>CM076075.1:18910937-19393437 GCA_038088235.1 Zacco platypus | reverse complement strand
ATAAAGATATTTAATATCATTAAAGATAAAAATTTAAATAAAAAATAGGTAAAAGATAAAAATTAAATAAACTGAAATAAAAAAATAAAAATATTTTAATAAAATTAAAATTAAATTAAAAGTAAATAATTTAATTTTATCTTTAAAAATTAAATATTTTTAAAGATAAAATTAAATTAAAAATCTGGAAGAAACTTTTTCTCAAATGATCTTATTCTCCTGACATTATCTCCACTTAAAATACCATCTGGTCACCAGCATATATGTTATTTTGTATGCTGGTCCCCAGCACGAGATACTGGCATCCCCTCTAGGTTCTAAAAACCCAACCAGCAAGAGTTGGCAAACCAACTTCAACAGAAAGATTGTGCTGCTCGACTAGCTCTAGCAGTTCTGCTGCATGACGAACAGCAAGGAAAGACATGCTGGTCTAAGCTGGTATTTTCAGAAGGGTAGACAAAATAGAAATCTGACACTGCAGTTCTTAGCATTGCAGCAAGAAGAAGAAAAAAACACTACAAATAATCACTCAGCCTTCGGGCGACTTGTATTATTGAGTATAATGTGTTAACACATCAGTATCATTGTATATTACAGTGGCTTTTCATCATAAAACACACAGGCCTTCACTGCATTTCCTGCAATCTCAGGGGAAATATACCATCCAGGTGAAGCAATGGAGGGTAAAATGAGATTCGAGCACACACATCCAAGTCCTTCCCACATGAAAAGCCCTTTGAAGAATCACTTTCTCTCTACCGTTACTGCAAAGCTCACTTTAACCAGAAGGTGACGGTATAAGCTGTGCAACATGTGTCACAGAACAGGCATTCACAAGCTTGATTTATGTGTTCTCACACCGTGTGATCCTGGAGAAACAAACACCAGACATGTAACACCAGTCCATCCATCATTTCCTGTCTTTAGATCATTCTTCTACTCTTTCAGCAGGTAGACATTTTTCTGGTCATTCACTCCTCTAACTTGATACAAAACTGGAATGGAAATAAATCCTTAGCCAAACTCATAACTTCAGTTTCATTTTATGAAGCGTGCTGCTACATGGGAGAATTATGGATATAAATCATTAAGGTTGGCTGTGGTCTACATAGGCTATATGCCGAGGGGCCATAAGGTCCTTTGTAAATGTACAAATCTTACTTAACACAGTCTTGTGATAAGTAGACCGATAGCATCAGCCCTTGTGGCCAATACACATGGTTGTGCGTGTGCGTATCTGCTTGTTTAAGCAGATGATGTGCCTGAAGTAACATTTGTGGCGTAGATGAGATGAAATAGTTGGAGATTCACATGATAATCAGCACACCTTAAGGCCGATGAAGTCATGCACACACACACACACACACACGCACCTTGTGGGTGGACACATGGTTCAGATTTGAATGAGGTTTAGTGATCGTGCTGCATATAGTTAGGACGGTTGAAATGTTAGGTGCGAGATCACCTGAAACTGACAGTTGCAGAATACCGAAACTGAGTGTTGGTGGAATTACTAGTATGTGATGGTCTGGTCCAAAACCAAGTGAGCTGCCTATGACTTTTAAGCATGATTGTATCTTCCCTAAACACTGAGGGGGCATTTGCATGAAACCGTTAAAAACTGAAAACTTTATGTGTTTTAGGCCGTTAATTTACATGATAATGATGTTTTGGGGGCCTGAAAACACAAACTTTTGAAAACTGGGTTTAAAGTGCAAGTTTTTTGTAAACAGTACCATTAAGGCCCGTTCACACCAAGTACGATAACTATAAATATAATGATATAGATATAGTTCTAAAAATCATTCTAAATTTAAAAGAATAGCACTGCCCTATAACAACAATAGAGAAACGATATTGCTGGGATCACTTGATTTTTTTTCCAGCTGTTGTACGATAAAACAGCGGAGAAGTTAATGGTCGAGGTTCAGAAAAAGCTACCACTGTTTGACATTTCAAACCCTCTTTTCAAGGATACTTTAAAGAAAATGGATATTTAGAAAACAATCTGTCATACCCTCGGAATAAATGGTGAGAAGTATTAGCGATGAGATCATAATGCCATGCTAGCAAACACTGTAACATAAAATTACCTCAGGTATCCAGCGCTAGTTTCGACAACAGTTTTGCTTCCTTTGAAGTTGCAGTGAAAATTACTAGTTGTTGTTTTTATTGCACTATATTGACTTCGTCAGAAATGTTTTGCAAAAACACCTTTACAAAAGTGATATAGGCAACTACTGGCCTGGCATGCATAATAAGTTTTTTATTGTTTTGCGGATCTGTGTGAATGAAGTGTGTCCGACTGCATCCTGCAATACTACAAACCACTGCACTACAAATTACACCCCCTACAAATATTTCCCTTACAAATATATTTAAATACTTGTTTCAAGTTTCAAGAAATGACACTGAAAGTATATGTTAGCTTATCATAAATGCTTGTCGGTACATTCAGCAGTAAACATTAACCATATTTCAAAGACAATATACATTTTTCAGAAATTACATGTAAAGGTGTACTTAAAAGGGTCAAAGAAGAACTTTACAGTTCAGTTAATTTATTTAAAGCCTTCCTGTACCTCAAAAAGTAGACTAGCATGGCACCATCAATGGGAAGGTCATGAGTTCTATTCCCAGGGAAACCAAGAACTGATCAAATTGAATGCAATGTACAATAATTCGCTTCTCATAAGTGCCAAATGTTAATTTAAATTTTAACTATAATAGATTTTCATTTAACTGTGATTAACACACTCAACATGTTATGTTATGTATTGTTATATTAGGATACTCAATAGGTTTTGAAACGGAGTTTTATGTGTTTATTCTGGCAAGGTGTTAGTGAGGTGGGTGCATTAGTATACAGAATAAGTATGTGTAAAGCCCATGAGAAAACACAGGGTTTTGGTGAAAGACAAGACAGTGAGAGGGAACGGTGTGCTGTGATGTGTCAGGTGAAGTGCGTATGGGCGGAAAGGGCTGGAACGGTGCTCAGATTCCTTATGTTAGGGAAGGAATGTGTGCAGGGGCGTTCGCCTGCATGTACATGTACGCTCCTCTCACCCGTTCTCTCTCCGGTTCTGGTCTGTGTCTCTGTATCTTTATCAGTCTTTCCTGTCATCATAGCTACATCTGCATCATGTCATCCCAGCAGTCCAGGACCGAGTGTGTGTATAATTGTGCAGGTATCTGTATCCATCTTTGTCGTAGTGTGTATATATGAATGCAAAGCCCATCTCTTATGTGCACAGATGCATATGTGCCTCGTATGCATCTTATTAATGTCTCCGTTTAGGGTGTAGCTGTGTCAGACTGAGGCGTGTGCTGGCAGCCTGCAGCTCAGTGCTGGAGTTATCAGGCACCCCGCTGAAGCCTGTCTCCTCTAATTAAACCCACTCTGATCTCCCGCCTATGGCTCCCACAACGCCCGTGGCTCTCTCCTTCACCTCTGCCGGAGGGTCAGGGAGCCAGAAGTGCTTCCTATTCCCAGCCATGAGTTCTGATCTCAAAACTTGGTTAAGATAAAAAGCGGGAATGAGGTGAGAAAGAATTTCTAGTGACTTCTATGATTTCCGTGATGCGGATGGAGCCACGGAATCAAAAAGAAAAAAAAAAAAGAGTCATGGATGAATAAATCAAAAATACGGTTGTGAATATTAAACTGAAAAACACCATTTAAATATGAAGTCTGCATGATTTGTGTGTCTCTGTGTGAACGAATGGCACGGTTTTCGTCAGCCATTTCTTTATATATGAGGACGCTCGACATAAAGTTCATCTCCAGAGCTGCTTTTCACCATTTTTATTGAGAAACACATCATAGACACAAAGAAATTCCAAGGCCTTCATGACAACCCATCAAAATAAAAGTTCGGTTTAACGTGAAGAAATTGTGACAGAACTATATTACTAATGTACGATGTATTTCTCAAAGTAATAATAATAATAATTTATTTTTTTAAGGAATAAACCTCTGCTGTGCAGCGCTTTGTCTTCCAAAAACTATTTTTTAAAATAATTTTTAATAATAAATCTGTATTAAATAAAAAATAAATATCATAAAATAAATAATAATACAATAAAAATAAAACAGAAAACCAAAATTTCTTAAAATGTCATATTTTTTTAATCCAAATAATTAGACTTGCGTTTTGATCATTAAAATTTAATGAAACCATTGAAATAGCATTCAGAAAATTGAAAATTGAAAAAATGGAATGGAAAATAAAAATTGAGAGCAAAAGGCAATTCATATGGTGCTAAAAATGTGTTTTTTGTTCAACTTTAAATTAATTGAGTATGATTTTGATTAATTAGACACTCTTTTTGATTACTAAAATTTAAATGTAACCATTAAAAATCAAATGAAAAAAAAAACAGAATCCAGAAAAAATTCATTCTGAAAAAAATCAAACTGAAAGGCCCTAGAATTCTCTGTCCTTAAACCTGCCAAAGGTTGAGAAGTAGAGGGAAAGAAAGACAGCAGGCTGACTGCCACGATGTGGCACAGGAACGAATCCAGATTCCCTGTTTCCTTTAAATAAACATCTCCTCTTTTCTCTCTTCTTCCAGCCTGTTCCTTCAAATAAAGCTCAGTTCTCTGTGATTAGCCGCTCTGTAATTTGACTGAGGCTCTCCTGGGAGGATGCTGATGTTTGTTTTCACTTGTCTGGATGTTTGGTTGAAGATTTTAACAGAGTGAGAATGATAAAACATCCCATCACACACATTAAAACAAACTCTGTCTGTCTCTCTGGAGGCCAGGCTGTTGAAGTGTTCAAGACGCATCAGAAAGAAAGCGCTGTCAGAACTACGTTCTGTCACTTTTACATTAGTATTGATGATAGTATTTTGCCTCCTCATTAGAGAGATAGTGGAGAGAATGACAGGAAAGAGAAATAGAGAGAGGGGGGGGGGGGTGATCGAGGCTCAAACCCACAACACCCGTATGCACTAAATAACAGATTGTGAACGTTTAGCATAAATAAATTGGATGTACTGTATATACAAATAATCTTTTGGTTTTATACAGCCAATAGAAAGACAGATTTGATGCACTACATTTTTTCCCACAATGACAAAGTTTCACTGCCATTGAAAAATGTAAAACCTGCTGAATTTAAAAGATGTTTAGACTTATTTTCTATGCTAATGAAGATACTTTTATAGCCTTAAATTTTGAAAAGTGAGTAAGATATTTTATTAAATTAAGGATCTGTTATTTCATCTTTATTTAAATTAAATTAAAACTCAATTAAATTTTAGTTTGTTTAGTTAACACTTCCATGGACATAAAAAAGATCTGAAAAAAAATTACAAATCAACAATTTGATATTGATGTATTAATATTGCCTCATTCGAAGCATGAAAACCTTCAACTTTTCCACACAGCAGTGAAGATGTAGGTCACATTCTTTATTCTCTGCCTCTAAACCACCAGATTTTTAACATTCCTTAAATGATAATACAATTCCAAATGCTTTTAAGTATTTCTTTCCTTCTAACTGCAAACTGTGAAGTTCCAGCAAGCTGAATAGAAGCCATCGTGTTATCAAACAGCCCTCTAAACTGAAATGTGCTCCTAAACTTCACAGTGACACACAGCATCTGGATCTTTTTACAATCAAAGATTTCAGAACTGAAAACACGATCAATGTTTTAGTGTCTCGAGATGTTAAATGCCTTAACTTGTTACCACTCTGACTGGTTTCAATTATCGCAAGAGTCTCTGCATTACTCCACCATGTGTGGAACCCAGTGAGAGTGATAGTCACAAACTACAGGGGTAGTTTCCAGTACAGTCTCTAGTGATAAACAACTGCAAAACACTGGACACAATTCATCTGTGAGTCACTACGACACATTCCTCAGAAGACAAACAGGACCTCCTCAAGACAGAAAGCCAAGGCGACACCAGAGAATTTTCAGCGACCTCAGTGGCTTTCGATACAATAAATACTTTCAAAGACGCTGTGGTCACTGAGGCATCTCTGAGGCTTTGTTGTCAACAACTGTGACTCACATCATGGTTTTAAAACATGCCAATATAATTTTGTTTGTTCACCTTCTTACTTCTAACTAACAAAAAAGTTTTCAATTATAAAAGAGGCCACATTGTTACTTTTTTTACGTTTTACAATAAAAATGATGTGCAACACATTTGAGCTTCCGGAAGAGGTTTGTCTCGTGCGTCATTCCGGTTAGGATGAGCTTCTCCTTATGTTTGCTGATCAGTGTTTACATGCGAGTAAAAGCCTAAGCCTACGCGATAGTCTCTTCAGAAAATTTGGACTAAACCACTCGATTCATATGGATTAGTTTTACAATCTCTGAACTCTGAACTATGAACTTTTTGAAGCATTAAAGTGGTCATTGCAAAGGCAGTCAATGAACGGACAGACGTCTCTCAGATTTCATCAAAAAGATCTTCATTTGTGTTCTTAAATTAATTTTAGGGTGAAGCAACCCTTTAAGAGTCAATTATTGGATCATTATTGTGGTGATTGTGTTTCTAGCACGTATCAAACTGCCAAAGTCGCATGAACTTTTGAAGTTTCAAAACACTTATGACACTGAAATCACGTGATTTTGGCGCTCTGAATCACTGATTCTAAACAAAAGATTTGTAAAACTTCGAAGCTTCATAAAGCATGAATTCTTGTCGCTTTATAATATTAATGTTGAAGTTTAGTCACATGAACTGTTTTGAATATGTTTTTAGTAGCTTTCTGGGCATTGAAAAAGGGTGTGTTCTTGCTGGTGATGCAGGCCTTACTGAGCTTAATTTGTGTTCCAAAGAAAAACGAAGGTTTAACGATGAGGAAAGACACGAAGGTGAGTAATAAATGACATAATTTTCATTTTTGGGCAAACTAACCCTTTAAACAACCATGTAAGATGACACATCATGGCCAAATTCCAGGCTCAAACTGAGAAAGAGTGGTTCGGAGCATGAAGAATCATTTTCACACATGAATTGGCACTTCAAAAATGTTTTACACAATGTGAAAATTAATTTAATGTATTGCAGTTAATCACATTTCAATATTTTTAAGAAAATTTAAAATCATTAAGTGCAATTTGTTTTAATTAATTACACTATATTAATGTTAAATCAACTGCCCTCTTTATTATCTTAGAAACTTTTGATCTTCTTTTTAAGACAAAAGATATTTTCCCATAGTTTATTAGATTTACCTGTGTTCCCTGACCCACTCTGATATAGGCACACACTGGGCTGAAGGCTCCAGTTCCACATGCTAACAGGTGGGTGCTGTTATAGTGCTGCACCAGCTTAATGTAGTTTGCGCACTCCGGCTAAGAGAGAGAGAGAGATAGAGATAGAGAGAGAGAGAGAGAGAGAAAGAGATAAAGAAAAGCTTTCATCAAACATTGTAGTCATGTAACAGAATACCACTGTGTCACATATACACAATGTATAACAGATTTACCTTCTCTCTGCCCTGCATTAAACAATCCTCCACCTGATCTTGAGAGCTCGCCCAGTGAATCTAAAACAGAGACAGGCAGATTGGTTCTGGTAATGTTGTTCTGGCACAGAAATGCTCTTACTCTACTTGGCTAATTATATATATATATATATATATACAGTACTGTGCAAAAGTTTTAGGCAGGTGTGAAAAAATGCTGTAAAGTAAGAATGCTTTCAAAAATAAACTTGGTAATAGATTATATTTATCAATTAACAAAATGCAAAGTGAGTGAACAGAAGAAAAATCTAAATCAAATCCATATTTGGTGTGACCACCCTTTACCTTCAAAACAGCATCAATTCTTCAAGGTAAACTTGCACAAAGTCAGGGATTTTGTAGGCATATAGTTAGGTGTATGATTAAACAATTATACCAAACAGGTGCTAATGATCATCAATTCAATATGTAGGTTGAAACACAATCATTAACTGAAACAGAAACAGCTGTGTAGGAGGAATAAAACTGGGTGAGGAACAGCCAAACTCAGCTAACAAGGTGAGGTTGCTGAAGACAGTTTACTGTCAAAAGTCATACACCATGGCAAGACTGAGCACAGCAACAAGACACAAGGTAGTTATACTGCATCAGCAAGGTCTCTCCCAGGCAGAAATTTCAAGGCAGACAGGGGTTTCCAGATGTGCTGTCCAAGCTCTTTTGAAGAAGCACAAAGAAACAGGCAACGTTGAGGACCGTAGACGCAGTGGTCGGCCAAGGAAACTTACTGCAGCAGATGAAAGACACATCATGCTTACTTCCCTTCGCAATCGGAAGATGTCGAGCAGTGCCATTAGCTCAGAATTGGCAGAAAACAGTGGGACCCTGGTACACCCATCTACTGTCCGGAGAAGTCTGGTCAGAAGTGGCCTTCATGGAAGACTTGCGGCCAAAAAGCCATACCTCCGACGTGGAAACAAGGCCAAGCGACTCAACTATGCACGAAAACACAGGAACTGGGGTGCAGAAAAATGGCAGCAGGTGCTCTGGACTGATGAGTCAAAATTTGAAATATTTGGCTGTAGCAGAAGGCAGTTTGTTCGCCGAAGGGCTGGAGAGCGGTACACGAATGAGTGTCTGCACGCAACAGTGAAGCATGGTGGAGGTTCCTTGCAAGTTTGGGGCTGCATTTCTGCAAATGGAGTTGGGGATTTGGTCAGAATTAATGGTATCCTCAATGCTGAGAAGTACAGGCAGATACTTATCCATCATGCAATACCATCAGGGAGGCATCTGATTGGCCCCAAATTTATTCTGCAGCATGACAACGACCCCAAACATACAGCGAAAGTCATTAAGAACTATCTTCAGTGTAAAGAAGAACAAGGAGTCCTGGAAGTGATGGTATGGCCCCCACAGAGCCCTGATCTCAACATCATCGAGTCTGTCTGGGATTACATGAAGAGAGAGAAGCAGCTGAGGCTGCCTAAATCCACAGAGGAACTGTGGTTAGTTCTCCAAGATGTTTGGGCCAACCTACCTGCCGAGTTCCTTCAAAAACTGTGTGCAAGTGTACCTAGAAGAATTGATGCTGTTTTGAAGGCAAAGGGTGGTCACACCAAATATTGATTTGATGTAGATTTTTCTTCTGTTCACTCACTTTGCATTTTGTTAATTGATAAATA
Source organism: Zacco platypus (assembly GCA_038088235.1). Taxonomy (NCBI): domain Eukaryota; kingdom Metazoa; phylum Chordata; class Actinopteri; order Cypriniformes; family Xenocyprididae; genus Zacco; species Zacco platypus. Next base: position 19,384,322 of record CM076075.1, on the reverse strand, counting down.
TAAACTATTAACATGTCTATTTTTGAAAGCATTCTTACTTTACAGCATTTTTTCACACCTGCCTAAAACTTTTGCACAGTACTGTATATATTTTTTTTTTTTTTCCTGCATGAAAAAGACATTTATTCCTGCATTCCAGGGTCATGGGTTTGCATGGGTGAATGCATGTACTGATAAAATGTAGCTATACCTTGAATGCAGTCCAAGTTGATATGGATAAAGTGTTTTCCAAATGCATAAATATAAACGTAAATTCCAAGTCCACTACATTTATTATACATATACCAATTATTATAATTATCAAGTCCACTGAATATTTTTCTTCTTAAAACCTTCTACTTTTTACACCTGAAGAAATGAAAAGTACTTTTAACACATTTGTTTAAAATCATCCACATTGGCATCAAGACTCATTCAAATCTGTTGCATTTGGTCCAACCTCATGATGGGCGCTACTCTGGGATCAGCTATCAGTACATTTTCACTGTCTTTGACAAATGACAGATCGGAAGTCATTCAATTGCAATTGAAAGTAGTATAGGAGCTGTGTGGATTATAAACATTATTTCTGTAAAATGTGTGATTATGAATAATTATATCAATAATGATTGTTTTATAATTCTTACATAACTATTTACGTTGATTAGCCCTAGAAAACCTCCTATGTTTCTCTTTCAAACAAATCGGTGGTCATTTGGTTTGTGTGGATACAATATATTCATTAATTTTACCATGGTGAATAAGCAGTGGGTAACAGCTGCTTCACAACCATTTTGAAATTTCCATGCAAATGCCACTAGGGGCTGAAATGGGACATTCGAATGCGAACAGACACTTTAGTTTGGAATTAATTTACACATACACCTGTGTTTGTATTTCTACAATAAATTCAAAATCCAAAAATGTCTTTTGCATGATGCAATCGAATCATCTTAAACCAAAGAATCAGAGAAAAGAAAAAGAATTATGTTTCTATAGCCTTTACGTTTCAAAAGATATTAGCATGAACATGTGCAACAGTTGGTGGCGCTACAGCGATTGAATTAGAGACTCCAAAATTGCGGTGGTTAAAGTTCAGACTGCCGTCTATCTGTGTGCCAAAATGTTTAACTTTCCTTCATGTGGTTCTACGGGCTGTCACAGACTTCCAGTGCGAAAGAATAAAAATAAGAAGAACGCCAACAATTACAATAGGTGCCTACGCACCTTCAGTGCTTGGCCCATAATTAACAGTTTCATTGCAAGAACTGAAGAACGAGCACAAGGATATGTGAATGTCCATGAATTGTAGGGAAGCAGATGGTTGCAATCCATATCTGTGTTCTATTTGCATCAGTGCTGATTTTATTTATTTAATAAGTATGTGTAGTTACGCAGAGAACAGATGTAAAATGATTTGCACACTCAAGAGCCAAATAAGCAGATAAACTGTACCACACACACACACACACACACACACACACACACACACACACACACTGTACCACACACACACACACTCAGATGACAATGCTGGACTGACATGTTGCCTGAGAACATGTACGCAAATGAATGTACCTCTTTGTGAGGGGCAGTGATGTGCTCCAGATTGAGAGAGTACAGGATGTCTTTCCCACCAACGATTAGCCTTTCCTGAGTCTCGTCCAGTAACATACTGTAGTGCTGCAGACGCCCCTCTCCAGCCTGGAATAGCCATGTCCTGTTCAGCTCCCATAACTCTACAAACACACAAACAATTAGAAAGAATATTTTAGTGATGCTTTCTCATGCAAAACTTACTCCATGGGTGGGTGGTTGTCAGGGTGTTGCTAAAGTATTCTGAATTTTGGTTTCAGAATAATTATATGAGGATCCTAGAGTATACTATTGTGTGTGGTTGCCAGGGAGATGATATGCAGTTGTTCTAAATATATTTTTGCTTGGGTTTTATCACCTATAATCATCTTTCAGATAATAATGCCATGTTTGACTGTTAAGAATACTAATGTACAACTTTCCTAAATCCACCTAACTTAACGCACCATTCATATCCAAATCACAAAATGCGTAGGATGAATTATGTACCAAACTTTAATACTTAGGAAATTATTGGTGAAGCTGGTTTGACTAATTAAGAAGTTCACCCAAAAATGAAAATTCTGCCATAATTTCCTCAACAAAAAAAAGGCACAAAAGCACAATAAAAGCACTATGTGCACGAGAATCCAAGACTTACATTTACATTTTACATTTAATCATTTAGCAGTCTAGTTTATCCAAAGCGACTTACAAGTGAGGAAACAAACAAGCGATTTAGACTTCTAAAAGACATAAGATAGTTTTGTTATTCATTAAGTAATAATCGTGTGAAACTTGCCCTAGCTCACATGCCGTTTTGTGAATTAATAGTTCAGATTATTTTCAATGGATTTGTTGATACCGTTCACAAATCAGCTTGAATGATTTGAGGGTTTTTTTTAAGAGGATGTACACTACTGTTTAAAAGATTAGAGTTGGTCAGATTTTTAAATGTTTTTTTTTTTTTTTTTTAAAGAAGCCTCTTATGCTCAGCAAGGCTGCATTTATTTGACTAAAAAATACAGTAATATTGTGAAATACTATTAACATTTTAAATAACTGCTTTTCATTTTAATACATTGGTGCAAAAAGTAATTTATTCCTGTGATGGCAAAGCTGAATTTTCAGCATCATTACTCCAGTCTTCAGTGTCACATGATCCTTCAGAAATCATTCTGATATGCTGATTTGGTCCTCAAGAAAGTTTGATTATTATCAATGTTGAAAATAATTGTGCTGCTTAATAATTTGAGGAAACCTTTTTTCAGGATTCTTTGAACAGAAAGTTCAAAAGAACAGCATTTATTAGAAACATTATAATCTTTTGAAAGGTATTAATTTCTTTCAAAAAAAGTAAAGAGCAAAACACTTTCTGACCCCTAACTTTTGAACTAAAGTGTACATTGAACCATTATGAAGCTTATTATGCCAATCTCTCTGTTACCGCGTTGAATTTCTTTCCACCACAGAGTGAAGTCAGGCAGCTGGAACAGGATTAAACAGACCACATATATGACCAAAATCAGACAAAGATGCACTGCTTCAGTGAATCGTGATATGAGAGAAATTGGATTATATGATTAATCAAAGTATGCTGTGTCAATGACTTACGACAGATTTCCTGAGTGCGTTTGCGTGTGCGTTGGGTTTGCTCCATGGGGAGTTGCCCTCGTAATGGTCTTGACCTTCTGATTTATTCAGCGTGTGTGAGTTGGCCCTCCAGTCATACACACCCAATGACAAAATGTGTTTTTCATTTTAAATGCTCTCTGGTTGCTTTAGACTGAAAAATGGCAGCTTCCCAACACACACAGATGCAGGCAGATCCATTGATAAGTGGATACACACACACACACACACACACACACACACACATATACCACTGGATGCTGGTTGAGGTCACTGACAGAAAATAAATAAATTAATTAAAACATTAAAAGTATTAAAAGGAACGATTCAGCAGAATATCAATCACTCTGTCATTATTTATAATACATAACTTTCTTTCATTAAATGTGTTTTATATTGACCGCTCTTGATATAATGGAAGTGCACAAGGACGGAGGCCTTCATCTTCAAAAAGAGAAAAAGCACTATAAAATAATCATAAAAAAATATCTTACGCAATAATGAAACCTACTGTAACTGAAGTAGCTAACACTGTTGCTTACTGGAAGGGAAAATCACCAATGCTATCACATCACTTCAGAAGAGTACATAGTCATATGTATTGCTTTTTGTATCCTTTTAGAAGCTTGGACTCTTCAGTCCCATTCATTATAATTACATGGACCAAAATTCCTCCTTTTGTGTTCCACAGAAGAAAGAAAATCAGAGGTTTGGAATGAAATGAGGGGAGTCTATTTTCAATTTTGCATATAAGCCTACTAATTCTTTAAAAGAGCCACTTAGAAAGTTGAAGGGCAAAAGCTTTTATGCAAAGAAGATAAGGGAAGCAGACAGACAGATAAAACTGGATTACTGAAATGATAGCGAGTGCATGGGATAAACAGACATGAAGAAAGTCAAGGTCAAAGACAGACATTTAAAGTGGCATACTTTCAAATTTTAGTGTCTGAGAGCAGCTCTTCTGAATAACACTCAATGTGTCTTTAATTATGTTTATGAGTCTTTCAGTTAATAGAAATGCCTTGGGATACTCAAAAAACATGAAAACAAGAAACACTCTCACACACAGTCACACACCCACAGTGTTCAGGTTCATTTGAAAGTCAATCCAATATCTCACTCGGCTGTTTTGCAGATACAGTAGGGTCTAAAAGTCTATAGGAATATTTTCCAGTTCCCTAACCGTATATAAATAAAACAAAATAACAGACAGCTTGCAGGAAGAACTTTGCATTTCGTTCACTCTTATTAATTCAAGGTCTCTGGCCTATTGATGTTTATTTGACCTGTCGTTTTGTTTTATTTATGTTCAATGTATGAAATCAATTCCACTCTGCCTCTTTCATTCGATTTGACTCTCATTCTAAATCTATGTGTTTGGCCTCGTTCATGAAGATAAATGAGAAAAATAAAAGAAAGAAAGAAAATAAGACTTAGCTCATGACTTTACTGACCTCTCTGTGGTGTTTCAATGGGAGGGTTCGTCCACTAGTATAAATATTTTTTTAATATTCTGCATTTATTAGTGGAGACCACAATGAAAAGGCATACGGCATCATAATGTTTATAAAGAGACCTTGTATCTAGAAAAAACAGCAAATTGCAAATGTCCCAACACAGGGCAAAAAAAAAAAAAAAAAAAAAAAACACCCCTGAATGCCCCCAGAGGCAATGAGAATTTTAACCCCTCACTGTTACTAACCTAATGCCCTTGCCCGGGCAAGGGTTGGACAATTAGGCTCTTTAGTGGAGGGGTGGGGGAGGAAATCAGGTGAAAAAGAAAACCTTTCATCTGCTATAATAAATTAAAAATGTGGTGTAGTGGGAAAATGTGAAACAAGTGCGGTTCTTGTTATTTTGTCTATTATAGAAAAGTCATTTCATTGGCCAAAAAAAAGGTAAATAATCAAAAGTTTACCTTGTATAATTATTTTAAAAAATAGTTATTTCAAGTAATTGTTATTAATAATCAATGTGCATCTGTTCTAAGTTATAATTACCTAATATATGTGTGTGACTGGTCATGTCTAAGCATGTCATGACGCTCACAAATAGAGAGAACGTCCGAGATGCGCTTCACTGAAGGTAAATGACTGTTGAGGAAGCACTGCATCTGTGTCGTTCCTTCTTTAATTAACCGTTATGAGTATAAACAATTTGACATCATAATAATGAGTTGTATGTGTTAAAAGTTGTTATTTTTAACTATATCAATAATATGTCATGAATTTAGCATCTCTTAGCACATGGTTAGCAGGGGTGCATCGCGATTAGTGTGCTAGCCCACTATAAGTGATAAATGGTCAATATTGCATATGTGCAATTTGAATTAATAAGAGTTTATGACACTTGTTTAAGAGTTAGGAGTTATCTTAAACTTACATTCAGGTAATTTAACCCCTTTTCAGGTCTGTTAACTGAGTTATGTTACATTGTATTAATAATTAGGATCTTTACCATTGAGGAAGCACTGCATCCGTGTCATTCCCTCTTTAATTATGTTCTCCTGTTTCAGAAGTATTACAAAAACATGAGTAATGCAGTCCTAACACTCAATATGTGCAAGTGTGATGATACAGAGTAACTTAGTATTTTAGACACAATATTGCCTTAAGTGGCATTCACACAAAGGACTTTTTGAATTTTAATGATCATTCTAATTCTACAAGAATAGTGATATCCACACCACAGCTATTACAATAACAGAAGAACGGAATCACTTTCAGAACGATTTTTTTTTTCCAGCTGATGAATGTACTGTATATAAACACCAAGGTTCTACATTGAACCTTTTCTTTCATGATTGTAGTTTCGGCAATAGATGGCGACAATAGATTTTGTCTTCATGAGTGAGTATGAATCCTTCACTCAACCAATTACTTCAAATCACTTATTTCAGGAATCATTCGTCCAATTAATTCAAAAACTCAGTTCATTCGGTAATGCTACAACTGTGTATTATTCAGAGTTGGACACGATAGTTGATTATGTTTTAACTTCGTTTGTAACTAGTTTTGTAGCAAAAACGGACTAAGTAAAGCATCATTAACTATACAGTATCCACATCAATGCACAATAACATTCTGTTTATTATAAATGCATAAGTAATTATGCCACCTGCTGATTTAAATGTCCGAGGTCTAGATTCTTATTGGCTGTTCAAGGGTTCTGTCCGTACTTTTTTTTCTAAGAGATGTATGTAACTTACAGAAAGGTTACAGAGAAATATCCACCATTAATGCGAAAAACACAAATAGTACTCCTGATTGGCCAATCAAATTTCAGGAAAATAACTAATTGTTAAACAATGATTTTTGTGTATATATTATCTCCAGTAAGTGAAAGTGCTTCTTATGGGTGCCTCTATGTTTCTAAGACAGGAAGTAACTGCATTTGCACACAGGGAACACTGTCAATCCCATTCTCAGACCTGTCAGCTAATAAAATTGAAGTTATTGAAAGGGAAATGACCCAAACCCTCTCTAATCCAAATCCCCATGTGCTGAATGGGCTGTATTTCTCCGTAAGCCAAACTAAAGACCTGTTTCCTCTGCCTAAGGCATCTGAACCTCAACCGGAGTGAGCAGGTCTAAGGAAGTGCTGGTTCTCCCTAAAGAGGACTTTGGAGGGCTGAAGATTCCAGATTTAAAGAGAGCTGATAGGCTGATTGCGGATGTGGACGTCTATTCCCTTTGCTGAGGGGCTATCGCCTATCGGAGATAGGGAAGTGCTTTCATCCTGGGAAGGAAAATAGCTTCCTTCTTTCATCTGTCACGATGAGTTCTCCATATTTTGTCTAACAGGAAAGGTTATTTTGTAGACCCCTTGATGGATGAACTTTTCATAAATTATATTTTTCTCACTGTAGTATAAAGCAAGCTTGTTTTATTGAACAGGGGTCCATTTTATTTCAGTCAACAAGATTTTAAAAAGGAGGCAGTAAGCCAAAACGAATTACTATAAAAGATCTGATTCTGAGCAGAGAAGACTGAAAGACTTTGTTTAAGAGAGACTCGGTCCTCTGACGCGGCATATTGACCGTGTTAACCTGTTAACCCTAGTAATTATCGTAAGGGTTATCCTGTATTTGGGAATATGATCTTTGCCTTCTTCCAGACAGACTGCATGGCTGGGTTAGGCTACATATCCTTCACAAGTACAGCTCTGTATAATGGAATCAGTGCGTTCAATATTTATAGCTTACTAATGAAAAAAAATAAATAACCAACCAAAGTCAATGAGCAATCTAAATGCTGCCCTTTATTACAATAAATCAATACATGTTGAACTGTAGTTTAAATCCCCTATAGCTCACAAAATAAAAAATGAAAAATAAAAATAAAACATAAAATATAAATTAAAAAAATAAATAAAATCATAATAAAAATGATTTTTTTTTGGGAGACATTACTTTGATGACAATTTATCACTTCCTCCCAAAATTCACATTGCCATAAAGAATAACCTTGACCTTTTTTAATTCTCATTTTCAGTAATGATTCTTGTTTGATTCTCATTACTGTAATACATTTTATCTTGTGGTATTATATCAAACAGTATCTGGGGAGGGATGGATGGATGGATGGATGGATGGATGGATGGATAAACAGATCAATAAAAATGTATTAGGGCTGCAGGATTTAATCACACGATACAAAAAAATAACATTGAACTTGAATGTGATTATGAAATTGCAAAGGCTCTGATTATTTTTTATTCGCAGCTTGTCAATGAAACATGGCTCCAAGTGCTAATCCATCTGAAAGCACAAGTTTGAGTCGCTTAAAATGTACATTTGAAAAAGCAATGTACGTCAAACATCTTTAAAGACATGGGAAGCATTTATTAACATTTTGTCCAACAAACGATTTAATAACATGTTTTTACTCCAGACTCACTTAATAACAACAGTCGAGCATCCTTCTGTGAGATGATGTGATTTATTACCCAGAATAAGGTAGTCGTGTGTTTATTAGTCATGTTAAATCAGTCGAAGTGTTTCAATCTTCTGTTTATTCAGCTACAGTGATATGACGCGTGTTATCGTCTTCTGCGGCAGGGCAAGTTTTAAGTTTCTGCGCAAGAGCCCCTCTGGCTTTCAGATGGAGAAGCATTTAATACTGATCGCAGAGCCGTTCAGCTCTGACAAGCTGCGCATTCAATAATCGCAGCCTTTGCCAAATCGCATGCGATTTAAATGCAATCAATCGTGTAGCCCTAATGTATATATTATATAGTATGGGGGACTTGTGGGGGAAATGTAATACAAGCCCTGTATTGAGACAAAGGCATTACTATATAAATGTGAGCAGCCTGAACATAATCCAATTCACCACTCTAGAAATATTTCTCCCTGAACAAACTTGACAGCTTGCTAAACATTTGTCTATGCTGATCTGGAATGGTGAAGGTTTTTGGTTTAGATATGAAGCCCAGAGGTGTTTTCTTCTTGTGGGCGGGCTGGCAGGGAGATGTCCCTGATCTGGGGCCCACATTTCGGTGTGGCCTTGTTGAGGTGGTGCGACCTGGGGCCTCAAATAACATCTGACCGCATTGTGTATTATGTATCTATGATTTGCTCTGACTCATGTTATTTGTACTTTCAACCTATGCTAAATTGCATCTGTCATACTTCAATGAACCAGTACAGAGGAAGTGAAGCTGGCTAACATCAACCTGCCTCTCTCTACAAACTCTACAGGAGACTGAAAACATGAAAGCATGAAGAAATATAGGCGTGAAACAAGCCAGATTCAAACACTGTTTACCCATATAAGCACCACAACACCACCACCAGATCTCCGATTACCATACTGGTGAACTAGCCTGATCAAAACTAACCATATTTAATGACAATATGAAATCAAATTTGAACTCATTTACATACTCAGTAAGCAATGCAACTGAAACCGATATCAGGCTAAAATTGAAACATTTACATGCACACACCCACAAAGTAAAATAGGTGGCAAATGTCACGTGATGTTGAAATACCAAGTGCATTCAGTTATTCATTCCAATGCCACATGTTGATCAAATACAAATTTACATTTATTTTACATTTGAACCATCTTATTGCAAAAAATGTTTATTTATTTACAAATATAGCAATTTATCTAGACAGTTATCAGTTAAATATATTATGGTAAACATCCAAGATAATTCCAAAGTCTTATTTCTTCTCTAGGATGAAACAATGGCTCTTTAGAGTTACGGCACATTGCAAAGAAGTGTTTTGTCTGTTGTATAGCACGTAGGTTGAGATTAAAGCATTTAAAGCAACAGTGGGAGATTGATTTGAAAGAGACTCCACATTTAGATGCAACGCTCAGTTAAGGGTGAAGATATGAGATGGGAAGAACTTAGATAAAGACTCTTTCCATAAACAATCTCAGTGATGCTTGGGCAAAATATGAGTGAGCAGCCAAAATGGGGGTTGGTTGAATGGCATTCCCTTGTACCGACGCTTTCAGTGAAGGTATAATCTGACCCAAATAAATAAAAAAAAACTTCAAGCATTAGAACTGATATCATGCATTAGTTCTTCTGCATGGAAAAAGAGAAAAGAACTGTGACCCATCAGACATTGAACAGAAATGTCAATGGGGGAGGAATGGCCCATCTGCTCTCCTTTTCATGGGCCAGGGTCTTTCTGACCTGTCAATCAAGTTAACAAAGACAGGCAGATATTTTGATTTCAAACATCAGCGCTGACTGAAACAACATGCTACCGGCGATTCCACAGTGGCCATGAGATAAACTTCAATTACCTGATAGGACACATGATGTGTAGATACATAGCAAATTGGCAAATACACAAACACAAAACGCATGTCAATCATTCAGAAGGTGTGGCTAGAGAGACAGAGGTCAGGTCGTATTGATGGAACATACTGTGGACTGCATGAGCCTCAAGGAGAGACATATGGAAGCACTGCTATATATATATTGCTTGTAGTGTTATTTTGTGGTGACTGATTGATTTGAATAGCATAGCATGGATTTGAATTGTTCCTCATGCTGCATTCAAGTTCGGCAGAAACAAATTTATATAACATATATAATAACATGGACTCAACTTTGTGGAACTGGAAATTTTTAGTAGGGGAGCTGTGGTCAGGGAACATTATTTGCTGTCCACGCAGTACATGCTCAATATTATTATTGAGCAAGCTTATATTATCATTACCTGTTGCATCAAAGTTCATTTTAGGACATTTTGAATACATATTAAAAACACCTTAATTATAATAATTTAGAAAATCTACTAGGTGAATCAGCCGTGGTATTTTAAAATACTGTACGTATGTGATTATAACAAACCCCTCTCAGCATTTTACAGGAAACACCCAGCTCATCATATTATATTTATGAGCTTTCTCACTTTTCAACCTCAAACATCTGAATGTTGAATGAAGATATTCTTTCAGTTCAATGTCTTGGCATGTACAGAGATAAACACGCATTTTAAGTGGTATCCTTTGAAAACAAACTGAGGGGATTTCCATGGTTTTATTCCCTATAATTTCCTCCCACCTGGAATAACCGCTCATGTTTAACAGCTGAAATAGTCTCAAAACACACAACACAAGTGTTGGATACGGTAAGGCCTGTCGCGCATTCACTTAATGGAAAAAAAAACAGCCTTTCAACACCCAAAGCCAATGGGTTGAAAGATTTGAGTTCATAAAACATTTTTCTCATATTTAACTTTGACAGAGCCTTGAACAGTGTGAGAGAGGAACAGTTTAAGATCAATTTACTACTGACTGATTTAAATAAGAATAAACCTTGACATTATGTATCATAATTCTTGGACTGTCAGTCAGAGTAGATTAAACCTGACTCAGTATATCTCCTGAGTAATGTCACATCATAATTCACTTGCAAGTATAAGATGATTAGCTCTACTCAACCATCCTCCCACAAGAACTGACATGAATACCTCAAGAGACAAGTCTGGAGAGAAATACTGGGTATCAAAAAAATATTCAAACAATTTTCAACCAAAGTTCAGGAGAATAAAGCCATTTATCGACCTTATGGTTCTCTGTGGATTGGGAGGCATAGTTTTAAATCTTCCCAAGATGAAAGAAACTCACACCATCTCTACAAATCCATTGTGTTGTGTAGACTGTTTGTGCATACTGTCCCCTCTAAAATGAATGCCATATGAACACAAAGCAAGTGACTGAATGAAAATCATTAGGTGAAGGTAGAGGACAGAGAACATCTAAAAGAAAGCCATCAACTGCCTTCACTTGAGTTCAATATATCAAAGAGGACATCACACAGTCCTTCAACATTTGGATCTTTGATGAAATTCCAGGCTATTGTTTTATTGGAAATGGTTTTTCAGCTTGTTTGATGTGGGGAAACAAGCTGATTGATGGATACATTGTGAATTATCTGACCTCGGAGATCTTTCATTGACCAGAGAACAATGTGCATTCATTGAAGCCACTGTAAGTCAAGGAAACACTTGTTTTCGGGTTTGCGATCAAGAACTGATTGTACTGACTGTGAAGTTTATTAAAAACCAGAATGTCTTCCTTCCCGCCTTGTTGTCTCTAAAGAACCTATGTCCATGACGACCCTTCAGATGTCTCATTTCCAAGGAAATTATGGGTTTATTGGGTAAACAGACCTTTCGGGACTGTCAGGAGAAACACTGAGAAAGACACAGTGAGGGGTAGGAAGAGGCAGAAACAGAAACTCTCCCAAAAACATCATTAATTACGCAATGACCTGCGGGCCGGATAATCACATGCAGCACTATCTGGATGCACAGGGTAATGAAACAACAGGAGGTTTGCTTGTATAAGTCCTTCTCCTTTCATGTACTGTGGACTCAAAGCTAAACTTGTCTTTAGAATGTCAAATAGGTCATTACACCTAAACATTAAACATGTTTCATATTGCAAAGAATTTTGAATAGATTTGCTTTTTTTTTTGGCCATATTGAATTTACACTTTTCAAATACATTTGATCCAGACAAAAATCAGATCAGACTAAGTCAAATGCAAATATGTTTTATATGCACTTACGTGCTACCGTTACATTTCTATGAAGATAGAAGAGAAAAAGAGAAAAGATTCAAATGCTTTCTGTCATTTTTAGAGATTTATCAATTCCCTCAATAAAATGATGGTAATGGTAAAGTGTTCTATTTGGGGAATCTGTCATCATTTACTGAACCTCAAGTTGTTCCAAACCTGCTTAACATGTGGAACATGAAGATATTTTGGAGGAAAAAAAATATATATATATTATCCCTTTAAAGGCACAGTCTGTACTTTTCGCCACTAGGTGTCACTATATTCTTCAAAACAATAACAAAGGCGTAGATTGATGACGCAGTGAATGCGTGTAATCGCGGAACTTGTCGTCATGCCAATTGATGTAATAATGATTATGGGGAAATAATGTTTATGGATGAGTGAATGCATGTTTTTTAACATGACTGTGGAATGAAGCTGGGTGTGGCCTAGAATCGATTTTTTTCGGCCGATTTGACATGTTGAATCGTCGTTGGGCCGTCAGTCAGAGAGAGAACTCTGATTGGCTGTTCAGTATAGCAAACGAGTCAGTTCAAGCGAATATAAGCAAAAGTTATGAAAGCAAGCAAAGAAGTCATGACGGCACAGACAGAAAGTTATTCGAATTTTATGTCATCTTACCTGAGCACTCGAATGCACGAATATTTTCATGAGCGGGGTGGAATAAAGAACGTGATCAGCATGATTGATATTCAAAACGGGAAGGCTGCTTTGTTTATGGTTTGTATAGATGCAGTCTTAATTTCGCTTTCCCTTTTTGAATGACAAATATTGACAAATATTTCTGCTTAAATAGACAGTTATCTCCTTTATACGCGGGTGTCAAGCGTCAGTTTGCTGTGTCAGGGCAACTTTGGACCCAGAAGCTGCCGACGTGAGCCAACTGCCCAGTCTGCTTTCGTCACCACTAGATCGTCGTGTCGGTGTGGTGTGTTCCCGGCTTTAGTTTGTTGGCTGTTTGAGACTTAACAGTAAGCTAGATCAACTTTAGAATATCATACTGATGATATTCTAACACTTCGTCGTGTTGAGCTGTATAACATTGATTAGTCTTATGTAGCCTACATTTGCTTATCTTGTCTAATAACATGCAAGTTTGTCGCAAAGCTCTCGCTTATTTCTCCTTTTGTCCAAAGTTTGCTTGCCATGGTCCATTATGTTTGAATGAAACAACAGCGTCCCAGCCTGTCCACCTCAGTCGCCATGGTTGCTATGCAGTACAAGCGGAAATCAGGGATAACGCAGATATTACGTCATTGACAGGCGACAAATGAGGGACGGGCACTATTTAAAATTGTGAATTTCTCTGAATTTGCAAATTCTTGGAAACATTTAGGATAATGTAAGTACACATCTGCATGAAATATATAACACTGTTCAAGTGGTTTTTTGATATTTTCATTAAAAAAAAACTTACATATTGTGCCTTTAAATGGTCAGAATCTGTCCCAGACCAGAAAAGTTTGCAGATTCAGTTGTTGTGGCATTTATTTACATTGTTTCTAGATTATTGAGCAGAGTGATCAGTTGCATTTTAAATAATTGCAAAAAGCATCATAGCATCATTTTTTCTGATGAAGCCCCTTCTGACTGTTGGGGACATCTGGAAAATCAATTGTCCGGAGAAGAAAAGGAGAACGCGACCATGAGTCCTGTGTCGTGCCAGTAATGTAGCATCCTGAAACCATCCATGCGTGGGATTGATTTTCATCCAAGGGAGTGGACTCTCTCACAATTCTGCCCCAAATCACTGCCACGAAAAAAGAATGGTATCAAAACGTCCAGCAAGAGCAACTTCTCTCAATGATCCAGTAGGAATTTGGTGATGACCCATGCATTTTCTAGCATGATGGAGCACCATGTCACAAGGCAAGAGTGATAATGATGTGGCTCAGAGATCATTACATTAAGTTTTTGGATCCGTGGCCAGGCAATTCCCCGCATCTAAATCTCATAGAGAACCTGTGGTCAATCCTTAAAAGGCAAGTGGACAAGCAGAAGCCCACAAATTGTGATCAACCCCCGAGCACTAATAAGATCAGCCAGGATTAGGTCCAGAAGCTGATATCCAGCATGCCAGAGCGAATTTCAGAGGTTATTGAATGTTTTTGCCAATAAAAGCCTTTAAAACTTATGAAATACTGTTCAAATACTGAAGGAGCAAACTTTGCGAAACACAAAATTTATGTCACTGCCAAAACTTTTGGCCATGACTTTACAGAAATGCGCCGATGAAAGCAATACGAAATAATGTGGAATGGTAAAATATTAAATTTGAAAATAATATTTTACTCTAAAATGTTACAAAAACAGTCTTCTATGGGGGACTGAAATTCCTCTATTCACCGAAAAGAAAATAACCCTTGGCAGACTCTTAATATCATCTGAAACATAGATGAGCCTTGTTGTCTGCACTGAGGTAGGTTTAAAATTACAGCAGAGACTCGAGCAGCACGTTAGTGATTATGACCCTAGCCTAAATGCAACATGAGCTGGCTAATGGGCTGTTATAATGTCAATTTAAAACAGAATATAAAAATTAAACACAGACCTTGGTCTTCCTCACTGAAAGCCAAAAGCACTATAAAACAAATCCCAAGGCTGAATGATAATGTTTTCCAGTGAAAGGTGATGAAAAACCGATTTATAGTGCTCAAACTGTGATTAGTCATTTAGGGATGACTGACGACGGAAAAGCTACTATAGCTTGTTATTATAGACCATATAACAGGGTGAAACTAAAGTATGCTACCTATTTGATTGTACCGAAGTGTCAGAGAGCTCAAAATATGTCTCTTTTCTCACATTCCTATTGATGTAGGGGGTAGCCACGTTATATGTTTGGATTGTGTCAACAAACCTCATAAAACGTTCATGAACATCCATTTACGTGATGATAGCTGGTACCAACTGGAGGTCCGTGAGGATTTGTAAGTTTGAACGGCTATAGATTCAGGATAAGAAACTGACACTCTTTATAAGTAGCTGGGACAAGAGCTAAAAGCTCTGGAGAGCTTTTGGGGGGCTCCTTGTTGAAATTTTGCAAGGGGTAACTGTTCAGTAATACCGCTCCAAAACAGCAAGGTTTATTTATACAAGTTAATGCTCGAAACTCAAACTCTGTCTTAACAGCGTGACATCACCTCAAACTGGGGTCGGACACTCCAGAACCAGTTGGAAGTGTTTTGAAATAATGTTTAGAGTAGATTGAAACTGAATTCACTCTCAAATAAATATACAACTCTTGCAGATCATGTGCTCAACATGTTGCCCCTAGGACCCTGCGGTAGGGAAGGATGTACAGTCGCACCGCTAAATAATTCAGCCTCACTATTCGATACTCTCAAAAATACCTGCATATAATCAAGATGCCTGTCAGCCTCGGAATGCACAAGTGGGATGTTGCTTAAGAAATGCGGTTGGCAATTTTCATGTCTGAAATCACAGCACTTATTTTCCCTCATAAACAAACAATAGTGCCAAGTTGCAGCTCCTACTAATTACGCCAATTTCAACAGCAGTCCCTTAACTCTCACTTTCGTTGTTTTTACCTACTTAAAAATAAATATCAAATATGTGCACCCACCTACACTATTCCACTCAAACACCTACAAACTAGCTGAACGTGTTGTTGCTTCAGCTGTTAGACAGTGAAGCCAAAACATTTCAAGGCGATGAACGCAAGTTTATTTTGAAATAAGCTTCATTTACATGTAATTAGCCTTTGCTGTAGCTAATATTCATCTCCTTAAGCAAAGCCTAGCCAAATGGTAGCATGCAGAGCAGCAGTTTAAAGCTTCATGCTTAAACAAATTAGAATTGGTAATTCCCTTTTGGACTGCATACTCCACTCGGTTAGCTTCACGCAACTCTGACAATCACAGCAATATAATAACAATCTTCAAATTTTGTCATTTTGTTAGTGTAGTTGGGTTAATATGCTTAATAAAACAAATAAGATTGAAGAAAATCCCACTAAAATGTCACTGCCTTAAGAAAATGAGCACTTTGCAACTTTGTATAGCTTTTCAATGCAACAAACTCAAATGTAATATCCAGAGGCCTATGTTCTAGGCAAGTAGAAACAAAGGAACATTCAGAAAATCCACAGAGGAGACAAACTGAAGCTCTACAGATATTGATAAGTTTGTCAAATATGTTTACTCAACCCCACAAACACAGGTTGCTACAAGCAATTGCTGGATAGGAGAATCCACAAGTCCAAAAACACTACCTTTGAAAAATTTACCATATGCTACAGTTATTGATTAATGCATCAACATTTGGGTTACTGTGTGGAATTAGCAACCATTGTCATTAGAGATTTAAGTGACAGAAAACTGAATTTTCCCAATGTAATTTATTATGATTTAACAATAGCAAAAATAATAACTTAAAATTGATCAACTTTTATCCACCTCATTTTTAACATAAGAGTGGGCATGACAGTTTGTATGAATGTGTCTGGCTTCTGATGTCATGCACTGACTGATATTTCTTAGCTATTAGTTTAACGTATTGTCGTAATTATAAGTACACTGGTTTGTAGTGCAAATAGTTTGCTGTACTTTGTTTGCAGTTATTTACCTATAGCTATTACCTATTTAAGTTACTTTAAAAAAAACAACAACTGTGGACTAAAAATAAAGGCATTTTTATTCCATTTTTAAATGAAGGATCTGGTAAGTTGGACAAGCACTGTTTCTGGTAGGCAAAAAGATCCCACTTAGCACATAACATATGCTGACAGATTAGGGCAGGATTCAATTAAATCAACTCCAGGTTTTGATTCTAGATGTAATTTATAACATCTTAAAAATTTAGGAAGAGAATCCCACTGGGTTTAACCACAAGTCAACCTCTTGTGATTGCCTCCAAGGTCTACAAAAATGCCTTGACTACCTCTGAGGTCCTTCATGCTATTCAAATTGTACAGCTTAAACATGTTTTTCATTCCATAATGATAGGATAGAAGAAGAAAAAAAACGCTGTTTCTGCTGAGTAGAGAAACCTTTATCAGTCTAGACATGCAGAGCACAACAAGTGAATGACAGAAACATAAGAAGGAAAAAAGAAATGTGAAAAAAGAGGGAGGAACTGTAAATAGCTAATAAACTGAGAAAAATGAATAGCCTATAAACAAACATTTACTGTAAAAATGTCAAAATCTAAAATATACTTTAAGGCATATTTTAAAAGGATAGTTCACCCAAAAATGAAAATTCTGTCATCATTTACCTTTAAGTTGTTCCAAACCTGTATGAATTTCTTTCTTCAGCTGAATACAAAAGAAGATATTCTGAAGAATATGAGTAACCAAACAGTTGATGATCCCCAATGACTTTCATAGTTTTTTTTTCCCTCCATACTATTGATGTCAATATATCAACTATATCAACCTGACTATAAAGAAAGTCCTTTCATGTCAGACCAGGTAAAAATAGCTCTATAATGTAAACAATTTCTCTATTTTTTTCATCAAATCAACATTTAAACAAAGAGAGAGAGAGAGAGAGAGAGAGAGAGAAACTTAACTTTTCTATAAATAAAGAAAGAAAAGAAAACAAGGCATGAGGAGAATGAGAGGCAATGAGAGAATTGGGAATGAAATTCCACATTTTATCTTTGCCTGGGGACATTTCCTCTGGAGCCAGCCGGTTTCTTTGCCACACGTCAATCACAATTTGCTTCAGTTTGCCAGCAGCTATGCACACAACCCACTGAATATGA
The DNA here is from genome assembly GCA_038088235.1 of Zacco platypus. Classification (NCBI taxonomy): domain Eukaryota; kingdom Metazoa; phylum Chordata; class Actinopteri; order Cypriniformes; family Xenocyprididae; genus Zacco; species Zacco platypus. The sequence continues at coordinate 19,366,346 of CM076075.1, read as the reverse complement.
CAGTCAAAATCAATGTTATGACAAATCTGATGAGAAAAGCCACTCAGATGCACATCAATCTAAAACCTTCGGCCAGCGCACAGCGTCAGTGTCTTTCTCAAACGAAAAGGTGTCAAAAAGAGTCGTATTTTTCCATGATTTTACAGTTAGCTCGGGATTGGTTTGATTTACTGTGAAATTCCACATTGACATTCAACCATGACCAATGCAGGGGTGTGGATTTTTATATGACACACTTTCCACTGCATTTTGATCAAAGAGGAAGTCTGAGAGCGGCACGGGCTGTTTGCTTCGGGCTAGGGTGTTCATCTACAAAGGATGCCCCCATTTATCCCTGAATTTCATTGTAAACATGCCAATGAGAGACCAGCATAGTAAAAAGAACAGTTGACATTCCTTCACTGAACCGCTAAAGCTGACAAAAAACCACATTGTAGAAGCTCAACCACCATAACGGTGAGGAAAAACACAAACAAAAGAGAATCCAGATGTATTTATGGCAGCGCAAGTGTCTTCATCAAAATCATCCACACGTCTATCATCAACTGTGCATTAGACTAAATAAAAGAAAACAAAATTAAAATAAAGGAATAATAAAAGCTGTTTTATATGCATATATACATTTATGTATATACATATACATTATATACATATAACTGTGTATATGTGTATATATATATATATATATATATATATATATATATATATATATATTTTTTTTTTTTTTTTTTTTTTTTTTTTTTTAAGTTTAGGCGAATTAGTGGTGAATTTAAATTTGTATGAATTTGCACAAGTACAGTCGAGATTTTCAGAAGAACATTTTAGAATTTCAGAATTCGCCTGAAGGGCCACCCCCTAAACCTAATCCTCAGTGGGACAAACAGATCGTACAAAAGAGAATATACAAAAGGAACTGTATGAATGAGACTGGAGATTGTAGGAAATCATACAAATTCATACATTTATCCAAAATGTAAAATAGTTAAATTCCTGTGAGAGTGTGATGTAATAATTAAAAAAAAAATATATATATTATTATTAATAATAATATAATGAAACAATATTTATATACACATAATTGATCATAAATATGTCAGTTTTATTTATATATAAAAAAATTATAATTTATAAATATTATCATAAATTTATAATTTATTTCTCAGACAGTTGTATATTTTTAACTGTGGGGGAAAATGGTAAAGTAGTCCAAAGTTCAATATGCATTAACCTGTAAAAAGTAAAAACTGTATTGGGATTTCCATCTAAAAACATTTGCCTAAAGGTATGACCAATAATTAGTTTCAGCTTCAATTTAAGTAAGTTTCATGCACAAGCATTGCACACACACACACACACACACAGACACACCACACCACACCTGTTGCCTTACCTTTGTGGGATAGTCGTAATCTCGGATACACACTTTTTGCAGACTGAGTTGCTGAGATGATTCTTAGTGTCATGCAAAGCATGAATGTCCACACGCCCCATGCCATCCTCGCACACTCTTAAATGTCTCACACGAATGTCTCTCCTTACGATCCACCACGAGCAGCCTCCATCCACTGACTGACTGAATTGCCGGTTAAAGAAGAAAATTAGTAAGCTGTCATCAGAGAAGTGTGATGAAACTCACTTCATTGACTCTTAGGGTATGTGAGTGTGGCTTTGAGATGCTTCTGTGGATTCCGGTGTGAAGAAAAGTGTCTAAACCGAGTGCAATGCTGTGACTCAATCCTGGCTGACTGTTCCTGTCACTCTTACCAAAGTCGATGGATTCCTCAAACTCATAACACTACAGTATGTGTGTGAGTACGAGTGTGTCAGACAAAAAGCGCACTGATCTTGGAAAGCTTCCACCTCCTCTAATGAGAAGAAGGCTCTTCTCTTTCCTCTCTCTCTCTACCGGTTCTGTGAAATACTGCCCTTCCACGTGCCAGCCCTCTCTCCCCTCCTGACTCCTTCAACTCCCTTGCTGCACATATGGACAACGGCCAAACACTCCGCTCCACTCGCATCCACCCCCACCTCTTCTCTTTCACTCTCTCCTTCTGTCTCTCTCTCTCTCTCTCTCTCACTCTCTTGGTTCCACCCTTGTGTTCTCCTCTATTTATGTTGCACTTCTGTTCTCATCTCAGGGACCATGTTTAAATGCATTTGAAAATTATGCTTAATATTTTTAATTTGGTTATTACAACCGCACTTGCCATTAGCTGATTAAGACAATTTAAGTTCTTTAGAAATATTAATAAGACAGCTGGCAAATCATAATTTTGTTTTATATAATCACATTTTTCCTTAATATTTTAGAACATTGTTTACTTATTTCTGCAAAAGCACCAGTGCAGCCATCTTTATAGCAGCTGTACAGCACATTTATCTTTAATTTTACAGCTAAAAATCAAAGAATAAAAATACAAACATGTCCTTACCCTAGAATAAGGATGAAACTTTACAATTTATAAATTAATAAAGTAATTAAACTCTGGTTCACCCCAACAACAGCAAATTTAACATTTGATTCTCATGTACAGAATATGGATTTTTTTTTTTAACCTCAGAAACACTTTAAGACTGCGCCCTGTTATCTTTCTCCTTGGCTGAAAAACTGATCAATCTGTTTTTTTCCCCCGCATCGACTATTGTAATGCTCTGCTTGCTGGGGTCTCTAAATATCCCCTAAACAGCATGTTCAAAACTCAGCTGCCAGAATCCTGACAATATCCAGGGCAAGTAAGTACATCACTGCAATCCTGGAGTCCAGGCATTGGCTCCCTGTCAGGTTTCGAATAGATTTTAAAATTCTCATGCTTACCTATAAGGCCTTGGATGGTTTAGCACAACAATATCTGTCTGAACTTTTACACCCCAAGACGAAATCTCTGCTCTTCCAATTCTGGCTTTTTAACTGTTCCTTCAACATGTTTACGCACTGTGGGTAACGGCTTTTTCTTCATTGGCTCCAAAACTCTGGAATTCTCTTCACACTGGGATTAGACTTGCTGAATCTTTAAGTGTTTTTTGAAACATTTTTTTTTTCCAGGCTAGCCAATAAGTGATTATTCTGTGTTTTATGTTTCAATGTATGTATTTTAAATGTATTTGTATGTTCTTGTAAAGCACTTTGAGATGCAAATTTAAAGGCACTAGATAAAATAAAGTTTGTTATTATTATTATTATTATTATTATTAAACAAACAAACCCATTGCTTCATTCATCGATTATATATCGCCAAACATATCGCCAAAATGTTAATGTAACCGCAAATTTAGGCTTATTTACTGACACTGGGCTAACTTGAGTGCTCTGGTGGTTAAACTAGATTAAAAAAAAAATTAGTTCCCAAAACTGTCTTGTTACTCAAACTGTAAAATTTAATATACAGAGGCCCCAAAAAGTAGTTAGACACTTTTAGCAAATTTAAACAATATTAAAAAGAGGCGATTTATTTTAAATAAAAATTACAGGAGCACACATTAACGGGTTAGTTCACCCAAAAATGTCATTTATTACTTATCCTCATGTCGTTCCACACCCGTAAGACCTTCCTTCATATTTTTGAAGAAAGATATGACTTCCCCATAGACAGCAAATCAACCACCACTTTCAAGGTCCAGAAAGGTACTAAAGGCCTCATTAAAACAGTAGATGTGACTGCAGTGGTTCAACCTTACTTTTCTGAAGCAATGAGAATACTTTTTGTGCGCAAAAACAAAACAAAAATTACGACTTTATTCAACGATATCTCCTCTTCTATGTGATTCTCGTGCGCTGTTTGTGTTCAGCGCTTCAAAGTTCTTCGAGCTGTTCATTTGAACAGCACGACACATGCGTGTGATGCTGACGCAGGAGCCTGCTATACTGAGCTGCTGTTCTGATGTCGAACCAGGAAGCGCTGAACATAAACATTGTATGAGAATTAATCTGTGTTCCGAAGATGAACGAAGGTCTTACGGGTTTGGAACGACATGAGGGCGAGTAATAAATGACAGAATTTTAATTTTTGGGTGAATTAACCCTTTAAGCAGCCAAATAATTTTGAGGCCACTTTACACCAAGCTTTTGTGTTTTGATTTGGTGGTAATTTAATTCAGATACATATTACAAAATGCTTGTGTGAGATTAACTTGATGTAGCCAATGACAATTGCATGTTAAGAAAGACACACGTCACATGTATTGCCAATTTGATGATTAATAAATTTTAGTAGACTATTCAAATGTAACATTTAGTTTAAAATAACATATTTAACCCTAAAATTACTTTCCCTCCATCTTGTAGTGACATATCTTCTCTGATGATGTGTTTACTAGCTCACATGAGATCACAGCAATAGTAAACCACAACCATCCAACCACCAATTCCCAATTGACAAAATCAATTGCTGCCCTACATTTTTTCTTGTTTGAGAAACCATTTCACTCAGATATATAAGTCACAATAAATTGCAACTTCCGTTTCATGCCGGCTTTAAGAATTAGGATACCACTTCCCCTTAGAGTATCCATCTTGTTGTGTTCTAATATTATACACACTACTATGCCAAAAGCAGATGGAAAAAGAAGGACATAAGTCAGCATGGATGTGCACTCATTCATGTAAACCACCAATAACAAATGAGAGGGAGTGTCCATGCTCTGATCCTCACTAAACAATCACAGTGTGGTGGACCATGAGCAATCACTTTCATCTGTGCCTGTGGTTACGCAGCAGTCCAATGCTGGATTCATTAGAGCAGCTGTGTGTTCACCAACGGTTATTTTTGTAAGCATCATTAAAATGAACTTAACTTTTCTCTTTCATGCCTCTTTTCTTTGTCATTCTCACTTCTACACGTTCCTCTAAGTTTGCGCCGTTTGAGTTTCTCCAGCCTGTGACTGATGATCTCAATCCCTGAGGTTCCGACTGCAGAACCTAGAGCGCTTGAGCAGATTTCCAGCCCTTGGATCAATCAAAAATGATTATCACCGTCATTGGACTGTCACTTGAGAAGTGAAGAGAGGACGCTCCATTTCTTCGGAAAGCAGCATTGCACCATGTAATTTCGTAAACCAATGGCAGCTGATCCTTGTTAAACTCTGAGATGATCTCATACAGCACTATGTTCGCATGTGGTATGCTGGATAGGCGTGTTGAATCGGGTGACGTCATATTGCTTTGTAAATGCTCTTCTCGACCTCTACCTTTTTTTTATCAAATAAAAAAACTCAGAAAAACACCATAACTCATATATTAGGCCGTTAAAAAAAAGAAAAAGAAGCTTCAATCACTTTTTAATATGTCTGCATTTTAATTACAAACCCAGAATGGAATATATATATATATATATATATATATATATATATATATATATATATATATATATATATATATATATACAGTTGTGTTCAAAATTATTCAACCCCCACTGAAATTGATTGTTTTGGCCGGTTTGACATTGATTTTGATCATTCAGTCATCCTGCTTACAATTAAATCAAAGAGGCACGTGTAGGTCAGACAAATATAACATAACATTTATAATGAAATAACCACAAATGTCTTTTCTCTGCTCACATCATTATCAGTTTTATTCAACCCCCAAGTGACATTCAATCTTAATACTTAGTACAACATCCTTTTACAGTTATAACAGCTTTTAAACGTGAAGCATAGCTTGACACAAGTGTCTTGCAACGAGCTACGGGTATCTTCGCCCATTCATCATGGGCAAAAGCCTCCAGTTCAGTCACATTCTTAGGCTTGCGCACTGCAACTGCTTTCTTTAAGTCCCACCAGAGGTTCTCAATCGGATTTAAGTCTGGTGACTGCGATGGCCATTTCAAAATGTTCCAGCCTTTAATCTGCAACCATGCTCTAGTGGACTTGGAGGTATGCTTGGGATCATTGTCCTGTTGAAAGGTCCAACGTCTCCCAAGCCTCAGGTTTGTGACAGACTGCATCACATTGTCCTTCAATATCTCCTGGTACTGAAGAGAATTCATGGTACCTTGCACACGCTGAAGCTTCCCAGTACCTGCAGAAGCAAAACAGCCCCAAAGCATGATTGACCCCCCGCCATGCTTCACAGTAGGCAAGGTGTTCTTTTCTTCATAGGCCTTGTTCTTCCTCCTCCAAACATAGCGTTGATCCATGGGCCCAAACAGTTCTAATTTTGTTTCATCAGTCCACAGAACACTATCCCAAAACTTCTGTGGTTTGTCCACATGACTTTTGGCATACTGCAGTCGACTCTTCTTATTCTTTGGAGACAGCAAGGGGGTGCGCCTGGGAGTTCTGGCATGGAGGCCTTCATTACGCAGGGTGCGCCGTATTGTCTGAGCAGAAACTTCAGTACCTACATCTGACAAATCTTTTCTCAGTTCCTCAGCAGTCACACGGGGACTTTTCTCCACTCTACACTTCAGGTAGCGCACAGCAGTCGAAGTCAGCATCTTCTTTCTGCCACGACCAGGTAGCGTTTCAACAGTGCCCTTTGCCTTGAATTTGCGAATGATGCTTCCTATGGTGTCTCTTGGTATGTTTAACATCTTTGCAATCTTCTTATAGCCATTGCCCTTCCTGTGAAGAGTAATCACCTCTTCTCTTGTCTTGTCTTCCTGGACCATTCTCTTGACTTCACCATGTTTGTAACCACACCAGTAAATGTCTAGAAGGAGCTGAGTATCACAGTCATTTTAAAGCTGCCTAATTGGTGCTTATTAGGCTTTATTGCTGCTCCCTGACATCCACAGGTGCTTTCAATACCTGATTGAAAACACTTCAATGGACCTCTGTTCTTCAGAGTGGTAGTCTTTAAGGGGTTGAATAATTGTGTCAATGAAGAATTCACAAAAGAAACATTTACTACTGTATTACAAAACCAATTGATGTCATTTTAGTTGCATATGCTTCTTTAAGAAGTCCTTGTAGGATTTCATTCTGAATTCAATTACAAATGTACTCTAAATTCTCTAAAACCATTTACAGCATTGGGGGTTGAATAATTTTGAACACAACTGTATATATATATATATATATATATATATATATATATATTAAAAGTATAAAAATGGTTTTACTGTGTTACTGCATTCAGGACCGACATTCACAGTCAGTCTCTTTTTTCAAATGCTCTTAGTCTCTCAAGTGTGAACTGGACAAATCTCTTTACATGTGAAATGAGTAACAATAGCTATTGGTAGAGATATAAACATGGTCATACGTTAATATGGCCGACATCACAAACGCAATAACATGCTTTTGAAGCTTTGTTTTAAAAAAGCGATCTATGAGAACTTTGATTTCTGAAAGATTTCTCTCTATACTGCAGTGCACTGAATAGTTATTACTCATCTTACTATTCCATATAGGGTGAAACAAGGGCTAATTGCTTTCTTTTGAATACAGTCTGCATGAAATCACGGCATAAGTGAGTGTGTCATATGCAGAGTTCCATCTGCCTGCTGCCCATTCCCCTAACCTTTCATTATCCCCTTCTTTCACGCTTTCTTTTATAATAACAGCTACCCGACATACTGACAGTCACCCTACAATCTTCAGCTGAATGAGAGAGAAATAGAGAAAAAGAGTGAAGTCTTTAGGCAGCTGCGTCAGTGCAAAGGAAGCCATCAGAAATCACCCCGCCTGTGCCAGCACAATTATTATACTGACTAGAATGTTTAAAATGTAAATGGAAAAGAGATTATTGCTTTGTATATCTGCTCTTATACATTGTACGACACATGTCTTTCTCTTGGATTAGCAGAAAAGGTCAGATATCTGATGCTAAACTCTCTACCGTTCATTTTAAATGCAGCGGCCCTCAGGTTGAGTAAACATTTCAGATGATTATTTGTAAAAACCAGCCTTTTCAAGATAAAATATCTTATGCACTTTCCAGACAATAAAATAAATCTTATCTGTTTACAAAAACTGGACATATCCAAGGGATATTATCCAATTTTATTGCCTAAGGTGACTTAATGAAGATAAAAATACGAATGATACAGTTGTTTACATACAGTGATAAGACAAGGGAATGTTTCAACAGTGAAGCCTGGAGTAAGTTCTGCTAAAGTTAATAGAGTTAAAGGAGAGTTAAAGGAATATGTACGGTGGCCCAGTAGTGCACAACACAAAGAAATTTAAAAAGCAAACATAAGTTCACAACACAATGAAATCAAGCTAGTGAACTTATGTTTGCTTTTTAAATTTCGTTGTGTTGTGGACTAATGGGCCACCATACATATTCCTTTAACTCTCCTTTAACTCTATTAACTTTAGCAGAACTTATTCCAGGCTTCACTGTTGAAAAATTCCCTTGTCTTATCACTGTATGTAAACACAGAAACGCGCTGCAAATCCTCACAACACAAGCAAACACAGAAACGTGCTGAAAATATCACAAACCTCAACAGAAATGTTTCCAGGGGACCGCAAAAAGTGACAAACCCTACTTGACAACAGCACAAGCTAAAAAATATTATTAAAATATATTATGTAGGCATTAACTCAATGTAATGTGTTTCACTAACAGAAAAGTGTTTTAATATGTGGCGCATTGTTTTTAACTCATTAAACATTAAGAGATGATGATTTAGTGGATGATTTAAAAATATTCGTTAATCATCTGTAGCATACTAATGTAACGTCATCGTAACGGCCGCCTGAGGGCGCGCGACGACCACGTCATCTGTGAGCGTGAGTTTCTAGCAAACTGAAAAGCACTTTATTAAAAATAATAAATACATGAAATAATGTACACTTGTTAATGTGTGTTTATTTTTGTTTGAAGTTTTTAATAGTATTTAATGATTGTGAGCACACTGTGCACTCAAATGCTGTACACTATATAGGGATTAGTGAATGAGTGAACGGGTGAGTGGTTTTTGACAGCTAATAAGCAGCTCCTAGTAGGGTTCGTCACTTTTTGGGGTCCCCTTGAAACATTTCCGTTGTGGTTTGTGCTATTTGCAGCGCGTTTCTGTATTTGCTTGTGTTGTGAGGATTTGCAGCACATGTGTTGTCAAACTGATGATCACGTTTTCTTAATTTGTTGGTGTTTTTTTTTCTATTTGCATGCGTTTTCTTATTTGCAGCGCGTTGAGTTCTCTCGGCCACCGTAAATTCAGCATTTGTTGTATAATGTTGACCATCACAAAATTAATTTCCATCAGTGTTGATGAATATTGTTGACTAAAACTTTCATATCCAGTGTACATTTTCAGTAATTTCATAAAGCTGAAATAAAAATAAAATAAAATGCAAATATTAGAGGAAAAACTTCAACTTAAATGAAAATTGGAAAATTAGTTGTCTTGGCATAACATAGCTAAAATAAGTTTAGCAACTAAAATTACTAAAAGCAAAACTGAAATAAAAATAAATTAAAGCGAAGTTTAAAAAAAAAGACAATATGAAAAAAACACATAAAAGCATGTAAAATTGTGCAAAAAAGCTATATATATATATATATATATATATATATATATATATATATATACACATATATTTAAAACTTTGTTCAACAATTTCTTCTCTACCCCATTATTCTCCTATGTAGTCACATAAACTATTTTAATGATGTCTTTACAACTTTTCTGGATCTTAATGTGGTAATTGTGTTGCCACATTAAAAAAATATCTTAATTTGTGTTTTGAAGATGAACAAAGGTGTTACAGGTTTGGAACAACAAGGTTTTTATTAATTTTAAAGAAATTCTGAATCTGTTTTTGTGTGACATGAATAAATGTCAATAGCCATCATGTCTACACAGCACACACATCGCCTCTGCACCTTACTCCCGATTTCTCTCAACATGGGAACAGGAGACCTGTCATTCAATAAATTGGAAAGCAAAGTAACTTTATTAATGGATAAGTTGAAATTATTTTTGTAGAAATAAACTTCATGCAGCAGATGCTGTTAATTGAGTTTAATATGTACTGAACCCTTTTTTTTTTCTTTAAGCAAAAGCCTCCTTTCGCTCTCCATCCAATCTCACTGCTCTCTAGGAGAAACAACTGAGAAATCTCTTTTGTGATTTTTCTCTCCAATAGGCCAGACTGTGTCTCTAGCTCATAAACTTGACTTTCTCTTCATCTGTCAATCACAAAGGTCTTTCTCCTCTGTATAGCCCTGGATAGTTTGCATCGCAAACCCCTTTCAACTCCCCCATCTGTATCTCCTGCCATCCCAGATGGTTTGCTGTGCGAAAAAAGATTAATTTGGTGTTAATATCAAAGATTAGTTTCCTTTGACCTTGTCTGGAACCACTACTTTCATGATTCACACAGCAGTGAAAATATTTTCTCTCATGTAAATGCTGTGAAAACATCCTCCGTTAGCCGAGACAGCCATCCCACAGGGGTGGGAGGAGTGCGCTGTCAGGGTGGAACACGCGCCCTGTGATGAAAACTCGTGGAGGAGAGATTGCCATCTCTATAGGGGTCCGAGTCTGCTACGTCTGTGGCTTGCAACAAAAGCTCTGTTCATCTTTAGAGCAAAATTTGCTCTGCATCTAGTTTACACAGGTGTGCATCACATGTATTTTTAGTCACATGTATTCACAAAATATCACAAAAAGTCATGCATACATAAGTGATATAAATTAGCTCATAGTTTTATATTTGATTATGTATTAACACAGTTTTTAAGAAGACCTGCAATTACTTTGCCACATTATGGACAACTTGGTCTGTTTCTAAGCAAGATAAAAAGTCCGCATAAATAAATTCTACACAAAATCATTTTAGGAAGATTGAATTACATTTTTCAAATTTCCTTACCATAATGCATACCAATGTTTTACTTTCACCATTTTCAAAGTTGATTCTTTTTACTGTAATTAAAGAAAAATACTGTTATACATTTTTTTTGTTTTATTAAAATCAACAAAAAATAATGTATAAATAATTTACATTCAAATACTTTCTTTATATTGAAAGCAATGAAGATTATTATGTAAAAAAAAAACAAGAATTTTTTCATTAAAGTAATGGGGATTTGTTGACAAAAATAAAACTCTTAATGGTCATAAAAAGGCTTCATTTTCTCCTTTATTTATTTATTTATTTTTGTGAAATGTGACCAAAACATTTACTTGACAAGTTTAGAGAGAATCGCATATAATTGACTCATTAGACCGTTGAATTACTGAAAATGTGAAGCACATCATGACATGCAGCTGTCATTAAGCATCTATCATCAGTTATTTCGGCAGTCTACATAAAGAAAATACTGATCTAAGAAAATCCCTCAATGCAAAGCTTTGATTCCAACCCTTTCAAAGGTCTACAAAGGTGAAAATCACTCGTTTGAGAGAAGTATTGAAATTCACACATGGAGAGCCCTAGAGAAATGGATCGGCCATGACCAAGCAGGCTATTCCCTTTATAGTTTTGAGCGTGTATCCATCACAAAGCTATGGTCGAGCAGGCCGAGCGATTTAAGACCCTCAAGAGAAAGGCCTCTCCGCTACACTTAACACAGAATGAAGTGCAACTTTCCAGCCAGTACCACAACAAAGCCTCACTCTGTAAGACCGTGGCAGAGCAGAGGATTACCGGCAAAAACATTCTACATAAAACCCAATTCAGCTGAGGTGATTTCTCAGATGTCAGCAGCTGTGGGTTCATATTCAATAGAAAGCCTGTTAGTTGCTTCCAACACAGATACCTGAATGATTCAAGCAGTTGATCAGGTATCACTGTTTTTAATAGAACCCTCATCACTTTTTCATTAAGGAGATGTTGTTGTTGTTTTAAAACCTGCCCACAGCTTCATGAAAGAGATAAGATGACCATCAGAACACACAGACCTCTCTTAAAAAGAACTGAGATCTTGCCAACAAAGTCTACGATGCTGGATCTCTGCCTCTCTGTACTAATGCAACAAGCAGGATTAAAGTTGTATTAAGGTGAATGCAATTTTGAAGTTAACTGCACTGTAAGTCAATTTATAGCTGTCTTATGATAAATGTATACACAGAGTAAATATTTGTTTTATTTATTATTATTTTAATTTACAGTGGGTACAGAAATTATTCAGACCCCCTTAAATTTTTCACTCTTTGTTATATTGCAGCCATTTGCTAAACTCATTTAAGAGATTTTTTTAACTGACTAATCTTTTTTTTCCAGCACCCCATATTGACAGAAAAATCAGACCAGAGAATCTTATTTCTCACCATCTTGGAGTCCTTCAGGTGTTTTTTTTAGCAAACTCCATGCGGGCTTTCATGTGTCTTGCACTGAGGAGAGGGTTCCATCGGGCCACTCGGAACCCATAAAGCCCCGACTGGTGGAGGGCTGCAGTGATGGTTGACTTTCTGCAACTTTCTCCCATCTCCCGACTGCATCTCTGGAGCTCAGCCACAGTAAACTTTGGGTTCTTCTTTACCTCTCTCACCAAGGCTCTGATGATCAGAAGAAATGGACAGCACCTGAGTTAAATATATGAGTGTCACAGCAAAGGGTCTGAATACTTAGGACCATGTGATAGTTTAGTTTTTCTTTTTTAATAAATCTGCAAAAATGTCAAGAATTCCGTGTTTTTCTGTCAATATGGGGTGCTGTGTGTACATTAATGAAGAAAAAAAATTAACTTAAATGATTTTAGCAAGTGGCTGCAATATAACAAAGAGTGAAGAGTCTGCTGGTAAAAGAGAACACAATAGAGCTCATAATAAGACAGGAATCAGCACTGGCTTGGCTTTTCAGAGATGGCAAGGTATGAAATATGAAATGTTGTAAAAGAAATGCAGAGATGGCATTTTTATTACTCAACAGGTGAGCATGTTGTTGTTGTTGTTTTTTAATTGAACAGATAAAATGCCATATACTGCTCTCTAACAGAGTTCATTGTAAAAATATTACCTGTTGTGAACATATTCATCATATTCATCCACATAGTCATGCAGAGCCAAAGCACAACATTTTCCGCAAAATGCTGCAGTTACATAGTGTACAGCCGTGGCCAAAAGTTTTGAGAATTACATAAATATTGGAAATTGGAAAAGTTGCTGCTTAAGTTTTTATAATAGCAATTTGCATATACTCCAGAATGTTATGAAGAGTGATCAGATGAATTGCATAGTCCTTCTTTGCCATGAAAATTAACTTAATCCCAAAAAAACCTTTCCACTGCATTTCATTGCTGTCATTAAAGGACCTGCTGAGATCATTTCAGTAATCGTCTTGTTAACTCAGGTGAGAATGTTGACGAGCACAAGGCTGGAGATCATTATGTCAGGCTGATTGGGTTAGAATGGCAGACTTGACATGTTAAAAGGAGGGTGATGCTTGAAATCATTGTTCTTCCATTGTTAACCATGGTGACCTGCAAAGAAACGCGTGCAGCCATCATTGCGTTGCATAAAAATGGCTTCACAGGCAAGGATATTGTGGCTACTAAGATTGCACCTAAATCAACAATTTATAGGATCATCAGTATCATCAGCTGCGGGATCGGAGTGCCACCAGTGCAGAGCTTGCTCAGGAATGGCAGCAGGCAGGTGTGAGCGCATCTGCACGCACAGTGAGGCCAAGACTTTTGGAAGATGGCCTGGTGTCAAGAAGGGCAGCAAAGAAGCCACTTCCCTCCAAAAAAAACATCAGGGACAGATTGATCTTCTGCAGAAAGTATCGTGAATGGACTGCTGAGGACTGGGGCAAAGTCATATTCTCCGATGAAGCCCCTTTCCAATTGTTTGGGGCATCTGGAAAAAGGCTTGTCAGGAGAAGAAAAGGTGAGCGCTACCATCAGTCCTGTGTCATGCCAACAGTAAAGCATCCTGAGACCATTCATGTGTGGGGTTGCTTCTCATCCAAGGGAGTGGGCTCACTCACAATTCTGCCCAAAAACACAGCCATGAATAAAGAATGGTACCAAAACACCCTCCAACAGCAACTTCTTCCAACAATCCAACAATCTTGGTGAAGAACAATGCATTTTCCAGCACGATGGAGCACCGTGCCATTTTGGGTCCATGGCCTGGAAACTCCCCAGATCTTAATCCCATTGAGAACTTGTGGTCAATCCTCAAGAGGCGGGTGGACAAACAAAAAAACACTAATTCTGACAAACTCCATGAAGTGATCATGAAAGAATGGGTTGCTATCAGTCAGGATTTGGCCCAGAAGTTGATTGAGAGCATGCCCAGTCAAATTGCAGAGGTCCTGAAAAAGAACGACCAACACTGCAAATACTGACTCTTTGCATAAATGTCATGTAATTGTCGATAAAAGCCTTTGAAACGTATGAAGTGCCTGTAATTATATTTCAGTACATCACAGAAACAACTGAAACAAAGATCTAAAAGCAGTTTAGCAGCAAACTTTGTGAAAACTAATATTTATGGAATTCACAAAACTTTTGGCCACGACTGTACATTTGAATTAAAAATACACTTATTTATTGAAAATGCATTTATTTTTTTCCACAGAGCGACAACATTACAAGTGAACATGGTTGCCGATCTCCTAATGGACCAACAAACAACATTTAAAGTACCTGGATTCAGTGGCAGAATGCAGACAGTAATTTACGCTGGCAATGAATGGAGCTAAGACAGTGGACATGGTCATTAGTGCTAGGACTGAGAAAACATTCCTTGTCCTTCTTCTCCTGTTATTTCAGGACATGTAATTGACCCTTCACAAAGACCCGCCCCCTTTAGTTACTGTTGCTTTTTCCGACAACCCATGCGCTCTCACACCTCACATCATGTTCTCACGCTGTGAAAAATACATTGCAAAGCAAAGAGGACACTGACAACACGTCTACAGACAAGACAGAACAGGTTACTTTGATATGAAAAAGTTTCATATTTAAAATATTGTAATTTTTTTAAAAAGTCTAAACAATAAATACCGTAGTGGCTCTTTAATGTGTCGTGACAGATCGCTGTAGCTCCTTCAATCGGCTCGTGAACGGATCATCTCTTCATACTCGTTCATTAATAGCATCAAATAAACATGAAAGGACATCAGAAGGAATGTTGTTTCAAGCACGGAAAGAGTTCAAGTTCAAGTTCACCAACATTAATCTACCAACTTCCCTTACTGCTTTGTTGGACAAAAATGTGGATTCAGGGTTATGATTGGTTAGATCGCTTGTCAATCAAACTGCCGACGAAGGGTCAATTAGCAGAGTGTCCACCTTTAAACTGCTTGGAGTTCAAATTTCTTCTGATCTGTCATGGGACGCCCACATCTATCTTTGTGTTGCTAAAAAAGCGGGTCTCCCTTGTGATGTTTTAACAAATATTTGTCTTTTATACAGCCAGGTCTTGAGTAGAAAATCTACACTCCCTTTACTGAGTAACAAACGTACGAGGCCACTATGT
Organism: Zacco platypus; assembly: GCA_038088235.1. Lineage (NCBI taxonomy): Eukaryota > Metazoa > Chordata > Actinopteri > Cypriniformes > Xenocyprididae > Zacco > Zacco platypus. The sequence continues at coordinate 19,351,017 of CM076075.1, read as the reverse complement.
ACTTTTACTAAATTAAGGACAGTTCATCACCACTGCATTGTTTCCTGTCTGTGGCTCCAACACCTACTTTTTTGCCATGCCCAGGAGTAAAACAAAAAGACATGAACGTTTTATTCCACGTGATCTTAAATTGTACAAATAAATTTTAGGTATTTGACTGTATGAATTCTATTTCTGCTTTTATTTGTCTGTACATTTGTGATGCATTTCCTCACAGAAATTAATGATCAAACCTTAAATAAAACTAAACTAAACCTCTTATAACTTCCATACTATATTCTTAGAACTATAGGCATATTATAGCTATGTGTGAGGAACAGATCAGAATTTAGGCAGTTATTACAAAGAAAATCTTTCCCTACAACACAGATCTTTCTCTTACATTAAATGGAAAAAAAAATATGATGGATAAATAATGTCATTTTTGGGTGAACTATTTCCTCAGAACCAACAGATTCAAAACAAAAAGTGTTACTGAGCAAGGAATGTTGTGAGAAGAGAAGATTTACGTTACTTCCTGCCAGACATTCATCGGGAAAAAAAAAGGTTTCGGGACATTGCATGCCAGGCTGGAGTATATCGCTGTATTAGCACATGGTTTCAGCTGTGATCATTCTTAACCGTCTTAACGTATCAGTAGCTTGGCAGACATTATGTCTGTCTGAGTCAGATAAAGCTTTTAGCTTTATTAAATGAGGCTAGGCATCTCTTTTGCTGACACCACTTCAGCTCAAAGCAGAGATAAAAATCTAAAAAGTCTGATATCAATAATATTTTGCTACCACCCCCTGAAACCAAAAATAATGTTACCTTAAAAGTTCAGAAGATGGAGATATGAACATATCTGCTGATAGCTTAAGTGAAACCACATGTCCATTTCTGTCTGTGTGCACACCTAAAAAAAATTAGACATAAACATTGAGCGCTATGGATGGGGTAAGGGTTAAGTAATTCAAAATTACGTTACAAGATACTTCCAGATTTATTTGTCTACATTCCTCAATTGATGAGTTAGTGACTAAAAACACAGAATGACCTGAATGTCAGTGTTCTGAGAGCGGCAATGATCAGTTTCTCTGACGGTGAATCCAGGTGTGTTTTCACTGCCTCACGCATCACTGCACACACAAACATCAGGATCCATGACCGAGGGGAGTTTCCATGGACCCTGAGGGGCTACAAGAATGTCCAACATACAAATACACAGAAAGACAAGGTTGTATAAAAGAACCACCTGACCCGTCCAATGCATGTCAGAGAGCATCTGGAGAGAAGAGAAGGGTATCTATCATAATATTCTTTAGCAGTGTGTTATGAAAGTACGATTTAACTTGCAAAAGCATACATAATGTGACATCTCAATACTGAAGAGCTGCTGCTACTGTTCACATTTAATACTTTCAACTTCCAAATAAGACGTTTTATAACAAATCACTTTATATCAACAAATGTACATAGGTAAATATCTAAAGTATCATTAAGTATTTATATTAAATACTTAATAATTATATATTTAAAAATTAACCAATTAATCAGATTTTCTATAATTAAATCACACCAAACTTTACAATGTGCATTTTTTTTAATATTCCAATGCATCATTTCATGTTAAATCTCCAAATTAATACTGATATTTTAAATATGTGTTACTCTTTTTACTAAGGACTATGAATGAAGGCCAATTTCACTGATACCATACTGATATTGATGTCTCTCTTAAATGGACTTTTTCCCCCCTCAATTTGGGGATGAAATGAGTAAAAGTTATTGTTTTCATTGCTTTAACCTATATTTTAATAAATAAAGTTATATATCAGTGAAGTTTCACAATTCTCAGTTTCATTTTTTTATTCATTCAGATACATTACAGACATTAAATAATCATAATCAAATAACACTGCACAGTCTTCACAGTATAAATTATAAAACATATATTAATCTTTAATAAAGCTACTAAAGTGATTCACTCAAGAGCATTTTTTTTCTTTGATTAGCATAAATGACAGAATGCAGCAGGTTTATTAAGATTATTATTGTCACTTTAAGATCTGACGCACATGACGTGGATCTGACACACATCCGATTCTCCCAACTCTTTACATTCATTTAAGACTTTGAGCCATTTAAGACGGCTTACAAAGATACTTGCTGGAAATGTGACTGAGAAGTCCTGTCATTGTGACAATTCAAGAGACTAAAATTAAATTACAGTTACAGTTCCTGCGGTTGAACTAACATTTCCCACATAAACAAGATCTAAAAAACAGTTTGGACTGGAAGTCTTATGTGGTCTTACTACAAAAGGATGACTCATATGAGTGAGTGTAAGTGGGTTAGAATGCTAGTGCTTGAGGTAATTTGAGGGGAATTTTAATTTTATTGTTCAGGACAAACTACACTGCCGATGACCTCTCTCAATTTACTGTATCTTAACGTGAAAGAAGATTTCTGGACTTTGTCTATGCCACAATTTATTTATTTTTTAACTAGTAAGTTTGTCTCGTTTCCAATAAATATCTAAACATTCTTAAAACAAGAAATTTCCTTGAAAAGAAAAAATGGTGTAAGATATAAATGAACATAAATTGACATTTTGTCTAAATTAATTTGATGAAATCAATATAAAAAAATCCATTGTTTTAAATGCAACAAACTTAAATGCAATATTTATAAATTACAGTACAAAAATGTGTGTCTGTGTATGTTAAAATAATCTAATATCAGTTGATAACCGATATGGTATATCATTGCATCCCTAGTACAAGAATTACTGGAACTAAAAACAACCACAATGAACTATGACTTGCTAACTGTATATATATATATATATATATATATATATATATATGGCTTACCCTCCATGTGTCATTGATTGTCTTCTGGACCACTCTCAGATCATCAGTCTTCCCCATGATTGTGTAGCCTAGTGAACTAAACTGAGACCATTTTGAAGGAAACCTTTGCAAGTGTTTTGAGTTGATGAGCCGATTGGCATGTCACCATATTCTAATTTGAGATAGTGAATTGGTGGGTTTTTGTTAAATGCGAGTCAAAATCATCACAATTAAAAGAACCAAAGACTTAAACTACTTCAGTCTGTGAGCATTGAATTTATTTAATACAAGTTTTACAATTTGAGTTGAATTACTGAAATAAATGAACTTTTCCACAACATTCTAATTTATTAAGATGCACCTGTACATTACGAATTTACTTTCTGAAATATGTGAAACGTTGTCTTGGCCCATGCTTATCTTCCATACAGGTTGCTTCGGAAATGAGCAGGCTTTGATATTATTTCATCCGGAGAGGAAAATGTCCAGTGCTTTGGCATGGATTCAAGTCTCTGGGTGTGTCTGAATGCATTTGTGTGTAAAATATATATGAGAAACATGATGATGAGAGCAGATGAGGCCCCGCAGATGGTTGGGCGGTTTAGAGGGACTTACATGTCTCCTGTGATGTGTGTATCTGACCGTAATATCTCAAGAGTCAAGCACTTGTTATCTGCATGGAAGTTATGTAGACCGTTGAAAAACACTTAGTCCCCAAAGTAATATACAGTTACTTATCCAGGCTGTCATGTTGGTCTGAAAGAAGTTTGGTATCACAAAACACAAAGACATCTTTAATAAAACTGCCATTTTGTTGTTTGAATCTGGAAGTTCTCCAGCTTGACTTGAACGGGATCTCTGAAAGACTCATTAGCAGCATGATTATGCTGTAATGACCTCTCATTCTACCTGGTTGTCAAGTTTCCATCCTGTTTTTGTTTTAAGACCAACTTTGAATGATTTCACATCGTGTCCCTTGAGTACTTCCTCAGTGTTTTTACCCATTGCTCCATTATTAAGGTCCTAATTTTTTTCTCTCCTGGTTTAAAACCACTTAATTTCCAATGCATGATATATTTGTGTGTCATGCTTTGTACAGTATGCCATAATGCAGAAAAAGTTGTTTCATGAGTACTTACAAGCAGCCTATTGTTCCAGTAATCAAAAATGTACAGTGGTTTGCTCCAAACCTTCTGGACAAATCAAAAGTGAAAAGCCGCAGACTTGTCAGAGAATGGAAACAGTCGGCCATCAATGATGTCTCGATGTTTAACAAGACATGTGCTTGTGTAAGTTGTATGCACGTCACGAAAATCAAAGCCTGGAGCTTTCAGCTAATTTTCACTGTATAAAGCCAAACCAAGGGCAGTGTTTCAGAAAAAGGTACTGCACAATTTCTGTAAATTCTAAATGACAGGAACTTACATGTACAAAAATTACTATCTATAAAGTGCAATGACCTCTTTAATTTTTGCAAGATATTTTTTACTGTGTAAAAGTCAGATTCTCCACAAAAATGTTTGTTTTAAGATGTTATTTAAATTTTTACTGCTTTATTTATTTATAAATACAGTATTTATATTTTGAAAAATTCTAATTGGATTATTACAATATTTGCGAAAGATTCAGAAATGCTTGTAAATCTTAAAGGGGTCATGAATAGACCAACGCCCGACAACCCATGCGCTCTCACGCCACACATCATATTCTCACACAGTGAAAAATACATCGTGGAGCAAAGAGGACACTGACAACAGTTTCATATTAAAAATGTTGTAATTTTGTTTAAGTAGTTTAAACAATAAATAGCGTATAGTGTCTCTTTAGTGTGTCATGACAGATCGCTGTAGCTCCTTCAATCGGCTCGTGAACCGATCATCTCCTCATACTAGTTCATTTATAGCATCAAATAATGGACATCAGAAGGAATGTTGTTTCAAGAACGGAAAGACACGAGTGCACACAATTTTTCAAGTTCAAGTTCACCAACGTTAATCTACTAACTCCCCTGACTGCTTTGTCGGATAAAATGGCGGATTCAGCGTTATGATTGGTCAGATCGCCTGTCAATCAAACTGTTTGCGAAGGGTCAATTGACAAATTTTGACATAAAAGAGGCCATTGAGCTTTAAAAATAGTTACAGGACTCATAACATCCTCATTAGCTTTTATTAATCAAGATCAGAAAACGACTCGTTTCGATTTTATCACATTATTATGTCATAGTGCGATGAAAGATTGCATCTGCAGAAGAAGATCAACGCCTACTTCTACATCGTTGCCTCTTTAGCCCCGCCCACCGATTATCGCATATCATGTAGTGGCAAATACGAGGATGACGCAAACACAGGATTACTCCAGCAACAAAATGATAGAGACACCTCTGAGGATTACAATACATTTTGAGGTGCCAAGTTGCGGAAAAACGGTCTTTGCATTGTCATCCTTGTGATCCTAAAATTAAGAAAGCATGGATGAACTTCATGTTTGACGAAGTCAAGATTGCCATTAAGATTGAGTCAGTAAGACATTGTTCATTTGTTTGCTTCAATTGGCTGCAAATTTGTTTTTAAACAAGACAGATGCAGGCTTTTCAGAGAGAAATAAAAGATGATGCAGAGTGCCAACTTGGATCCAACAGTAATGCTATTCAATCATAAGTGGATCTCAGAGAACATTTAATATTTAAAAAAAAAAAAAAAAAGTAGTTCATGACCTCCATAAATTATTAAATGTATGTTTTCTACTGGCACACACTAAAGATAAACATCTTGGATAAAAATGATTAATTGTGAGGAAGTGCAAAATTAAAGAACATTTTATAAAGGACTAGGCACATGGATCTACAGTAAATGTGAACCTTAGTGAAGCTCAGGGAGACGCCACAGTGCAACAAGACAAAATGAATGGACTTCATACAAATCTGCAGAAAGAAAGAGAGTGGAAGAGAGTATGGGAAAGAGAGAAAAAAACTGTAACTTGATCTTTCTCAGCTGGCTTGAGGAAACTTAAGAATTAAAGCAGAACCCTCTTGGAGGGTTTCCTTTGTACTGGTATGACTGGTACGGTTTAAGCCTGAAAACTGAATTGCTCTTATTCCATAATCCAATGAGACCACCTTGCATCACAGAAACACTTGGGCAAATGTTCAGAGCCCATGATTTTACCCTCTGCGTTTTGAAATGCTTACCACAAAAAAAATTCTCAAATACTAATGTAGCTTCTGTTAAATGTCAATATAGACTGGGCTTTTACTAAGATGTGCTTCGAAATTTCATCCTGTGTATTCAAGAGAAAGTACTTAATAGTGGCACTGCTTATTTTCACATTTTGGCTCAAGGACAGAAGTATTTCTGTATTCCTGAAGTATTTTATTCAGTGGCTGCCTCTGCACAAAACATATTCATATAAATAAAAGAAAATGAAGAAACATTAAACTCTTCAGAATATTAATGTCTCTAATTTCAGAGAGAATTAATCTAACCTTCCTGATCAGGGGCTATTCAGAAATTTTAGCAAGAAAGCTTTTCTGTGATGACTAGCTTTTGTGGACCGTGCCATATTAAATTTATGATGTAAATTAACCCATAAAATGAAGGTCAGGCGACTCAATGTAAAATTGTCAAATAAGATTTATTTGTCTAAAATTGTGAAGTCTCTCATACTACTAAAACATACCCTAGAGAGCTACAAATCAAAAGCTCTGAAATACATTTATTCGGTGAAATCACAGTATTCATCATTGAACAGAGACTTTCAAAGTGGATTGGAAAAGCAAACAAACAGATTATCATAAGGCCTCTTCATCTTCATGTCAAAAAACAAAATGCATCTTTTATGATTAAATGTAAGGAAATCTCTGTACCTCATGTAAAATTAACGACATTAATCATGTATAAGCAGTGTCATTGATTGACTACACAAAGGAAAAGAATATTTCTCTTACAAAGTGATCTGATTAAGTCATACTGAAACACAGCAGAAATGTACAATTTGTCATCATTTACTCACACCCACAGTTAACCATATGGCTTTCATACTTCCACAGAACACAAGCAATATTTTGAAGATTATATCCAGAACATCCATTTATGTTGAGGCTGACAACAAGCTTCAAATGAACTACAAAGAGAGGCCAAGTATGATGAAAGATTTTTTTTTCTTCTTTCCGTGAGATACGCCACTGTTCAGGAAGATTATGGGCCTTCATAAAATATTTAGTAGACCTGTCCTACATTTGATCTTACGATCATTTCTCAAAATGTGCGTACATGTGATTCAGAGAATGAACTTCACGTGAAATTTATAAATCTCAAATGATTTTGAAATTGTGTGCAGCTGAATGATTTCAGATCTCCGCCTTGTAAACACCACTTAATTAATGTAATTAATATATAAAAGAGCATCAGCAACGTCCAAATCCTTTACTTGAGATTGGGAGCAGCAAGAATTCCTAAGATTTCCAAATTCTCTCTTTCTCCCACAAGGAAAAGTGCGTATGTCGGTCCTGACGTGGCGCTAAGCACTTTTCCACGTCAAAGACTGTTTTTATAAATATGAACTTTGGTGTACGCACACTACCAGCCCTCTCCTGTACAGCAAAGAGGATTTTGAGTTTAACAAGAGACACAGTGATAACCTTTAGTACCCTTCAGTGCCTGGTACAAGTATAATGGACAATAAATGTCAAGATGGTACTGAGCAGCCTCAGTGTGACTATTACACACTCCCCAGATCCTAAAACTGCATATTCATTTGTTTACTCCAATTTCTTTTTATTTATTCACTTATTTATTTTTTAGTCCAGGGCATAAACCTTCTTAGTCCCAAATATTCAGCCAGGCCCTGATTATGTTTAAAAATGTCATGCTACAAGGAGTAGAACAATAGCAATACACTCATGTCACGATTCGGTTCGATATACAACACTGATTTAACAAATACAAAGCCAAAATAAAATGGTAAAACTTGGTCCTTCTCCTATTCACAGGTCAATGATGACAATTTATGATTCTGCAAAGCTAACAGTATAGAATTATGTTAGACACATACAGTTGATATAAAAAAGGTCTACACAACCCTGTTAATACTGTTTTTATGTACAAAATGAAACAAAGATAAACCATCAGAACTTTTGCAACTTTGATGTAAATTACAACCTATGCAAAGCCACTGAAAACCAAAGAGACACATTTCAGAGAGAAAAATATGAAATAAACCATTTAGAAAAACTAACTGCGTAAGTGTGCACACCACAGAACTAATGCTTAGAAACACCCTTTGATTTTATTATAGCATTCAGTCAGTTTCGATAGAAGATCACGAGGGGAACATTTTGATACATGACATAAGTGTGATGTACGGGCAAGAAGTACAGAAGAACAGACGGATGACACTTCTTTTACGAGCTTCACAAAGCAATTACGTCACTCGTGATTGCTCATAGACGATAGACTGGAAAGATATAAATATTAGTATTTTTCACCAATCGTTTCACTTCAGAAGACATTGATTCATCCACTTAGGTCATATGAATTATCATCATGATCGATGTGTGTGGTTTATCAAGCGTCAAACGCTTATAATAGAGATGGATTATTTAATAAAAATCTTTGTTTGTGTTTATCTGAAGAAAGAAAGTCATTTACAATGGCATGTGGGTGAGTAGCCCTATATGACGAGAGCATTTTCATTTTTAGGTGAATTAACATCTTCAGTTGAATTTGTACAATTAAAACCCTAAAAGAATTAACTTAAAATCATGGATCTCCCAAATGATAACTGAATGCTACATTTGAATTAAACAAACATTAGTGAATAATGAATTACATTGTTTTAATCATTTAAGATACAAACTACTTTCTGTTTTCAATACTATTTAAAAAAAAAATGTAGTAAGTACTGCTATTTCATTCCAAACATAGTCTGTCACCTCAGAGAGAGTGGATTAAGTCTGCACTCAGCGGTCAGCTTCACTGTCTGACCTGTCATTGCTCCAGGGCTCTGGAAAGTCAGAAGAAAGTGTGCTGACACAAGGATTAGCTGGTGTCAAGAGGTCAGATAAAAGTTCTGTCATGTTATGTTTGAATGACCTTGAGTGCCACCAAATTTGAGTCATATGCAACACTAGCGCTGCAACTGCGAACACCATTTCACTAGCGTGTGACACACCTCTGTCAGCACTTCAAGAAAGCTTATATTCTTCTCTGACAGAGCAGCTTAGGTTTGACAGGCTTATTATGCAACCGATAACCATGGAGTTGGAAGCTAGAAGCCATTCTTTCCACAAAGAAAAATGTAGCGATTTGTTTACAAAAGCAATCTCCTATAGGTATATCATTTTACTCGGCTAATCTAAAACTCTTTAACTTAATTGAATCACCCATGAATTCCACTTAGTGTTGTATCTTTCACATCTCATTGGCCTGATTTCTGATAGCCAAAGTAAACTATCCAGGTTGTGGCCAATGGGGATAAAGCTTCAATAATTAGTGCCACATTACTAGGCAGGGCACAATGCCATGAAACAGGACCACAATCCTCTCGTTCCCCTCATTCCAGTGAAACAATCCCTCCATCTTTGTTGGTATTAAAGGCTTGGTGCGTCTGAGTAAGAGAAACACAGAGTTACTGTCTTGAACTTCTGGAAGCTATTATAGACGCCTCCTCCAATATCTTGCTCATGCCAAGCTACACACCTAAAGCCTGTCCCGTTGCCCCCTTTGCTTCTACACTGCCTCCTTCAATTGTAAATTATGAGGTTCTATCATGAGGTTCCTCCTTATACATCACCACTTCTTGCCATGTGGTGATGTATAAGGAGGAACCTCATGATAGAACCTCATAATTTACAATTGAAGGAGGCAGTGTAGAAGCAAAGGGGGCAACGGGACAGGCTTTAGGTGTGTAGCTTGGCATGAGCAAGATATTGGAGGAGGCGTCTATAATAGCTTTGAAGGAACTTTGAAACAGGTAGACCATGTTGAAATACTTGGGGTTTTCCATCAATCCAGGACAAGTACAGTTACTGTGAGCAGCATTTACATGCGGGATAGAAATGGTGAACAAAAACAACCTTTAGCTAGCATTAATTTTGATCATGGCTTTTCTTGAAAAGAAAACAGGGGAAAAAATGAAGATGATGGTTCTGTGCACCTATTGGTTTTTGATTTGATGGTTGTTGTATGAAAAAGTCACACTACAGGACTGTGCCTCAAAACCTCTGACACTACTACAATTTCGTCTGAGGTCAAATTTGATTGCAACGGTCATTAATCAGCTGTTGGGCGAACATGTCAAACTGGCAATCAAAGACTTCAGATTCTAGCCTTGGATCAGAGGATTTTAGGATTTACAACGGTGAAATCGTGGCCAAAATCATATAATGTGAACCGGGCTTAAGAAGGAAAATCATTTCCCCCTTTCAATATGATTATACAATAATAATAATAATAATAATAATAATAGAATAATAAATATAATTTTAATATAGATTATAAATGATACTATTGTTCTGGAAAAATGCACTATTTAATAATAATAATAATGATAAAGAACAACAGTAAAATTACAATTATAATATTTATGGCTGACCTAAATTCTGTCATTTATTTTCTTATTCTTTTAAATGTATTTGAAATGCAACACTTGTACGACTTCAAGTCAGAAAATTTACAGACTAATCATTTGATAATTATGTTCATGTTATTGCTCAAAAATAATAAATGGCCAATTTATAAAATTCTGTTAAATGTGGTTAGAAATAAAATACCTAAAACAAAACAAAAAAAAATGAATAAAACTAAAAAAAAAAATGTATATTCAATTTAAATTTTGCTAAAGCTTAATTTTAACAATATTATTAAATTAGTGCTAGTGTATTAGTTCACTTTAAATGAACAGATGATTGTAAAGGTAATCTAAAACGTAAAAAAAATGGCTAATTTTAATTTTGAAGGCGCATACGTCATGGATTACTATTCTGGTACTTTAGTATCTGTGTCTTTTTGGGAGCAAAAGGACAAAAAACATTATTAAAATAAAAATATCTTACGTGTTTGAAACAACATGGGTGGTGAGTAAACAATGAAAGAAATTTTTGCTTTAAGAGTGAGACAGAGAGATTTAAAAAAAAAAAAAACTTAACGGGTGGTGGTGAAATGAAAGTTAGCAAAACCCGATGTGTCATGTGATGGCAGCGCGCGGCTAAACAAACACACTGCAGGCCGTTCTGCCTCCAGAGCCGCAGAGAGACGCGTTGGTAAACTGACTCACTAAATAAACAAACACTTAATAAGTCCTAATGCCAAAGCAAACATTACCTTCCCTCTCTCTCACGAGCACACGCACTAAACAGTCTAAAACCTCTTCCATCATGCTAACACCGTTTTATGTAGAGGATTATGACCATGAATTCGTCACTCAGAACAGCGAGCCAACCACCACAGCAGAAAAAAAAACTCTGGACTGCTTGTACAATGTTTTGCGGACTGAAGTATTGAAGGTGAGTGTAATTGATGCTGTACAAATACACACGTCTGCTTTGTTGCAGCGCTGAGGGGTTTTGGCACTCGCCCTCAGCCTGCCAAACCCAGAAACCGTGACAGAATAATGCTCACACACAGTGCTAAACAGCAGATACGCCAATACAAATTCAAAACAAACAGCAGTCTCACCTGGGTGTGTTTCAGCGTCTCCATAGATACGTGCCAGTTTAAACAAGGACAAATGGAAAGATCTGAGCGCAATGTAAAATGAAGCATTATGCTAGAGCAACATTTCATTATTACACACTTACAACAACCGAGGGGAATGTTACATGATCCGCTAGTCATCGGAGAGGATTGTGGGATTTGTTTGATTTTGTTATGGGGTCATTTTCAGGAAATGTACGAATGTACGATTTTTAAATGTTTTGGAAAGAAGTCTCGTGTTCACCAAGGCTGCATCTATTTGATCATCAATCAGTAAAAAAAACAGTAATCTTGTGAAATATTATTACAACTGAAAACAGTTTTTGTATTTGAATATGTTTTAAAATGTAATGTATAGAGCAAAGCTGAATTTTCAGCATTATTAGCTACTTCAGTCTTCAGTGTCACGTGATCCTTCATAAATCATTCGAAAATGCTGATTTGCAGCTCAAGAAACATTTCTTGTTTTTATCATTTATGTTGAAAACAGATGTCAAGTCACCTTTACTTATATAGCGCTTTTTACAATGCAAATTGTGGCAAAGCAGCTTTACATTAATAATTGGCAAATAATCTTGGCTGCACAGCAGCTCCCAAAGAAAATGGTGTCATTGTCCATCTTATTCTATATATTATTGATTCATTCCATTGCAAAGATCAATAGTTTTTAGTCTAGTTAATTTATGTACAACGGCGCCAATGCAGGCATACTAAAAACCAAATATTGCTGAATATCAAGCAAGTGTCCCCAACTTAAGCAAGCCAAAGGCAACAGCGGCAAGGAACCAAAACTCTAATAAAATGGAGGAAAAAACCTTGGGAGAAACCAGGCTTAGTCGGGGGGCCAGTTCTCCTCTGGCCAACAGTGAACACTTGCCCGATACTCAGGCAGAGTTACAGGTCATAAGTCCGATTGGAATCGCAACAGTCAAAATATTTGATCCAGTTCCATCTAGTTTAAGATCTTTTTCATCATGCCGGTATGCGGCGGTTTGTTGGGGATGTGTTGTTTATTTTTTGTATTTGTATTAATACTTTAAGCATTACTGTTCAGTAATAAAGGACATAAGTATTCAATAAGTATTCAAACAAGAATGTTTTTTTTTTCCTTTTAGTTTTTGCAGGTGTCTCACTCCTGCCACCCATGACACTAAAGCAATCACTCTTGTTCATGTTGCCGTTGAACAGACATGCACTCAAACAGTGTCTGGTGTTTTACCGTGGTCCTGGTTCCCCTCTGCTGGCTATGATCAATGTCTGTCTATCTGCCTCAATGGACATCTCCACATGTGTGATAAGACGAGAGCAAGAGGGCTTGATCTCTGGCCTGTGATCTAATTCTGAGGAAATAAATCACTATTTATAGGTAGGTGCCTGTGTGTGTGTGTGTGTGTGTGTGTGCATGTTTTAGGCTTCATTTGGTGGCTTATAAACACTCAAAAATAATCTACAAAGTATCTAAATCCAGCACAAAGTTGTTACATTACAATTATTCTTTTAATTAAGCAAACTAAGGATTTTACTACATTGAAGGAATGTTGTAAAGCAAAAAAAAAAAAAACAGTTTCTAATCCCCCTAATTTACTATTGTATATTGCATTGCTTTTTTATAAAACAGCAGCAAAAGCAATTGAATAAATGTATCAATAAAGTAAAAAAATAATCAATACATAAATAAGCCATTCATTTTAAGATTTGTTAAAGATTACACTTAACATTATTAATAATTAGTTGTTTTGTGCTCTCTTTTTTTTTGCATTTGCTAGTTTTTAAAAATGAACTTTAAGTGAACATTAAAATGAACTTTAATTGAACATGACAGCAGAGGTAATCTAACTGTGAAAACAGCAGAGCATGCACAATTCAATGTACAACTGATATATATCCTCTTCTTAGTCTTTAGTGTTGTCCCCATGGGGAAATTTTGTTTCAATGTGTTTCAACATGGCATTCACACAAACAATCAGTTCAAACAAACATTAAAATCCCATCCATCACCTATAATACAGTCCACTGATCCTTGCTGAGATATGCACAGTTTACCAACATGAGAAAAAAAAAAACATTAAATATATCTATAAATTTAAATACAAAATCTCTCATATCAACAGATAAGTGATATAGTAAAAAATTGCACAAATTCTTATAGTAATTGCATTAATTAATGAAAATAGTAGTCACACTAAATATTACATCAATTAGAGTCAGCTAAAGCAACTTGGTGGCTTGGATTGTGACTTTTAAAATGATCAAATTGTATAGTTTGACTACATTAAAAAGTGTAATCATAGCTCCAAACATCCCTCCAGAGGGCAGCAGAGCATCATGAAGTAATGATACAATACTGCATCAGAATTAAAGTGTTAGTTCACCCCAAAATGAAAATCATTTCATTAATTACCCTCATGTCGTTCTAAACTCGTAAGACATCTTCGAAAAACAAATGAAGATCTTTTTAATGAAATCTGAGAGATGTCTGTTCCTGCATTGACTGCATTTGCTACTGAAACTTTGACGACTCAAAAAGTTAATAAAGAGATCGTAAAACTAATCCATATGAATCGAGCGGTTTAGTCCAATTTTTCTGAAGAGTCTTGATCGCTTTTTATGATTAACAGATTTCATTTAGGCTTTTACTCACATGTAAACATTGAGCAACAAACATAAGCAGAAGCTCAGCCAAACGTGAATGACGCACAACAACAAACCTCTTCCGGAAGCTCAAACGTGCTGTGTGATCGACGAGGTTTATTCTCGTGTGTTATGCAGCACGATTGAGCTTCCGGAAGAGGTTTGTTCTTATCCGTCATTCACGTTCGGTTGATCTTCTTCAAATGCCATAAATTCTAAATATGTTTACACACACACATACATATTATACATATAGACCTGTAGCCAGCATATGTTAGAAAGGCATTGGAGGAATTTTCCATTAAAGCATGCAGCTCTCTCTGAACCATAATAAGCACAGTGCTGTCTCACATGAAGGCTTCCACGCTCCTTGATAAAGCAGTGTAAACAATCCTGACACTAAGACACGTTCTTCAGGCAAATATCTTTTACAAGACGACAGCACAAAGGACGCTCAGCTGGTAAAAATGTCGGCATCCTGTTTTCCTGAGCTTAATAAAGCAATAAAGCTGCCTTTAATAGTTTGTTTTGTTTATAGTTGTAGTGTAGACCACAAATGAATCTACAAGTTGTTCACTAAAATATAAACCCACTAGGCCCTTCTGATATATATATATGCTATAGTATTACACATTCATTCAAACTCTGTACGGCCTTCTGGATTAAGTGTCACACAGACATTTTGCAGTGCATGCAAAACACATGGCTCAACACATCATAGAACACAGAGGCTCATTTGGTTTAAAGCACTCCCAAAGGTGAAAACTTCAAATAGCTGAGCTCTGTGCATTTATTCTCAGTGTCAATGGTCTGCACAATGGAATCCTGCCCAGTTCATTCATCACACAACCACTAATGCACTCGTTCATAGATATGGACATTTACGACACACATCTGTGTCCACAGAGCAGTCTGTGGGGCAATCAGGATGACCTCTGACCTCTAGACACTATACATGACCAGCCATCACCTTTGAGTGTGAAGGAGTTCAAAAGTCCATTTGCAAAAACAACTGACCCAATGTCTTTGAATACCATCAGTCTCGAAAACCCCTTCACTTTTTTAGCTCACCTACAATTATAAATCTGTTCCTCGCATTTGTTACAGCTGAGCTAGATTTACAGAATTCTATAAATGTGTTTATAGATTCATTTAGAGGTGATGGCCTTGTCGTCAATCAACTCCCTGGAAAGCTCTGAATTTTTAAACCTGTAAATGCAGTAACAATCTATACCACTAGATGGCAGACATGTCTTTTATTTATGTATTTAGAGTAATCAAAGTTAGATCTTTACATTTTTCTGGGGGAAATGTGAGTTGTGCTTGCCCAGTGCCTATGCAAAAACCAGATACAGAGTTAGGTTGTTAATTGAGTGTTTCCAAGGTGTTCTGGTCTGGTTTATAGGTACTTGGTTACTGGCAAAGAGTGTTCTCAAATGGGCTGTGACATCCCCAAATTTAGTTGATGTGAATGAGAAAACTGACTATAGTAGAAGACTTGCAAATATCTGCGATAGCATCCCTTAGCGTTATTAATTGCACTGTGACACACTTCATGATGCATTGATTGTTTACAATTGAGATAGCATAGTTAGAAGTGCCCATGTTCAAGAATATGTTTGAGACCTTATGGTACATGAACACTACATTTTATTTTTTTTTTTTGCTATGAGGAAAAGCAAGAAAGGAAAGGAAAAATGCAGTTTCTGTGAAACTGGCGTTCCATCTACCATCAGGTTAAAAAATGTTAACTTTCAACCTGCCTCACAGTCTGGCTTGGAAATCCTGTTTGCTGTATTTACACTTGATTTCAAACTGAACCAGTGTCAAAGCGGATCTTAAACACCGACTTTAACTGTAACACAGTCTGACATAAGCATCCTTTCTTCTGTGAGAATTTCAGAAGAATCATTAAATAATTTGCACACTGGTTTAATAATATTTTTTTGCTAATATGCTCCTACAAACATGACAGAGATCTATCGGAGATAGATAGAGATAGTTAGTTAGTTCAAGCACAATCCTTATCCTACCGAATCCTAATTGTTGCTCAGCTTCTTCAAGGGTCATTAAAGGGATAGTTCACCCAAAAATGAAAATTATCCCATGATTCAATCAGCCTCAAGGTAGGTGTATATGACTATCTTCTTTCAGATGAACACAATCGGAGTTATATTAAAAAAAAAATACCCTTGCTCTTCCAACATTTATAATGGTAGTGAATGTCGCTCCTGATTTTGCAGTCCAAAAAGGTGCGTCCATCCATCATAAAACGAATCCATGTCTCCGACTTTATAAACTAATAATACTAGCTTCTGGCAGATGGCCTACGCTCTGATATTTCTCTTTAAAACTTCTCATTTTAGACTTCTAATTCTTGACCAGTGTTTTGTTTTGCTCTATCATCTGCGCTTCCGCGTTCATTGCGTCATGTGTCAGGTCAGAGGTTGTTCTTTTGCCGTAAATTGCGTAGGCTGTCTGCTGGAAGCTAGTTGTTTTAGTTTATAAAGATTTAAATATGGATTTTTTTTTCCTGGACTTTCCCCCTGGAGCGCTGTGTGGTTATCTTTTATGATGGATGGATGCACTTTTTTTGAACCATTCACTACCATTATAAAGTATAATATAATATAATATAACTCCGACTGTTCATCCTAAAGAAGATATTCATATACACCTATATAGTAGGATGGCTAGAGGGTGATCATGGGGTAATTTTAATTTTTAGGTGGACTATCCTTTAAATCACATTGTCCTGTTCTACAGCGTGTGTCAGAAATTTCACCCTGAAGATTACACTTTTGTTTTTCTCAGCAGTATCATAAGTTCCATGGTTAAGATTGAGAACCCACTGAACTCCAGCATGAGAGAAAAGACAAATAACATCAGACAGGGAGTAATTTTCCCTGGGCCCAGGTGCAGCGGTCAAAGGACTTCGAACACAGCGACACTGCCAAGGCAATCAGAAACAAAAACTCATGCAGCGGTCCACCCCTCTAAAACAGGTTCTTTAAAAGAGACATTTATTTGAACAGCAGAATGCATGCCAGAAATGAATAATTTACAGCAGCATTTTCATGTCTTTGTCCCTCATTTCCAGTTCAGGAAAGTCCCTGTGAAAGTCTAAGCAAGGCAGGTGTCCTTTTCTGCCCACGGTCCATCCAAACAGAGCTGACCAATCGAGTTCATACTTTTAAGTTTTGCATTTGAAATCCTTTAGTTTACAGCGGTTTCCTGTTGGTTATATATTTAGCTACAATGGGAGAGAGTTAATCAGGCAGAAGTTATGCCTGTTGATAACACCATCTGTCATGAATAACAGAGTATTTTAAGCACCACCTGGAATCCAACGCCAGACAAATCACTCATTAACAAAAACAGCTACTGTAAACGAGTATAGAGTGGTGCTGTAAATTCACATGCAGTTTGTATACAGTGGCATATATTTTCGACCATTTTTTCATAAATAGTCTATATGTTCACAGCTACATTCAGATATACTTGTGCTGTAGGTGTGAGTGTGTGCATGGCCTCAACAAGAGGGGGCAAAAATGTCTAGCTAAAACTAATTCAGTGGGAGGAGTGAAAGTAGGAGTCCAGGAGCCTTGTCCCATGCTGTGTTCTTTCTCTGATCCCAGCAGTTTTAGTCACGCAGCTGTCCTTTCCTCAGGCGAGGGACAGACACAGTATATTATATAACAGTAAATTTGTCCTCCCTTGGCCTTTCATGTTTAAAGTCAACATAAAATGAAAATCAACACTATTTATTTCCCATTTACTTAATCAGTCCATAAGTTATTCCCCGAAAAATAAAAAAAATAAAAGTTTGTTTTCCTAAGCTCTCATCAAAATGTAATAACTTGCTCTATCTCTATGGCATATATGTGACCATGGACCACAAAACTAGTCATAAGGGTCATTTTTTAAAACATTTTTAATTGAATAAATAAGCTTTGATGTATGTTTTTTTAGGATAGGACAATATTTGGCTGAGATATGTGAAATCTGGAATCTGAGGGTGCAAAAAAATAAATAAATAAAAAAATAAAAATATTGAGAAAATCGCCTTTAAAGTTGTCCAAATTAAGTCCTTAGCATTGCACATTCACTCACAAAAATACATTTTTGATATATTTATTGTAGGAAGTTTACAAAATATCTTCATAGAATATGATCTTTACTTAACATCCTTAATATACTTAATGGTTTTTGGCATAAAAGAAAAATCGATTATTTTTACGCATACAATGTATTATTGGCTATTGCTACAAATATACTTGTGCGACTTATGACTGGTTTTGTGGTCCAGGGTCACACACACACATACATATGCCTTAGAGATGTCTCAAATGAATATAAACTATATATATATATATATATATATATATATATATATATATATATACATATACATGTATACATACATACACAAAATGTAATTCATAAGTAGAATTTATTAGCGACTTTGAATATTGCAAAAATTCTAGTTAAATCCTAAAGGGAGGCAGATTGAAACAATGGTGCGACCCATTGGTTCAGTCTTATTTAGCTTTTGTCACATGGATAAACATCTCAGAGATAGAGCAAGTTTTGATGACAGTTTACGTATAATAGGGAACGCCTAATTTTCATAAGTCAATTCATTTCCTGGGAATAAAATTTATTTAAAAAAAATATGCTGTTTCGATGAAAAATGGCACATAGTAACAAAATGGGACATAGTGACTTCATGTTGATTTCAAATATGGGCTTGAGTGACAAAAGTCACATAAAGTCACATAAAAAGGAGAGTTAAAAAAAAAAATCTAAACACTAGAACCTGTGTTTCTTCTTCAGCAGTTACAAAGGTCAGTAAAAAATTAAGTTATGCCTGCCATAAACATAATTATTCTTCAGCTGAAAGCATTTAGACTCCATAGTGGTAGTATGGATTGGTCTTTCTTAAATGAATGTCTTTTGTAAATGTAATGAAAATCAATATTTTGCAAATATGTGCAACAAACATATCAAAAAGGATCATAATGGCAGTACTCCTTAATAAATGCCACCATATTTCACATACTCGACCACCATTGTTGTATATAAACATGAATGTGAACATAGATTAAATCATGTCAACAAATAACTTAACTGAGGAGAAAAAGTTATCGTGAAGATGACTTGTGTACCCTCAAAATGCAGTGGTTTACAATGAGGACAACAAATAATAAAATAAAACTATTATGTAATATTTTAGATATACTCTGGAACAGTACAAAATTAAATATTAATCTAAAAAAATAGCAGAAAAGATTTTTAGTTGTTTTTTTCTTGTCAGGAAGAGCTTATTCAGAGGAACAATAGTTCCATTAATGAATTTGCTTAGGCATAGCTTTCGCAGCAGATGAAAATAGAAAACACAAGGAGGGAGACGGGAAGAGGGGGGAAAAGAAAAATAAACCATATCGAAGCAATACCTTAATTAATGGATACGTACATAAACAGAAGGGCCTACAGTTCTGATACAAAGATATACAGTATATGTTAAGGTCAACACACTATACACATAATATTACTGACAAGTTCATTACCCAGAATGCACTGGGGTTGTGCTTCAGCTAAATGAAGGTTAAGCAGTGGTCTTTCAGCATCCATGTTTTGTCCCTCAAAAAATGAAACAGGGTTTTTATACAGACTGAAACCTGTCTCACAGTATATTTTTGTATTTATGTCATATTTACAGGTATTTCAGCATCTGTTAGCATCACGTTACGTCCTCTCAGCGTTCGAGTCTCAATACGTACTGTAGGTGTGAATGAAGATGTGTTCACAAGTAAATCTCTCTCGCGCACACACTACAGGAAGTGGAATTCCGCCCTTCCTGTTTTCTGTCTCAGCGTTAAGTCTGTGGAACAGAAGAAGGCTGTTGGATTTCCCCATCCTTTTTATTTGGCGTCCAGGTCACACACTGCGGGGTGCCCGCTGCATCTCGTGGGTCCTGCGGTTGCGTCCTTTCTTGTTTTCCTGTAGCAGCTTCCACTTACTGGCATGTGATTGGCTGGAATGGAGGAGCTGGCTGGTGTGTGATTGGCTGGCATGCAGCAGATTGGCTTTCTGCCTGCGCTGTTTCCGTTCTCTCTTCCAAACCTGTTCGCAGAGCTGATCGACGCTGTTCGGGCTCGGCGGGTTTATGAGGGACAAGAAGTCGCGGTACCACATCTTGCCGTTGGCCGGATCGTTGCTGTCGGGCGTGTCTCGGTGCAGGAGATCGTCCAGGTGTTCTGAGGGAATGACGTTGAGGGTGAGGCGGAGGAGGGTCTGGATGAAGCCGTGCTCGACAGCGTGGCAGTAATACACACCCGAGTCCTTCTGAAGGAGGGTTCGAATCAACAGACCCTGTTCTGTGCCCAACACCCGCTCATCCGACTTTATCTAAAACACACGGACATATGGATCAAATCACAATCTCCGAGTACTGTAAACATTTTTGACAACAACACTTTCAGCATTTTTGGCTGCGTTCACCCCATAAACAAAAGTGATTTTATAGACATTTCCCAGTTAAATATATGCATTGGCATTAAAATTATAATTCCTTTTGTTTAACTTGCCAACATTTCATATCTTCTGTCCATTCATGTATATTTAAAAAAATTTATTTTAGCACATTCTTTCTGTGTGATGCTTTATATATTATTAATGTAGACATCTCATTATTTTATGATATAATGATTTTTAATGATAAGATGATTTTTGAGTAAGTCAAACACAACTGAGTAAGATTGAGTAAGAAGCTAGCATGAAATGTGAAGTGTTATTTAACATTGCAAAAATCAAATTTATGTCAGATTTACACTTTAGTCACTGGTTTTGTTTTAATGTTTAATAAATAAATATTCTATTTTTAGGTCATTAATCAAACAGCAAATCTGTAACATTAATAATGTAAACTCTTGTACAAGGTCAGATGTTCTTTCTTCGTCTAATAATGATGATAATAATGATAATATGATAATAATTATCAAATCATCATGATCATCAGGCATCAATTCAATTTTTAAGTTCAACTTCTTTCTTAAATTGTTATGCTGATAATTTATAATAGAACATAGAAGCGGTTTTACTTGTAGTCTCAGACTTTAGTTTTCACTTGAGGACCTCAACCATTTCCACAACGGATCATATACCTCTTGTTTGCGGTCCTCTCCATGTCTCTGAAACTGCCAGTAAATAAGGGCACGTTGGGATTTCGGACTGCACTCCAGAAAAGAGCTGCTGTTCTCAACCCCATATACCATCTTATCCAGCAAACCTCTCTCTCCATCTGCCTCATCTGCTCAGATAGAAGAGGAAACAACACAGAAACAGAAAAGAAGTGAGAAGTCTTGATTGTGAGACAGGACAACAGGACATCCAGCAGTAAGAATACAAACGGATAGTTCAAACGAATAGTGTACAAAGTCACACCCAGCACGTCTCTCAGTGTGTTTCGAGTCTAGGGATCCAAAGCTGAGAGAGAGAGAAAAATCACTAGTTGTGTTAAGTGGCCTTTCATTTTCTTCTGCCATTCTTTCAAGTCTGAACTATGAAACGTCAGAGCACGGTGCTGTGGGTTAGTGGTGCCGCTATAATGAGATGTGTTAGACCGGAACTCCGACACTGGAAATCTGTGTGTGGTCTCTATGATTCCAGTGGCCTTGCGATGTACAACCACTACCATTCAAAAATTTTTATTGTTGGAAATTAATACTTTTATTCAGCATTGTTTAAAAGTGACAGTAAATATAGTTTACAAAAATTTGTAATAAATAAATTCTGCTCTTTTGAATTTTCTATTTATCAACAAAATGCCTCACATTTTCCAAAAAATATTTCCAAAAGCAGGACAACTGTTTTCAACATTCATAATAATATGAAAAGTTTCTTGAAAAGTAAATGAACATATTAGAATTATTTCTGAAGGATCATGTGACACTGAAACCTGGAGTAATGATACTGAAAATTAAGCTTTGCCATCATAGGAATAAATAACATTTTAAAATATATTAAAATAGAAAACAGCTTTTTAAATGTAATAATTCAGAATATTGTGTATTTTATTCTACCCTTGATCAAATACATGCAGCCTTGGTGAGCAGAAGAGACTTTTCAAAAACATTCAGAAATCGTACAGATCCCAAACTTTTAAACTGTAGAGTATATCTATGTGGATGTGTGTATGTGTGTATGTTCTAGAACCTGTATTTTTGCAACAGCTGTGAAATGTTTCTCAGCAGTTAGACATGTCATTAACTTTGTGGAATGGACTTTTTAGGCCTTGTTTCATTTTAAAAGCTTTAATTAAACACTAACCTGGCATGTACGGCATGTATGCGGCACTTTTATTAAAACACTGTTATGCACAGGTACAATTATCTCCTCTGCCTCAAAATGTTCATTACTCTGCACATCCGGAGTTTTATTTTTTATTTAGTATGACGCCCTGTTCCATTAATGACGTCCTGACTGCCTTCTAGCTTGGTACCATAACTACTTAACTAACAAGTTAAATAGTAAGGCTACACATTTCTGGACAACATCCTTGTTTGTCCTGGACCAACTATCAACAAATCAGATTTTTAGGATAGAATTTTCTAGGATAGAATTAGGGCTAAGATTGTTTAATAGAAATGCTATTCCAAAACCAACATAAGATGTTGGGGAGATGTCATGCATGACTGGCAACCAGAAGGGGATTGTGTCCCTTTTATAGGTGTGTTTGCACTTTGGATTAAAACATTTGCTACCTAGTGTGTGTGTGCGTGTGTGTTTGTGGGCGGGTATTCCCTACGTTATGGGGACCAAATGTCCCCAGAGGTATAGTAATACTAGTAAATTTTGATTTTGTGGGGACATTTTTTTGGTCCCCATGAGGAAACAAGCTTTTAAATCATACAGAATCATCTTTTTTGAAAATCTAAAATAGCAGAACATTTTCTGTGATGGGTAGGTTTAGGGGTAGGGGTAGTTTAGGGGGACAGAATATACAGTTTGTGCAGTATAAAAACCATTACGCCTATGGAATGTCCCCATAAAAAATGAAAACACAACCTGTGTGTAGGTGTGTATGTGTGTGTGAATGAAACCACAATGGGTCAAAACCATGCATTTAAACTTCCAGTTGTCTGCTTTAATTAATCATTAGCCAATGATTTGCATAGGTATTCTTATGTTATGACTTTACTTGTTGAGGCACATGACAGTTAACTGATTCAAAATTAACTCAAAAGCCATAACCGGATTAACACATTACTTAACAATTAGTTAACAGTCAGGGCCTCAACAAGTAAAGTCATAACATAATTATGCCATTGCAAATCTTTAGCTAATGATTAACTAAAGCAGACAACTGGAAGTTGAAGTACAAAGCTTTGACCATTGTGGTAATTAACATATGCATTTACACTGTTAGTTAATATAATATGTTATGAGGAAATGAATACATGACACATTCAATTTCATTTTCATTTATTACTTAATCTGTTAATCATATAGACTCTTTATTAATTGCTGTGATTATCTGTGCATTAGTTAAGCATTATTTAATGCATATTAGTGCACCCGTATTGTAAATGGTAACACTTTGCAATAAGGTTCATTAGCTAAACATTAGTTAATGTGTTAACTAACATGAACTAACCATGAGAAATACATTTGTTACTGTGTTTACTAATCTTCATTAATGTTAGTTAATGAAAATACAGTTGTTCATTGTTTGTTCATGTTAGTTCATAGTGCATTAACTAATGTTAACAAGATTTTAATAATGTATTAGTAAATGTTGAAATTAACATTAACAAACACTAATAAATGCTGTCGAAGTGCAGTTCATTATTAGCTCATGTTAACAAATGTAGTTAACATAATTTAATATATTTTTAAATATTATTACAATTTAAAAAAAAATATTTCTACTTGAATATATTTAAAATGTAATTTATTCCTGATGACAAAGCTGAATTTTCCGCAGCATCACTCCAGTCTTCAGTGTCACATGATCCTTCAGAAATCATTCTAATATGCTAATATGATGTGGTGTTCAAGACAGATTTCTTCTTCTTATTATTATTATTATTATTATTATTATCAATGTTGAAAACAGTCGTGCTTTTTAATATTTTTGGAAATATTGGAAACCGTGATACTTTTTTTTTTTTATTCTTAGATGAACAGAAAATTCATAAGATCTACTGTATTTATTTGAAATAGAAATGTTTTGTAGCATTGTAGCAAGTATTACAAGTATTGATTTTCTTTCATCACACTGGTCCCAAACGGAACTGTATAAGCTATCAAATATAAACCTAGAAGAAAGTTCTAGATTATATAAGTTTAGATTTGTCATTGTTCACCTACAGTAACAGTGCGTTGTTGGACATATTATAAACATGATCTGAGATTCGCTGGTATTTACCATGGTGTTGCAGATCTGAACATTGAGTCAGAGGGTCTCCATTCCTGATGTCCTGACGCCTCGTTCTCCTGCAAGCGCACATCACACAGCAGAGAATTAGAGAGGGCAGGTGAGTGTGAGCACGCTGAAACTCACATATCCACTCCCACACACATCTGTCTCGCAGAAAAGCTCTCACTTTGTTATGCTCAAAGTTAAATCAAACACAGCTCTACATGAGCATTAGTGTGTCTGAAATGGAACCTGCTTTAGCTCTGGGCTGTTTAGTCTCTAACTTTTATGAAAAGACGTATCGTGCAATATCTGTCCTGAGACGTCTTGTCCTGAATGTACCTTTGAGGAAATGCTGTAATGCTGGCAATATGTGAGGCCTTTTCAGCACCAGTAGTGCACAAAGAACCTCTCAGAGAACCTCGTCCACAAACATATTACTTGCTACTGCAACATGACAAGCTGGGAAGTCCAATGAGGTTTTGATGGACACCTCAAAAAAGTTCAAGAAGTCAAATATGAAATGATATGTATTGTGAAAAGTTCTTCTAATGCTCTGTATTTTGTTCATTTGAAAGTAAAGATTGTGCAATTGACGTTAAATTCACCCAAAAATGAAATTATCTTTTTAATACTTCTTATTTTGTGTCTTTTGACAGTCCCTTGACAATTTTTTTTCACAATGTATAGACTATGCAACTTGGACATTCTACTAAAAATCTCCTTTTGTGTTTCACTGAAAAAAAAAAAAAAAAAAGACGATCATACATGATATGAGGATGTGTAAATGATGACAGAATTTTATGTTGAACTATATGTTGTTATTGTTAACTAAAACTAAAACTATTAAAAATTGTTTTCATTTATTTCATTATTTTATAATTTAAATATTATTAATAAAATCAATTATTTATTAAAATGAATTAATTTAATAAATTAAAACATTAATATTAGTTGAAAAACTTAAAATTAAAAAAAGAAAAAAATAGGAATGTTGCCTAGGCAACTAACTAAAATAAAAGAGGTTTAAGATGAAGTACTAAAAGTACTAAAACTGAAATAAAAGATAAAATAAATCTAAATTGATGTTTAAATAAAAAACTTGAACTACACAAAATCGCAAAAAATATTAAAACAAACTAAAACGAAATAAATATTGAAATAAAATATTAATAAAAACTAAAACAGTAAATTAATATTGATAAAATAACACTGTCAACTACTCCTAGTTGCAGTGTCACATGTACTATTAGATGCAGCTTAAAAATAGCTATGTCATTACTAAAACCTCATTTAAATTACTGTAAATATTACCAATATGTTGAATCTATCATAACCTCATTGTGGGCTGAACCATCTTTTTCATTTTAGGTCAATTTTGCAGTGTTTTAGAGTTCCTTTCTGTACCTCTTAGCAGTTGGGAAGTATCTGGAACATTGCGAGCCGTCCCAGGCACAGTAAGGATCACGTGCCAGACAGCACTCAGCGCAGGCCTTCCCGTACACGTCACAGCGATGCAGAGGCATCTGAGAAACCCCAATGGTGGATCCAAGATAGAGTTGTTGCTGTCATAGAGAAGAGAGATTGTGACTTCCTTGAAACAATGACGACAAAGTTTTTATAGTCTGTTCTGGTGTGATAGCTGAGTTAATGACTGTTTCACTGAGGATACGGGAACTTTCTTGGGGCTTGTACGCAGCTGTTTAGTTATATATCGCTTCAGATAACCTCTCAGTGTCTGTTTGATTATTCACACCGTCTAAAGGAGAGCTCACGCTGCAGTCCTGAGAGTAAAAGCAGCTGGTGTGTGTGACACTGTGAGTGTATGTGTGGCCTCTAATGGCAGTACCTCGTGTTGCCGTGTTGTGTGAGTGACTGTGACAGCAGCCCCTGCTCTGTGTAATGTAGATTGAGGCCAAGCAACGTGTGTGTGAGTGTGTGTTACCCAGCCTAAGATTGTAAGCTGTGTTGGGGTATTTGGTAAATGATAATTCTGGCTGGTCTATATCACCTCTATCAACAAAATGCAGTGTGGCATGGCAAGTTAGTATCTTAGCTGATTAGTTGACTCTTTTTCAAAAATCTCACAAGCTACGCTAGTTCTGCTTTTGGGAGGTCACCTGACTTATTAGGTCTTATTGTAAGTGAATGGTATCCATTGGTTGATAGATCATGATTTGTGCATGATCTATCAACCAGTATGTACATTTTGGATAAACTGTAGGACCAATTTAAAACCACATGTATGCAAAATTCACTGATTCCTAGTAGCCTTAAAAATCAACCAACCAACCAACCAACCAACCAACCTACCTACCTACCTACCTACCTACCTACCTACCTACCTACCTACCTACCTACCTATCTACCTACCTACCTACCTACCTACCTACCTACCTATCTATCTATCTATCTATCTATCTATCTATCTATCTATCTATCTATCTATCGTATAATCAATACTTTTAATACTTTTAAAACATTGCTATTCAAATAAATTGATCTTATAAACTTTCTGTTCATCTAAGAATAAAAAACTAAAAAATATTAAGCAGCACAACCATTCTCAACTGTGTAAAAATGTTATTTGAGCAGCAAATCAACATATTAGAATGATTTCCAAAGGATGATGTGACACTGAAAACTGGAGTAATGATGCTGAAAATCCAGCTTTGCCATCAAACAATAATAATAATAAGATAAATGTATCATAAATAATAATAATTATTATTATTATTATTATTTATGATACATTGAAAGAGAAACTAGTTATTTTAAATTGTAATAATATTTCACAATATTACTGTTTTAATGCGTTTATGATCAAATAAATGCAGCTTTGCAGCTTTCAAAAACATTACAAAATCTTACTGACCCCAAACTTTAGAATAGTAGTGATTCATCAATGTTAGAACAAGGGTAAGAACAAATGTATATGCATATGCACCTGTGTTCTGTAAAGTATTAGGCCTGTTTCGCTATTTTAGATTCACTCTGTTCCCTGCACTTCACCTATCAAACCAATTATGTTGCTCAGTCTTTCCTAATGGAATCATGTTCAATGCCGCCACATATAAAGAGCTGCTTTCACCAACTTTATTGCATTAAGGGATCAGTTGTTTGAAGTTCTAATAATACATACCTGCTTTGTGGAGAGCTCCATTGCAGTAATGGCTGTTGGTTCCTGTAAAAAGATGTTGTTGTTTATATATATATATATGTATATACTTCATATTGTTTATCACCAAAATATTACAAAATATATCTCAGTATGAAAAAGGGGAAAATTGATAACAGTCTATGAATAGTGCCTTTGGAGTGTTTTTGTGGAAAATTGCAGCATAGTAGAATGTAGAGTAAATTGTTTTCTAAGGGGAAAAAAATACTAATAATAAACCTATTAGAAATAAATCAGTATAAAAGACTCTATAAACCCACTCTGAATACAGTCATCTCTTCCAACAGGACTTCCTCAAGGTCATGCCATGTTCCTCTAGGGATTGAAACCACCTTAAGAACTGTGCCCATGTCTATGATAGAACAATAACATGATTAACTTGTGTTTTGCATAAAGCACATGCTAAAAAAAATCATATAAATCACATTATGTAAAAAACTTTATACACACCAGTGCCGATAAACATGACATCATACTGGCCATCCTCTGCCTCTACCCTGTCCACCACTATCTGAGTGAACTGGTAGTCAACATCAGTTTTGATTATGATTGGACGGTTGTTGATGGGGAACACTGGATTGTACATGGCCGGGTGGCTTCTGGCAAATGTGATAACGTCGTCAGGAAAGTCCTTTGTTGATTCAAAACCATCAAACGTTTTGCTGGGGCACTGTCAGCATCCAGGAGAATGTGTGTTAAAATCAAAGCAGGCAATTCACTTTCATTTGAAAAGTAATCTGTACATAGGTATTGGTACTAATTGGCCATCTTACCGTGCCAGGTCTTGGGTATGGCACTCTACCCAAAAATGGTACCCATTGGTAGTTGGGTCCATCTCGGTGGGCGTACGGACCCAAAAACACCCTCCTGATATCTGCCATACTGTACATGCATACCGCTGAGCCTTTAAAGATGTTGCTGTAAACCAGAGAAATTATGAGTTTTTTCACAGGTTCACCTTTAGGGACTTAAGACACAATTATCAAGTTTTGAATACAAAAAGACAGAATAAGCAGACAGGCTTTTGACTGGGAATTTGGTGTAAATTAGATGCTTTAATACCTGGATGTTGTAAATACAGCATAGATAATAGGGTTTTTAGGATCCTTGGAGCTCATGAGAAAAACATCCTCTGGAAACAATCAAATACAATTTAAGTGAAGCAACTGTGAGTGGTCAGCAAAATATGTCAAAGTAGGGTAGAAGAACAAAATATGAGGGTACTGTGATGGGGTAACTTACGTAGTTCGTCAAAGTGTGTGTCGATGCCGTTCAGGCCAGGAACAGAACAGATTAAACGAGCCTTTAAGAAAGTGGTCCATTTGTTCACCAAACTCCTGTGGCCTCCAAAGTCGTTCTGTCAAAAACAAATGAAATCTACTTGTATCATCTCACTTCATGTTTATTTCAGAGAAGCCAATGTGTGAAAGAACAGCATTAACAATACTTCTTCTTTTTTTTTTTTTTTTTTTTTACATTTTTAGAGTAAAATGTGAGTGTTGGTTGTTCATGCAAAACTTATGGCCATAATGCTATAGGCAGGGCTGCATGAACTAGTTTTGAAATTCAAATTTAAATTTAAGGAAGTCAAATAGGAAAATTCAAAGAAATTTATATAATCCCAAAAAGTTCATAGCGATAGTTTTACCAATAAAAAATAAACTTTGTAAATACAAACTCTGAATTTGACTTGACAACTGCATTTGAAACTGCATCTAAAAAGTCTTAAAGATTCATTATGCACTAGTGTAGATTTCTCAGAATCATTATATTTTCAATTATTTGAACTAAAATTCTGTAAATTCTTGTGGAGCATTCAAATTTTGAAATTCAAATTTCAACTGAATTGTGAGTAATTCAATTTGATGTATTAATTGTATTAATTGAAACTTTTTCGATAGTCCCTTTTAGACATTCTACTAACTATAAGTAACTTTGCAACTACATGCCAACTACCAGTCATTAATGTATTTAGTATATTTATAATTTATTTTCATGCTTCCCCAACAGTTTACTAAGAGTTAGTTTACATGTAGTTGCAAATTAGTGAAAGCTAGTTGACATGTTGTTGAAAAGTTACTATAGTAAGCGGTAGAATGTCTAAAGTGGACCATCGAAATAAAGTTTAACCTATCATTCCTTTCATTTTATCATGTTTGTTCAGGTCATGAACCTGAAAAACGGTTTATGTTTCTTCATATATATATATATATATATATATATATATATATATATATATATATATATATATATATATATATATATATATATATATATATATATAATAAAAATATTCAGCTGCTTTTAAATCAACAACAACAAAAAAAAAATTTTGTAAATTTTGAGCTCTGAAAGTTGTCTTGCAGTGTGTTTATAGTACCATGACCTCTTCCATGAAAAAAGATCAAGGAAAATTAGACTTCATAATTATGACCAATTAGATTTATTATTGATTCTGATCACTTTAAAGAGGTGTGTGCATGTGTATTTACACACGTTTTACACCAAAACCTGGCAGTCGGCATATGAAACACATGAGCAACATAAACAGTCACCTTCGCATTGGATTGATCAGCTCTGATTAGCAGGGCTGGAAAATGCATTGCATAAACTAAACATACAACTCTGCATAATGAGACAATTGTCTACGCCAGTGAAGGAAGAATTCCAGTCATACCGGAATACCGAGCAAGCTGTAATTGAGAACACCTTTCTACCGCTTCAAGCTGTAGACTCACACTTGAGCTGAGCGAGTCTGCCAAAGTCTCACATTTTCTCCACAGAGGAGTCTTTGTTCTCTCGCCTGATGGCTCCTGTGACATTTTAGGCATCTCTTAAGTTTCACGGTGGGGGGTGAGAGCAAGGCCACAAAACTAGCAGAGGTGAGCCTAACGCAAAAACACTGGCTCTGGCCATTCTGCTACCTGTCTCGACACCATGAGAAGGAGAGGAATGGAGCAAAGGTTTATGTGTTCGCAGCATAGCAAAGTGAAATCTCATCATACGAGATCTTGTTAATATCCTAGACAATGAACTTGAAAGGAAGCAGTATTCTGCTACTTATTTGACTTGTGCTCAAATCCGCCAAGATACTGTAGCAAAGTCTGCGATCAAAAGTCAAAAATCAGATTCTTCCTAGATCAAATAATATGAGCTATGCTCTAGACTCTATTACTGCCCCTGTAATCATAATTTGTGTGAAAAAGTATTTGGTGTTTTACTGCCTTTAGTTTATTTCAGCTGGAAGCTGCAGTGAATTATATGTATAGGTACCTTTTTACAAAAAATGTAGATAGAGGCATGATTTTCTAATGAGCCTATGTTGCATCAGGGGCAAAGTTGAAGCATACGGTGACTGATAATTCATAAGTCTTCTAAGCTGTAAAATGAGCTTATATGTGTGTGGACCAGTCATGTATATGTGGTCCTTTGGTGTATGTGTGTGAAGTGTCTTTGTACCTTGCACAGCTGTCCAATTCTTGCGTGTGTGGCTTTGCTGATTTGCTCCCCATCAATGGCGTTCTCTCTGAAGAACAGATAGATCTTGTCATCTTCAGGGTTGTCACTCTCTGGGATGAGATGCACGCTCACAAACCTAGGATCTAGATGGACAACAAGCAAATAATTTACCCAAAACTAGTGTGGACCAATAAGCAATAGATGCATCTAACCATGGCCTAAACTTTACATAAACCTAAACTTGTTTCTCAAACGTGACTGGTTGATTGGAATGTTGTTCCAGGATCAACAAAGATGTTGATGCAGGAACATGCTGCACTTTGGGAAATCAGGTTCTGCCACACATATGCTGACGCAAAACATGTTCACTGGAGGCAAAGGCATTCATTTTGTCTTTAAGTCAGTAGATAACAAAAAGAAGTATGAGGAAATGAGGCTATTTAGTATATACTCCTAATTCACACATAAATATTAGCACATAAACTGTGAGGTTATGACATTGATAACTCCCAGATAGAGATTAAAAATCTTTATTTTCTGGTTAAGGAATTATCTGTTTCTCTCTCTCACATATAACTGCACATTTGTGTGGGTAGTTCATGCAAAACATGATATGAAATATTTTTTTTTATCAGAATGTTGCAATAAAAATATACATATTTGTATAAAGTTTATATTAATATAATATAAAAACACATATATTACATATATAAAAATGCCGTTCAAAATAGGTTTATATGGAACATGACCAGTATGCTCAGAATGAGTACTGGCCCATGTAGCCTACACTACCATTCAAACGTTTGGGGTCAGTAAGATTTTATTTTATTTTTTATTTTTATTTTTTTTAAATCAATTAATGCTTTTATTTAAAGATGCATTAAATTGATCAAAAGTGACAGTATAATGTTACAAAAGATTTCTATTTCAAATAGATGCTGAGCTTTTCTAATAATCAAAGTGAATGAAAAAAATCCTTTTTGGTTTCCACAAAAATATTAAGCAGCACAACTGTTTTCAACATTGATAAAACCACCACCACAACAACAACAACAACAAAAACTTCTTGAGCACCAAATCATCATAATAGAATGATTTCCAAACAATCATGTGACACTGACGACTGGAGTAATGATTTTGATTCAGCTTTGATATTACAGGAATAAATGACATTTGAAAATATATTAAAAAAGAAAACCGTTTAAATTATAATATTGTTGTTGTTTTCTTTATTTTTCAAATAAATGTAGCCTTAGTGAGAATAGGAAATCTTTCAAAAATATTAAAAAATCTTTTGAACGGTAGTGTATGCAGTATACTGATTACTTGCATTCATTTTAAATATATAAAAAAGTCATGAGTACTGTGTGTAAATGTCTCACCGTTGAGCCATCTGGAGTCGTGCTGCTCCGTTCTGATTGGATGGTGCTTTCCTAAAGTTCGGAAAATGGCAAAGTCCCGACCCATGAAGTCCGCGGAAGTCCCGGCATACAGTTCCCCATCTGATGATCAAACATGCAAATTAAAACTCATTTTCAATATGGTTAATGTGAGTTCAACGTGGATGGCAAGAAAAACATATCAGGAGATTAGAGGATCTAGTTCAATCTCGTTTGGAAACTTTAATAATGGCTCAGGTGAGGATTCAAAGAGGTGTGACAGTCAACACTTGCAGGCAATTTCACGCTCAGGGATGGCATGAGAGAATGGTACTGTGTGGATGTGTGTGTGTGTGTGTCTTTGTCATAAGTGACCTTTAATCTGAGACGAGAGATTTAACAGTATAACGCTCTGCAGGTAGAGCACAAAACCAGAGGAACAGTCAGCACTGGTCACCTTAAAGAGAGACCATTAATCAAGGGTGTTGAGTTTCCATTCAGAACACATAAACCAGAGCAAAACACGCTCTGAATTGTTCAAATACACACACACACAGAGAGAGAGAGAGACAGAGAGAGACACACAGAGAGATAGAGAGAGATTGCCTCCCAAACTCACCGATCAGCATGGAAGCAGTCAGCAGTTTGGGGTCATAGGGACTCTTTCCACGGCCATTTTCAAAGGTTGACGACCCTAGCCGAAATATGTTGTCCTGGATAGAAACAAGCTCACAATCAATTTTTTGCAAATCCACATTGAAACATTCATCAAATTTCCCTCACATTTCATCCTTAAACACTTCTTGAAAGGCTGCTCAGTGAACCAATATAGCCAATGAACTGTGAAAGAATAAGTGATGTGATGTGTTTACCTCTGAGCGTTTACCCACTTCCACATAAGCACAGACGGGATGGAAGGCTCCTGTTCCACACACATACAAGTGCGTCTGATTAAACGGCTGCAGAACTTTTATGAAGTTAGAGCACTCCTTCTGCAGAGAGAGATAGAACGAGTCAACATTTACTGAATTTATGATCAGAAAACATAGCATTTATATTGATGTAGCCAATGTTTTATCAACAGGGACTTCCAAAACAACACCTTGAACTTGACAGAGAGAAAAGCAAACTAAATCCGTGGCGTATCGGCATTTCTTGATTTACCGTCGTCACTGTGTTCTCAGATAAATAAACACATCCCATCTGTGTCAACAAATGGCAACAGACACAGACAGCTTATCACCTACGCACACACACACACACACACACACACACACCAAAACCAATGTTGGGTTTCCATGTTTTATGGGGACTTTCCATAGACGTAAAGGTTTTTATACTCTATAAACTGTGTAATATATCCCTCTACATTAACTCTAACCCTAAACTTTCCCATCAGAAAACTTTCTGCTATTTTAGATTTTATATATATATATATATATATATATATATATATATATATATATATATATATATATATGGGATAAGGACCAAAATGCTTTCCTCATAAGGACCAAAAAAAAAAATATATATTTCCCCACAAGGTCAAAATTTGGTCATTTGGTCCCATAACGTATATAGGGAATACCAGGACCCCCCTCCACCCACGCGCACACACACACACACACGAGAAAGTATTTGCACTTAAGGGCACATTAATGTCTGAACAAGATGAAATATAATTAGATTAAAGTTAGATAAAAAATGTTTTAAACAAATCAATACTTTTTCATATTATAATATAATATTCAGCAAGTATGCATTAAATTAATCAAAAGTGACACTAAAGAGAATTACATTTTTACAAAAAAAAATCCATTTCAAATAAATAACTTTCTATCAAAAAATCCTGAAAAAGTATAAAGTTTTATAAGTATTATTATTATTATTATTATTATTAAGCAGTACTGTTATTTTAAAATGTATATGCATATATTTTAAAATGTTATATAGACATAATATATATATATATATATATATATATATATATATATATATATATATATATATATATATATATATACATACATTTCATAAAATCACAATATTACTTTTTTATATAATTTTTGATCAAATACATACAGCTTCAGTGAGC
The DNA here is from genome assembly GCA_038088235.1 of Zacco platypus. Classification (NCBI taxonomy): domain Eukaryota; kingdom Metazoa; phylum Chordata; class Actinopteri; order Cypriniformes; family Xenocyprididae; genus Zacco; species Zacco platypus. Next base: position 19,316,325 of record CM076075.1, on the reverse strand, counting down.
ATAAGAGACTTCTAAAAAATAAATAAAAATAGATGAAGTATTTGTTTACTTTCTGGTTTTCAATATAGTTTGTGAAGCATGGTTAATGTGGTGAACTAAACCTGTGATTACTCTGCTAGGACACCTAGTCCCCTCAATTTTGTTTCATGCATTCACTAATAATTAATACTTATAATAAATCATTTGTTGTTCTATAATATTGCATAATTCCTCTGTTGATTGTGGCAAATGTATTTCATTTCTGTAGGCTATGCGTCAAAATCCTGCTCTCTCTCACATGCAGCAGAATTCCACACACAGCGGCACAGCTGACCATCACACTCCCACAAAGCGCTTTATTAAAAGGAAAATATTACAACAGCTGGAGTTGTTTTTCAGCAGGGTGTTTAGTACATTTGCAGGGAAATCCTGTTATGGGCGTCCAGAGCTCCCCAGTGGCCTGCTCTCTCAGGGATATTGTGTGTGTGTACAAATGTGTTTGTGTTTGTCAGCTTCACTGTAGCATCTGAGCTGGGATTTTGCCTATGGAAATGTGTGTGCTTGTGTTCAGAAGCTCCTCAGTTGTGTTATAGCCACGTGTCTGAGCAAGCCTCATCTGGAACGGGCTGAAATGACTCATCTGATGTGGAAAAGGTTTACAGAAAAGTATGACAACATATAATACGTGACTCAAAGATCTGGCTTCTTCTACTTCATCAATATTGTAACGGCTGAAACTAAATCTGTACACAAATGAAATAAACAAAAAGGTATTTATCCAATCTCCAACTCATTTGCAGTGTTGGGCAAAATGACTTTTAAAAGTAATGCATATCTAACCTCTCTACCCAGGCCCTACTACGGCTCGCTCTGAGCGGGCCTTGAACCCCGGGTCTTTTGGCATGAGCGTCGGACGCTCTAACAAGGAGGCTAAAGTATCTTTAGATGTCAGAGGAGTGAGGTTTACTTGCACAGCAACTACTAGCTGGCCTCCGTTACACATAGTATATTGTATTACTGCCTAAAAAAAGTAACTAATTACGTTGCTTAGTTTTACGTTACGTTAATTACGTTACTTTTGCATTACTTTTTCTCATCTGGGCTGGGCTGTTTGTTTGTTTGTTTTTAAAACAATAAAAAAGTTATATTTTTGGCAAATGCAAAGGCCTTTTCACACCAAAAACCTCAGGCTGAAGGAAATACAAATTCACGCCTGTACAGTAGGGCACAGTTCAAACAAACAAGCATTTCAGCTGTGCCGCCATTCTGAAAAACAGAAGAATAGGATGCAGGAGAAGAAATAAATGAGTAAATATATGCGCACATTTAGTCTAGAACCAGTCTAGAATAACCATCATGTTTACACAGCGCACACAACACCTCTGCACTTCTGATTTCTCTCAGCATGGGAACAGCAGATGTGTCAGCCAATAAATGGGAAAACAAAGTAACTTGCATTACTTTTTTGAAAAAGTAACTGAAATATTTTGTTGTAAATTTAAAAGTAGTGGGTTACTTCACTAGTTACTTTAAAAAAGTAATCTGATTACGGCACTCGCATTACCTGAAATGTGTTACCCCAAACACTGTTAATTTTGAGGTAATTTCTCCCAGGAAACATTTTTTAATTGGAAAACCGGCATGTTTCAGCACACTGGCAGAAAACACATGGTTTTAATTCAAATTTAAGTTCTCCTATCAAAATGTTGCCGTTTTACCTTCTTTATACTGGTTTGTTATTTCCATGCACCCTATTTGATAGTGAAATTGCACAATAACCAATAAGAAATCAGTTTATCATCTTGCTATTTTATTAAAAAAAAAAAACAATTAAAAGGTTGCTTTGTCCCTGCACACTTCTAACTTGGTTTGTCCAAGCCCTATCTGTAATCTAATGTAATATAATAAAATGAAATAAAATAAAATTGTAATTTAGCTAAAAATAAGTTATTTATTTCAGATTTCAAAACGCTTTTAAAACTAACAATTTAACCTAACATGCAGCACCTTTGCCAACATAAATGGATGTTTTTGTGAAGACTTGTGTCTCATGAGCATTGATCTCACTCTTTTTTTGTTTCTTACAAATTGTGTCTGGGATCCTTCAACATACCCGCAGTTTTCTGTCTTCATCGTCACTCAAAAGGGCTCTAAACTGACATTGTCCCACTTCACTTCAAACAAGCTTGAGTCAACCTCTCTTAGAGAAGACCAAGGCTCAGTCAATCTGTCTCTTTTCACCAGCACTCCCCTCTTCACATAAAAGCCATCTTTCAGTGAGAACCCCGCCATTCATCGAGACCATGTTTACATCAAAATCTCACACAATGCATGTTATTGCAATTCAAATAAGCGCCATTGAGAACCAACCAACCTTATGGTTTCTTTATGATGCTAACCGGGGGAGGGACGCTTTCTATGCCTCTATATGTTCAAGGAAACGCCTCGGGCAGGATCTCCTTTGGAATTTATGAGAGCAAAAGGCAGCTATGCCTGGAAAGTGTTTACACACCGCTGTCCCACAATTCAGTGATTTGTTTTTTTATTATTCATTATTTCATTGACAAATGCTGAGCTGATCTTGTGGGAGAAATTCTGTTTATGAAAGAAAAAGATGGATGACAGACAAGCTCAGCTTTACCTTCTCAGAACGAGCGGATCCTGTCAAAAGCAAACCAATCATGTCTTGTTTTTGGATCCATCTCAAATATTACATTTACTTTCAATTTAAAAAAAAAGAAAATCAAAAAAACATATCATGGAAAACAGGATTTTACCCTGAAGAAACATTTCTTATTATTATATATGTTGAAAGCAGTTGAGCTGCTCAATGTTTTTGTGGAAACTATGATTTTTTTCCCTTGATGAATAGAAAGTTCAAAAGAACAGTATTTATTTTAAATATAAATCTTTATAAATGTTTACTGTGACTTTTGATCAATTTAATGCATAAAAGTTTATATGCAATTTAATGAATAAAAGTATTAATTACTTTTAAAAAACTTTTAACTGGAAATGAACTGTAGTATAATATTCACAATACAAATCTCCCTCAAAAGTGGGTTGTTCAGAAATTGTACATTAATATGACCGCTCACATTTACATATCGTCTATTGTTCAGCTGACCCTGAGAGACAACATTGTGAGCTATGGCGGTACCAAGAGTTTACCTAATCATTAAAGCGGTAAACTACAAAAATGACTCTTTATGGACAGAGCAAAAACAACCTATTGAATTCTAGGGGACAGAAGGAGGGTGGGAAAATATCATTACTACTGTTTTCAGTAAAATAAATGTTGATTTAGATTAAAGTGGAAAATTATTTTAATAATTTAAACATTATGACAGATAGTTTTGTTCAAAGCTGGAGTTTTATGTAATCATTTAGTCTCATCTTGCTGGGTTTATATATCACGCATACAGTGAAAAAAATGTACTACAAAGGTATATATATGAGAGACAAACCAGAGAGAAGTGGAAAGATACAGACAAGCAATTCAATGCATTGGTGAAGTCTATCCGACAGATCTCAGGGTTGTAGAGAGGACAGAAGAGAGAGGATGAAAAAAAAAAAAAACGAAAAGCACTTACCTGAACGTCCTTCCCAGCCCACTTGCATTCATCTCGTCGAGTAGGTGAAGAAGGCCAGGATATCTACCAGTCAGAGGGAGAAAGAAAGAGACAGAAAGTTAAAGGGGAAATAATATTTTATTTGATTTACTAAAGGAATACTGGGAAATCATCATACTCAAACTCAAATTCTCTCTCTCTCTCTCTCTCTCTCTTAAAGCTATGCTCTGGTTGTCTATTAAAACTCAGAGACCCACAGTAGCTTGTAACTTTTTTAAAACTAATAAATACTCAATACATACACTTAAAATGGGTTAAAACTACATAAAGTCAGGAATATTACAGAGTCATAAAGAGTGTCAGAGAAATCTCTTATGCTTACCAAGGCTGCATTTGTTTGATCAAAAATGCAGTAAAAATAGTAAAATTGTGGAAAATTTAATTAAAATAACTGAAAAAAAATAATAAGAATATTCTATGTGAATATATTTTAAAATATAATTTATTCCTGTGATGTCAAAGCTGAATTTTCAGCATCATTATTCCAGTCTTCAGTGTCACACGATCCTTCAGAAATCATTAATATGCTGATTTGGTGCCGAAGAAACATTTATTATTATTATTATTATTATTATTATTATCAATGTTTAAAACAGTTGTGCTGCTCAACGAAAACAATATAGATTTTTTTTTTCTTTGATGAACAGAACGTTCAAAAGAACAGCATTTATTTTAAATAGAATTTATTCATAACAGATGTATTTACTGTCACTTTTGATCAATTTAATGCATCCTTGTGAATAGAAAAATTAATTTCTCTAAAAAAAATTTTTTCCAGATGTGTAAATCCTAGGAATCGAGTGAGAGGGCTTCAGTGGAAAGAGTAATGGAAGAGCATGAGTGGGAAAAACAAGGTTTCTATGGGACTGCTGTCACAGCGAGTTACGTTCTCCCTGTGGCTGGAGAGAGTTGAGTGTGCTGTAATATTGCTCCTGTCTGATGGCTGTGAACGTGTGAAACTGCATCCTGATCAGATAAGCTCTGAGTGAAATTGCGTGTCTGTGTTTTAATGGGAGACAAAGTGAGAGAGAGCACTGTACAATATTGAATACTCTCTATTTGGAAGTTTGTCTGGAGTAAAAAAGTTTTCTTCCTCCAGACAAGAAAGTAGCGGTAAATGTTGCCCTCATTACACCCCAGTGTCACTGTTCCTGACAATAACTGATTTTTTCAACCCACTTTTTTGTTTTAGAGTGGGAAAAATGACCAAATTGGAACATCTCTATTATGGTAACCTCATTCAGATCCTCTTTCAGTGGTCATGGAAATTTTTCTCCATCATACAGTCAGACATTCAATTTACACACACACTTTCACTTGTGTTGGTACACTTATCATTATGAAGACATTCAATAGACATAATGAATTTTAGACTTTACAAACTGTATATTCTATCCCCCTACACTAACCCTAACCCTAACCCTGCCAGACACAGAAAACATTCTGCATTTTTACATTTATAATAAAACACTGTTTAGTATTTTAATAGCCATTTTAATTATGAGGACTCAGGAAATATCCTCATGAACCATGTTTACGTTGTAATACAAGTGTAATACCCATATCATTATACAAATTTGTATCCTCATAATTCATATAAACAAGCGCACACACACACACACACACACACACACACACAAACACACACACTCACACACTGGGTTTAAATGTTTTATGGGGACTTTCCATAGATATAAGGATTTTTATACTGTACAAAGTGAATATTCTTTCCCTTAAACCTAACCCCATATCCCCAAACACAAACCTCATAGAAAACATACTGCATTTTTCAAAAAAACATAATTACTATGATTTATAAGCTGTTTTCCTTATATAAAAAATTGTCCCCACAAGGTCAAAGATTTCTGGTATTACTTCAAGTTTACTTCAGAATTAAAACTTCTTGATAATTTCCTCACTCCCATTTAATCCTTTCTTTCTTCAGTCAAAAAGATATTAAGATTATTGAGAGAAATTTTCCAGGATTTTTCTCCATGTAGTGGACTTCACAGGTTGAAGGTCCAAATTGCAGTTTCAAAGCAGCTTCAAAGAGCTCTACACTATCCCAGCTGAGGAATAAGGGTCTTATCTAGCGAAATGATTGGTCGTTTTCTAAAAAATAAAGAAAAAAAAGAAAAAAATGTATATACTTTTTAACCACAAATGCTCTCCTTGCACTGCTCTGCAATCCGCCACGCATTACATAATAACGTAGGAAAGGTCACGTGTGACGTAGGCGGAAGTACTACCCTTATTCCTCTGCTGGGATCATGTAGAGAGATTATTTCTGAAGTGAATTAATCCTTTAATGCAACAACATGTCTTGTGTGTGAACGGCACCTTACAATATAACTAAGACATCTGATTAAAGTAAAATTGTCCTCATATGGCAACATTTATATTACCCTTATTCTGTGAAGGTTATGTTTATAAAGTTGTACATAAGCTAAAGTGAGTTGCGGTTTTGCCCTGGCACCATTTATCCGTACTTCGCTATGTTTATTATTTATCCAGGTGAATGGATAGCAGCTCTCAACCAGACGCTATGTGATCAGTATGACAGCTTTACTCTGAAATATTCATACTCTTTTCACTAGAAACAGATCCCCCTGTGTGCTGATGTGTTTGTATAAGACAGAGAGAGAGCGAACAAGAGAAAGAGACTAGAAAATGTACAGCTATTTTACATAAAACTTTTATGTTTATACTGTATGAAGTATTTTCACTTTAATTTGTTAGCAGTGGTGGTTTAAAACGGATGAATTTTGAGGAACACAACATCCTCGAGTGGTTTCCGAGTGCGCCAGCTCTCAGTTAAATGCTAACTGTTACAGTATCAGCAACTTTGCAAAATTGTGTAAACTCTAAATTCAGTCCATTTAAATCACAATCGTCACAGCTATCAAAATACAGCTTCCTTAACAAATTCACCATCTCTAACAATAACCCACAAGACAATAACTGTCAGAATACAAATCAGATTCTTTGAGCAATGTTTTGGTTTTCAGTCTCTGATTAGTGCCTAATGGACGTGACCCTAAACCAGACAAATTATGCAGGGTTTTAATACGACCAAGTAATCATCTAGCTTAGACAACTTACCAGGCTGTCAAGTTTGAAGTATGCTTTGCACATCCCTATATAACTAGCAGATCTTCTCAATTTCATTTGAATGATGTGCAGTCGTGATCACCAAAATTGTTTTAATAGCTGTTATAACCCCCTTTTCTTACCAGTTGCTGGTCCATGTTTATGTCCACCAAGTTGAAGGACAGCACATGGTCTTTTGCACCCACAAAAAGCCGACCTCTCTCTTCATCCAATAAAAAGGTGTGATAGGCAGAGCTGTTGGCCAATCCATTAAAAGTGAGCAGGTTGTTGGACTCCAACATTTCTGTGGGGAAAAAGTGAACATAGTATATAGGATTTATTGGACATTTGACAAATGGTCTCCAGCAAACTTCAAAAGCAAACGCTGACAGAAAAATTAACACACATATGCTGAGCTTTAAAATGTGGTCAATAATATGTAAAAACCTGATGGTTTTCCAAACCTAATCTTCATTTGAGAGTTATAAGGCTGATGGGAAGACTAAAAGATGGACCTTGGCACTGACAGCGAACAGCTCAGCAGGGACGGCAGCTCTACTCTAGTGTGTGTGAGACGTGTGACTGTGGTTTTGGCTAAAATACAGCTGCGAAAGCTGGCGGTTCTCATGGATACACACAAAGCTATTTGCTTGTAGATTTTGCTTTTGTTCTTTATTTAGTTTTTTTTTTCTCTCTCTCTACAGAACAAATAACTGAATAAAGCCAAACCATGAAAAACATGAGCAATCTGTAAAAATTTGTTTCAAGTAGCTTCAAAATATTGATGGGACATACTTGCTAGGGATTTCTTATTTCATTTCTTTATCATAGGAATAGTTCATCCAAAAATGATATTTTTGTCCTCATTTACTCACCTCGTGTTCAAAACTGTCAAGCCACAAGAAAGCACAATAAAAACACCACACTAAAGACATGCAATATAGCTTTGTTTGAGAAACAGATTAAAATTGTTATCTTTACATTCACATTTGACAATGTACATGCAGAGATGATATCTGAGGGCTACAATGAATTTTCAGTGAATAACAACTGACAATTTTGGCCTATTCCTCAAACAAATCAATCATATTGGCTCAGAAGGCTGGGAATATTTCCACGGGTAGCTTTGAAGAGTCCAACAAAGATCTGTGATGACAGACAGACGATCAAATAATATTTAATAAACACCAGGAACTCTCAAGCAGTAACAGTGACTAATTAAAAACTATATGACAACTAAGGAGTAATTAAAAGTAAGACAAACAATGACAATGGACTAAACAGAACATGATAAATTTAGTGCATGAATATGGAACACTTTTATAGTATTTTTTATATCCTTTTCAGAGGACTTGAGAGCACTTTTGTCATGCTATATTAAGTGCACTGTACGGAAAATAACACTGTGAACATGCTGCCTAACATCGCCTTCTATTCCACAGAAGAAAGTCATACCATGACATGGGGGTAAATACATGATGGCAGAAATTCTATTGGTGGGTGAACTGTTTCTTTAATGAGCAGCAAGCTATAATTACAGCATTTGTCCTTAAGGGAAGTAAGATTTTCCCTGCCGTCACATTTAAATTGCTCCACAGAGAGACATTAATAGCAGCTGAGAAATACGGCAGTGTTTGGACAGTTAATGTAACGTGTGATTGTGTCTGTGTGTGTGTGTGTGTGTGTGTGTGTGTTTGTGTACTTGTTTTGACTATACTTGTGAGGACCAAACTTCTTATGTTATGAAATACTTTCTCAACCCACTAGTGAGGACATTTGACTGGTCCTCATAGTTAACAAAACTTATAAATCAACCAAAAGATGTTTTTTTATGTAAATCTAGTGATGGTCACATGTTTCTGTGATGGGTAGGTTTAGGAGTAGGGGTTGGGTTAGCTGATAGAAAATATCATTGACCTAATATAAAATCAATGAAAGTCTATGCACAGCAAAACAAACCTGAATGTGTGTGTGTGTGTGTGTGTGTACTTGTTTTCCTTACCAAATGCCCCCACAACATAAGTAAAACCAGTAAATCTTGACATTGTGGGGACCTTTTGTTGGTCCCCACTAGGAAACAAGCTTATAAATCATACAGAATTATTTTTTTTGAAAATCTAAACCAGCAGAACATTTTCAGTGAGGGTTAAGTTTAGGGGTGGGGGGGGCAGAATGTACAGTTTGTACAGTATAAAAACCATTATGCCTATGGAAAGTCCCCACAAAACACATAAACACAACATACAATACAATGGTCAGCAAAATCATCTACATGACATCAGAATCCAAAAAATATATAGCCTGCTGCTATATATGTACAATCCCTGTTTTCTTCATGGGGGGGGGGGATTTTTTGGGGAGTTACCTAAAACGTAGAGTTTACCAGGGCCACACACACAATATTTAACCTTATGCGCTCAATAAACGAGAGAATGAAATAATTAAGGAATAGTGCTTTGTTTTCAAAATTCAGTGTGACCGAAGAGTTTTTCAAAGGGGAAAAAGAGGAGGAACAGGAGAGAGGAAAGAGTGAAAGAGGAGAGTGTGAGAATGGAAAGACAAAACCTGTGGAGTGGCACATTGGAGAAGAGTAGAACAGGATGACAAGAGGTCAAGATTATGGTTGAGATGACTTAAAAGAGGTCAGCGAGACAAGAGGAGAAAGAGAGAGCTCGTTTTGGAGTGCTCGCTCTGGTGTTTCCATTTGGCACCATGACTAAAAAACACTCAGAATGCCTTTTACACACTCAGAGACACTTGAAACACCAGGAATTCATCTCACCATCACTTCAATGTGCATTCATGCACATATACAGGTTAAGACAAAACAGCATCTCTCAAAATACAAATTGTTCAAAAGCTATAATCCTTCCATTAACCAAAAACTGACACTTTTTTCTCTGTCTCTGTGCTCAGGGTTAATTCAACCAAAAAAAATGTAAACTCTCTCATCAATGACTCACCCTCATGTCGTTCCAAACCCACAAGACTTTTGTTCATCTTCAGAATACTAATAAAGATGTTGTAGGTGAACAGACTTTCAATGGAAGGACAGAAATCTCTCAGATTTCATTAAAAATATCTTCACTTGATGAATGAAAGTCTTGCGGATTTGGATCGACATGAGGGTGAGCAATTGATGAAAAAATTTTCATTTTTGAGTGAACTATTCTTTTAAAGATGGTAAAATGTGTTAAACCGAGCACTATAAACATAGTTAGCAAATTGGCAAAACTCTTTAAATATAAGTGAAATTTAAGTTTTTGCTCTTTTTTTAAAAACTCAACTCAATCAGTACTTTGTAACATTACAATATATTGGTTTATTATAAGTCTATATATATATATATATATATATATATATATATATATATATATTTTTTTTTTTTTTTTTTTTTTTTTTTTTAATTTCTTATTTTATTCCCATATAATTGAACATAAGCCTCTACAATTCAAAGCAATGCATTTTGCAATCAAGTTGCCAATGTTATTTTGCACAGGATATTTATCTTACTGTGAGGAAATGAAGAGCACAAAGTTCATTGAATGTTTCCTTTAAGCTGTATGTCATAGAAGCATATGTTGAATTATGTCACTGTTCCTGTCATACTCTCACCTTGCTCTTTATCACCCTTCTTTTTTTTATGTTTTATAATCACGAGTGACTGTGTGCATTTTGTTGTTTCACATGCGTGTTTAACTTCAACTGACACTGGCAGTCTCGTCGAATTGTCTGCTTGCATAATGCACTTACGCAGGGAAGAGGTCTAATTAAAACAGACACATACACATTCAGCAAGAACACACAAATATTCTCTAAAAACTCATAATGGCTTCTTCAACAATCACAAACACTCACCTTTCAAGAGGAAATTAACTGCACACTTGATATTGCCAACAGAAACCTTTTGAAAAGCATTACATTTGAACAAATAATCTGTATGTGTACTAATGTGTTTGTGTGATCGTTTTGAAACACCATGGCTTTGTTTTTACTTCCGCGTTATTATCGAAACAATAAATCAGTCATATTCACGTAAGTTTTTAATCAGTCAAACAGGGGAAAACAAACATGATGTAATGCTTACATTTATTGGCACCTCTGTTATGATCCAGACAGTTGCCAGGTTATTAACAAACACATAAATCAGATTCCAAAGATAGAACATCATGTAATTAGCACATCACTCCGCTCATTGTGCTTGTCTTTGTGAGCGTGTGATCAAGTCAAAGTGTGAGAAGTGCATTGATTGGGCTTGGTAATCAAATGCCATCTGAGAACATGATGAATCCAACCTCAAGTAATAAAGCCTGATCTTGCGCAAAATATGAATTTGAGTGTTATTATCTAACTACTTAGTAAAAAAGTGAAAAAGTTATTTTTTGATCAGTAATGAGAGAGAGAGAGAGAGAGAGAGAGAGAGATTCAATGCTACTTAGGGAGAATGGGGTACGGGATGCAGGGTGGATGTGCCTGTGGCAACTTTTTTGCAAAATAATATTAAAGGGGACATATCATGAAAATCCAAAAATCTTTTACCATGTTTAAATGCTTTAATTGGGTCCCCGGTGCATCTACCAAACCAGAAAATGTGAAAAAGGATAACCCAGTAACATTGTTTTGGTAAGCCTTTCTCTGCAAGCATGTGAAAAGCCCTTGTGTACGAACCAATAGAATCTGTCTGCGGACTTTAAGGGGGGCGTAACGGGAAGGGGGCGTAACCTGAAGTTGTCAAAATCACACAAAACCACACGAGATGTCAAAAAGAGATGATGCCAGAAGATCATCAGAGCGCCTTCCTCTGAAATCGCTGATGTCGTCACTAGTACTGCTCTTCTTCTACTTCACTTTAATTGCTTTTTAAGATTCACTATCGCCACCTAGTGATGAGGCATCAGATCAGGCGTAATTTGTAGTACGTTGGAGTATGTCTCGTAGGAAGGGGATCTTATTATAATATTAACGCCCCTTAATCTCTATGTTTTCACTCCTTTTGTTTTTGCAAGCGACAACGGGGTATCAGAAACACTGGTCCTGGAGTTCACCTGTCCTGCACAGTTTGAGAGGCTACTCACTGCAGAGCCATTACCAGAGCTCTAGCTCCCCCTCTCTTGACCTACTGTGGGCATGATGGGTGGAGCTGCATCCCCCAACCACACCCTAACCCTACCCATAACCCTATGTCTCCACCCATTAAACAAGTTAAGCTCCACCCTTGAGCTCCAGAGAGGTGGAGCTGGAGGTTATTATCCTCTGCAGCAAGCACTACTTGCACAGTTTAGTTACAACCCTGATCGAACACACTTATCTTTGGGATTACTAAAGCTATGTGAAGGAATGTGAGTTAAGGCGGAGCAAAGCTCTGCAGGACAGCAACACTCAAGACTGTCCCTAAGCGTGTGATATGTCTCAGCTATGTAAACATTATCACTGGGGGTATTCCAGAAAGCAGGTTATGTGTTGTACCCAGGTATTTTTAAGAGTAAGTAAGCCTCAACTTTCGGTTCAAAAAACGGAGGTAACTTTCAGGGTACGTAAGTAGCCATAGCAACTTGCTCTCTGAACATAACCTGCTCTGGAGGTTATATATAGATAGATATGGTTATACATCCTATTTTTCTTGGACATGTCCTCTTTTTGGACCTAAAAAAAAAAATGCATCCGGGCAGGATTTCTAAATCACACAAATTTGTCTAGGATACAATTATTACATAAACATTTTTGTATATAATAAATTACTTGTGCCCCAGAGCATGCAGATGAAACAATAAACACTCTCATATCATGTTATCTTGCATTCAGATGCAGGTGTTTCTGAATGCAATCGTGTGAGGCGCTTCTGGGAGGGAAATTAACCAAATCACTTTAATGACAGACTTTGCTCAGGTATTACAGAATGACCAAAACAGTATTTCGGATACTGTGCAATGAGATCGGTCCACTGGTTAGTCTATTTATTCCATCCCATTGCAAAGTCACATCTTTTATATATATATATATATATATATATATATATATATATATATATATATATATATATATAATTGTAGTTTATGCACATGTTTTTGTGTCGCATAAAAATTTATTTGACTTAGGCTAATTGAGCGCATAAGTTTTTAATGAGCATTTTTAGAATTTTTGCGCATCCTGGCATTTTCATCTAGTGTTTTTTTAATGCAATACCCCAAAATGCGAATAAAATAGGTGGATGGAAACATAGCAGGGGCTTCTGTGTACACAATACAACTTTAAACACTCGTCTTGCAAAGGCTTTCATCCCTACTTTATTGGTAATCAAGGACTGTTGGGAAACATTCGATCTTCAGGAAAGTAGGCCTATACCAAAGAACACAAGGAGGACTGAAATTATTTTTGACTGAAATAGTTGATTTTTTATGGCAACCTATGGGCATGAAAAGAAACAGTGTCAGTTAAATATGTTAAAAGCTAAACTATTTTTTCATTTGTTTGTTATTATTCTATTGTTGAGGGCCAAAAGTTGAATGGAAAGATTGTTTATGTATTAAAGTAGTTCAAATATTCAGGCACTATATGTTATATATATATGTGTGTGTGTGACGACAACAGTATTAATATAACACAAAGGAAAACTCAGGAGAATCTGCATATAAAGCCACTTGTATAAATGAGAACACAACAGAACAGTCTGAAACTGAGGGTATAAATACAAGAGGAAAACAAAGGGAACTAATGAGGACTCAGCAGAACAGAATATCCAATCCGTCAGTAAGCAAGGAGACTAATGAGAACTCAAACATACAGGCAAATGGGAAAATAAATGCAAATGTCAAAATGTTTACATTAGTTTACAAATCATGCACTGTGGTAAAATGTTTGTGGTCATAATATAGCACGAAAATAAATCTTTATTAATCTGCCCCTGCAATCATAATTTGTGTGAAAAGGAATAAAAGTTGTAGAGGCACATTTTTCCAATGAGCCAGAGTTTTTATTTTTGGAAGGTTTTGATCAGATTCAGCAATAGTGGCAGTTGCTGTGTGAATCAATACCGCATGAGCTGTAATCATCATTTAGCCCAGAGATATTTATCTATTAAAGATTACCTGAGAACACCCAGAGGAACAGGTTCTCAGAATCAAGGGTTTGAACTGTCAGAGACAAAGACAAGGAACACCAAACAATTTCAGTCTACAAGGATGTTACCAAATATTCAAGATTGTGGGGATCAAATGTAAAAATGTAGGAATCAAATCACTGAAATCACTGTGTATGTTTGTTCATGAATCATCATGTTCATGTTCATAAATAAAGTCTACGAAGAATCTGCAGATATATTATTGATTCATATGTGTATCGATATATATATTGATGATTGATAACCTTGATTAAAAGTGACAGTTAAGATAATGTTATATAAGATTTTTTTTTAAATGTTCTTTTGAATGTTCTATTCATTAAATGCCACAAGAATATTCAACAAAAATACTAACCAGCACAACTGTTTTTGACTGCGATAATAATAAGAAATGTTTCATGAGCCCCAAATCAGCATATTGATCTCTGAAGGATCATGTGACACTAAAGACTGAAGTAATGATTCTGGAAATTTAGCATTGCCATCGCAGGAATAAATTACATTTTAAAAATATATTCAAATAGAAAACAGCTATTTAAAATTGCAGTGCTACTTTGTTTTAATACTGTTAATTTACTGTATTTTTATCAAATAAATACAGCGTTGGTGAGCATAAGAGAAAACATTTTAAAAATTTTACCAACTTTTAAACAGTAGTTTATCATGACTTAGCTGAGTCAGGACAAAACCAGGCCATGTTTTGTGTTTGAGATTTCAGAACATACGGTACCCCTGCCTGGCATTGTGGGTAATCTACAGCACCAGCATGCGGTCACACAGGAGGAAGTGGCTTTAGCTGCTAATCTGAACCTCACCGGTTTAAACAGCTCACAAACAGGAGAAAAGCTAGTCTCATCCTCTATCAAACCACTGAGACCATCTCTCTGTCTCTTTCTCTCCATCTATTGTTGTGGAAAAACATCCGAGAGCACGAGCAATGAGGGGAGGGCAGGTGGAGGCAGAGGAACGGTCCCATCTGAGGCTGATAAAAATAAACTTCCCTACCCTACATACTGCCTGCACTCTCTGCTCGGCAGGGCACATGTGTGTGTGTGTGTGTTTGCGTGTGGGCAAATGAAACATGAGTGCTATCCACACTCACCTTTTTCCATTCATCACAGCATGCATGTCCTTCTAATCAAATCTGGAGTTATGATTATTTGTGTATGTGATCGTTTGAATCCTTTCCACGGGGTTCAAAGATCATTTTAAAGCAATCAAATACCTAAAATCAAATCTAATTCGATTTCCATCATGTCTTTTTGCTTTCTAAGGGAAAAAACTGTATTATGGCATAAATGTTTTCCATTTCACAGGAATTTGGCGGAGTATTGTTTTAGGTGTGTGCGCTCTAATGCTGTGGCTTTATTTCTGAAGAGGATATGCTGACTTCACATGCTGCAAACGCAACCCAACACCAGATTCTTGGCGTGTTTGTGAATTAAAAGCTTAATTAAAGTGAAATAAAACTTCTCTCATTCCTTCACGAGATTATAGCCGCCTTAAAAAATTCACTTTGGAATGGGATAGCTTTACACCAAAAACATTATTCCATCACACAAATTTGCAAGCACACACATGCTTGCATACTCAAGTAGTCAATCTCTTGTTTTCGTACTAGTTGCACCACTTATTCGAGACAACATGCAGCCACATATATTCTCATGTTCTTTATGTCTTTCCACACCACTTCACTTTTATGTAAAGGTGTTATTGTTAACCTGCCCTGGGAACTTTCAGCTCAGAGGGGACACTGATACCACCCTTGTGAGGAACACCAGAGCTCAGTCAGGACGTCCTCATTGGTGGCTTCCTCTCTCTCTCCACACACACACACACACACACACTCAGAGGTTTGTTTTGCTATGTTAGTGAGGACATTCCATAGGAGTAATGTTTTTTATACTGTACAAACTGTACATTCTCCCCCTACACTAATCCTACTCCTAAACCCACCCATCACTGAAAACATTCTGCATTTTTACATTTTTAATAAAAGTTGGTTGTTCAGTATTTTTTTAAAACTATTTTAAATATGAGGATTCATGAAATGTTTACGTCGTAATGCCAGTGTAACACCCATGTCATAATACAAATTTGTGTCCTCATAAATAATGAAAACAAGCACACGCACACACTCCATTCTGATGATGGATTTTGAAAATAATCTCACAAATATATTAAAATGCATCAAAAAAAAAAAGAACACGTGAGGACATTTAAAGTGGCTCTCAATATTTGAAATGCATCTAATTCAATAAATCATGTAATCATGTTAAGCATGATTTGATAATGTCAACAAGTTTCTTTAAAGGTTAATGTATAATAAATATCATTATCATAGTATGGAAACTAGAATTTCTTTATATAAATAAAGCAAAAATAAGAAAAAAATACATAAAATGAAATAGAAAAAAAACTAATTAAAATAAAATAAAATTTATTTTTGGTAGAAATTGTTCCTTAAGGTATTGGTACTGGTGCTGGTTTGTTACTTTTGGTCTGTTTGCTCGACCGATAAAAGGTGAAAGTTTTTTTTTGGTTTTTTGCTGTATAAACAAACAAACAAATACATATTTTTGCAATTCCACTTGGTAATAATAGTGCCAATTATGAAAGTACACAACTCATCTTTAAATAAACATAACAAAAAAAAACACATTCTTGTTTTGTTTGAGTAACTAATTCAAAAAACCTGAAGAGTGTATAGTCTCTAAATTATGTAAAGACAGTATAACAAACAAATACATACTCTCCATGAGTAATTACTTCCACACACACATGCATTTTAATTGATGAGAAATCAGCAAAAGATGAATCAGCCAGACTGTGGTGACAAATGTTCACAGGTGTGCGAGTTTGCTCCGGTACTGGTGGATATCAGAATCAGTCTTGGCATTTCACCAAGTCGTGTTTGCTCAGATCACCTCTGCGCTCCGAGTGCAAAAGCACGAACACATACATATTCCCTCTCTCTTTGTCTCCTTCTTCATTGTTTTCCACACAAACAGTGTGTGCATGCCTGTAGGTGTCAGTGTTTGATACGGCAAACAGCTCTAGACGTGTGTGTGCATCTGTGTTCCGGCAGATGAGAGCTCTGGGTACTTAAGAAGCCCCCTGTGTGTTTATGCATGTGTGCGTGCTGGATCGAGTGTGTCTGTCGCCTGACAGTCACACACCGTGGTTCATATAGCGCTCAGCTTCCACCAGCCAGCTAATGAGGAGCTGTCAGTGCAATTAGAAAGCTGGCAGAGAGAGAAATGGCTCACTTTCATACAGCCATCTGCCCTGACTGTTAAACCTCTCTCTCTGTGTGTCTCTTTCTAATTACAGAGGGAGGGTGGAACGAGCTCTTTCATTTAAACACTCTTACTGTGAATTCACTCTTGACAGTTCACTTCATCATGAACGCCAATCGGACGGGAAGAGTTGTAATGTTTTAACAAAACCACACCGTTAAAAACAGCCACCTTGCGTTATACAGTCTGCAATTATAATAACACGCTCCCTCAAAACACTGAGTCTTATAAACAATTTACTCTATCTGAGCAACAAAAAGTAGAGGAAAGTACAGTACATTTACATGTAGAGAAGAATATGAATGATCAGTGGGTCACGACCCAAAAATGGGCAAGTCTGTTCTGATAGGGTCGCACTGTCAAACAAAACTGTATTGAAATAATGAAATAGTTCTCATAGCAAAATAAATAGGCTTATCAACTTCTAAAAGAGGAGGTGCATTTCCTACAGCTGTTGTTGACATTAAAAACTGCA
Source organism: Zacco platypus (assembly GCA_038088235.1). Lineage (NCBI taxonomy): Eukaryota > Metazoa > Chordata > Actinopteri > Cypriniformes > Xenocyprididae > Zacco > Zacco platypus. The sequence goes on along the minus strand of CM076075.1, from coordinate 19,298,733 downwards.
TGTCCAAATAATTACTACGATGGTGCAAATTTGATGTCACTTGAAGCTAATCACATTAGATGCCAGCATGGATAGTCTGAATGAACTATGAACAAAAGGTGAAAATAATTTATTATATCAATTGTGAACTACTGTTATGGTGTTGTGTTGAAGCAAAACCAATGATAGAACATTTACAATTGACTGATATGGATAAGTTAGATTCAAAATGTGCAGGATATAAATAAAAAAGGAGTTTGAGCTGTATTTTTGGCATATGAACTGTAGGTGTTTCAGAGAAACAATGAGTGCCAGCGGTTTAAACATTTCCACCTGTGCATCCAGACAAACGCATTGAGCCCACAGGCTCTGCAAACACACACACACACTCAACTACGCAAGCCCTGATTTAATCAGTGCATGAAACTCAAATTAATCACAGAATATCATGTGACACATAATATGAGTCTTGCAGAATTAATCCTAAATTCTTTCATACATATAGTGGAACCATTCCTTCTAGCGGATTAAACCTCTAAACTGCTAAAAGAAAAAAAAAAAGGTTTGTCCAGTAACCTTAAATGTAATTTATTTTTGAATAGTTAAGATTACTATTTGATAGTCAAATATATATTTTAATATTACTGATTTAGGTTATACCAATAAAAGTAATATTTAAGGGTCAGATCTGGCAGAAATAGTACCTTAAATAACAATTGTGCAGATGCACTTTTTAAGGTTAAATTTTACAAATTAAAAAAAAGAAAAAGCCTTTGTTTCTTTTTACCACTTAAAAGTTTAAAAAAATCATATTGAATCATCTGGTTGCACAACTTCAATCTGTAATTTCACCCCTTAGCACCAGCCAAACACAAAACACCACATTACTTTCAATACCACCGCTCTAATACTTTAACTCTTAATTATGAAAGCAAACGTACACATAAAAAAATCCATTTACTGTCAGTTTGAATTTCATCTCGTTTTCATGCTTTCAAAAACAGCTTGTTTTCTAAATCTTTCTAAATTAGCCACCATGCATAATTAAACCATGTGAATCATATCAATGAAATATCCCCCTGAAGCATCCAGAACCCTATGCCAACTCTGGACAAGAAAGCATCTATAACACAGACTGAACCTATCAAACTTTAAAAAGCCTATAAGATCTGCTCTTCTAAGACTCTTCAATCATTCTGACTGATTTTAGATTTCTCTCCTTCCCAGAATCCCAACAGCAGGAGGTGACTGACCTTTATACGACAGCTTGAGCCGGGGTATGTTGTTCTTGCTCCTCTGTGCTTCGGTTCCTCTCTCCGGTACGCCGAGCGCCCACAGCAGCAGTACAATCCCCCACAGGTAGTCCATGTTCTTCCCTGGCTGTGTGCAGTCCAGTGGCCTCCGGTAAACACTGTGTTGTTTCAGCAATCCGGTCCTTCGGAACGCCACCTGAGGATGGAGCAGGTGTGTCTGTGTGTTGAATAAGTCAGCGCATGTGAACCACACAATGATCACATCTCTCCTGGTGAAGCAGCCACAGCGTTAGGTGATGACCATGAGTGTCCACTCCACTCACTGTTTCACTTTCAAAGTGGGGTTGTTCTGGTCCTGTGCTTGTTTATCTCCTAGATGTTGTGCGCTCTTCCTCTCTGACTTTTAAATAATAACTTGGCTGAGACTGAACTCAACTAAAGCTTGGTGAAGCCCTAGGCACTCTTCTGTTGCTCTCTATCTCTCTCTCTCTCTCTCTGTCTCTGTCTCTCTGTAAAGCTCAGCGCACACAGTCACAGCGCAAGACTGAGAGAGAGCAGAGCCAGCTGAGAAAGACTGTGAGAGACAGAGAGAGAGAGAGAGAAAGAGAGAGAGAGAAGGGGAGGGCTGTGCTTCCAGCAAAGGATCCTCTAGGTAGACTTTTTTTTCCTACTTCCACATCCTACACACTATGGAAGCTATTTCCCCCAGGGGGAAATATAAAAAGAGGTAATTGCAAGTCTTTTTCTCACAATTTTGACTTTTATCTAAACTCACAATTCTGAGAAGGAAAAAAAAAAAAGAGTCAGAATTTTGATTAATACAATTTTGAATTTATCTCTCACAATTCTGAGAATTCAGACTTTTGTTCTCAGAATTTTTAGATTAAAAAAAAGTGAGTCAATTACCGCTTTGATTTTTTATTCTATGCTCGAAAAAACTGAATTGTGAAATGTGAAACTCAGAATTATGAGGAAAAATGTCAAAATTGCAAGATTGCAATTGTGAGGGGGAAAAAGTCTGAATTGTGAGATAAAAAGTCACAGTTTCTTTTGAATTGTTTTTATTTTGTAGAGATAACAAGCTTCCATACACATACACACATTTGCACTCACTCTGCAGGAATCATTCTGACATTAAAGAGCATGTGTGGTGTGGTAGAAATGTCTTGTCCTCACTGAGATTTAACACTGACAATGTGTCGACAGACATATGAAACAGTTTCATATTTAATATATCGTCATTTTTTTAAGAAGTTTAAACAATACACACCATATAGTGGCTCTTTAATGTGTCGTGACAGATCGCTGTAGCTCCTTCAATCAGCTCGTGAACCGATCATCTCTTCATACTAGTTCATTTATAGCATCAAATAAACATGAATGAACATCAGAAGCAATGTTGTTTCAAGTTCACCAATGTTAATCTACTTACTCCCCTGACTGCTTTGTCAGACAAAATGGCGAATTCATGGTTATGATCGGTTGATCGCCTGTCAATCAAACTGTTTGCTAAGGGTCAATTGCGAATTTCACAATTTGAAGGAAAAAAGTCAGTATTGCGGGATTTAAGCCATTTTAATTATGAGGACTTGTAATAACAGTGTAATACCCATGTCATTATACAAATGTGTCCTCATAAACCACACACACACACACACACTGTCAAAGTTGTACTCACTCTACAAGAATTATTCTGGCATTGGAGGGCATGTGTGGTGTGTTAGATATTACCTAACCTCACTGTCACGGTTTCACACTGTTTTTTCCCTCTGCAAGAACAAACTTTACGTCCTACACAAGACATTAGGAAGTTGTCCCTTCCTGTCCATGTCTCGCAATGTTCTCTGCCGCCCAGGAGTCAAAAATCGCTCACTGAACTCCACCCTCACACCAGACGTTTATTTTTAGCAGGTCTCCCCGTGTGAGGTATAGGCGTGTGGAAGGAAGGATGATATTACATGATATTCCAGAGAGGCTGGTCAGGGAACTTGTGGAATTAAAGAGATAGTTCATAATTTACCCACTTTCATATTTCATCTTGGTCATTTATACTGTTAAACTCCAAAAGAACTGCTTAACAGTATCATACAAGTCGAACAATATAACTTCTGTGCTATATTTTATATATATATTTCCTATTCATCAAAGAATCCTGGAAAAAAGTATTACAGTTTCCACAAAAAATGTTAAGCAGCACAAAAGCTTTCAAAACTGATAATAATCATAAACACAAATTCTTACCAGCCCTTTATGGATATATATATATATATATATATATATATATATATATATATATATATATATCCATATATATCTGATTTTATATATATATATAAAATTCACATTTTTACTTGTGCCTCGGACATTCCTTCTCTTTTCACATCTCACAAAAGAAAGGAAAAACAGAGAAAGGATGACATAAATGATGTGCATGTTTGATTGAGTTTCTGTGACTCCGTCCACTCCAACCAAAAACCGTTGACTTCTTTATCTGTGGTTTCTCTCCCACAAACCATACCTCTTCTATAGAAGACAATTGAGCAGTCCTTTCAGCCTGATCTCTTTTTAATATCCCATAGCCATGATGCTGCCTATTGTAACACGATAATGTTGAACTACAGGTCACCAGACTTCTCTTCATATTTCTGTTTGGCACAAACCACAAAGGGCATGAATACTTCAGTAATTGGGATTTAATAGGTTTTGACAAACGAGCTTGCGATTGTCAGGACTGTCCAAAGCTCCCAGCAACTGACGCCGTATGAGAGCAAAAAAGAGACACCGGGAATATCTCGCATGACATGATATAATTACTTCTCTGTAAATACATAATGTATAAGTATTAAGCTATAGGCAAAAAGTCACAAAATGTTATTATATATGTTTTATTGTGTCCTTATTTAAAAAAAACAACAACAACAAAAAAACAACAAAATATTCTGCAGCAAAAATGTTTTCAATGTTTTATACATATATGAATGTATAAATTCAGTGCTGACATCACTATCAAATGTCTTTCTGAAAAAAAAAAACTATAGACAATAAAAAATGTTTTTTTTAATCTTTAATGTAGAATCATAAGAGTTAAGGCCTGTTCACAGCAAGAATATAAAAAATAACGTCAATGATAACTATATTTGCTTCCACATAAGTGGAAAATATTGTTCTGTTTATTCTAAGCGCTTGCTGCAGTTTTTTCGCCTGCTGCTTTAAATGCTAAAGCTCTTTCAAATCTGGTGGATTCATTGACAGACATTGGCTGAGAAACAAAAAACATTCTGAAAGTGATTCCAACGATGTTGTTTCTCTGTGCTGTTATCATTATAGTTGCTGTGTGAACTTTATTCTTCTATATTTAGAACGATTTTTAGAACTTTATCATTATCGTTATAGTTATTGTCCTTGGTGTTAATGGGCCTTTAGTGTGAACGGGCTTTTAGACTTAACTTTTTGCTAATAGAAAACACAATGTTCTGCTTACTGTGTCAATTTAAATGTCATTTTGTCATAAAGAGAAATGCCAGCTGTACGAATAGGCTGAGGAGACTAAACTCTGTTTATTCAAATTGATGTGGAGTCATGATAAAGTAGCAAGTGTTTGCCTGCTATATAAAGGTTTGGACAGAGAGTCTGCTAATGGGTAAATAATGAGGCCGGCATGCAGAGCGAGAGCGGCAGTCTGCCAAGTTAGTTCAAGTGGTGTTCAATTTTCATTAAAGTTGCCTCCTACTACAGTGAGATCCCCACTGACTCCCCATCTAATTGATGTCTGTTCCAGTGAGAGATGCAAACTCAAGCAATTGAACTTCACACCTAAATTTACACATCATATTCTACTACTGAACTAAATAGGCTAAAATTGCTGTTATATATGATACATATATTACATATATATGAATAGGCTTAAGTTGTTGTTATATATTTAGCCTATTTAGTTCAGTAGTAGAATATGATGTGTACATTTAGGTGTTGAACTGCAGTTGTTCATCTGCTGAACCATATTCCTGCATGCCTCCCGGGTTAAACTATTACACAACATAATTCAATGCCACTCACGCACACAAGGCCAGCGTGACGTCATACAGTGTTTGTGGCATTTTCTAGCAAAACTCACATTGGAGTCAGATGACCAAGGGCCTGAGGTACATAGTCTTAATGTTAGATGGGAAGGATGAATGTCTTCGGAAGGCATGTATTCTTTTTCGAGAGAAAAGGGACTTTCATTGAATATTTCTGCCTTTCATGTCCTACTAATGCAGCACCAAATTTGAACAAATACGAATTGACTGTGTCGAATATAAAAAATGGGGCTGCCGAATCCGTTGAGGGTAGCCAACCGGTCGGAAACCCTCGGTGAGTTTGGGATTAGCCCATCCCAGCACGTGAAGACAACATCAGCATAGGGGGTGGAAGAGGTCAATATGAATCCAATGGTCATGAAACCTATGTTGGAACACTTGTCGTAAGTGAACAGAGTGGTAAGGTTCATAAAGAGTCACGGCCATCCACTGGGCCTGGGGAAGGATGGGCACTGCCAGGTTTTACTCTAAGCCTATAGATCCACCTTGGATTAAAGAGAGGAAGACATAGACAAGTTCTACAACCAGGTGCAAAATACCATCGATAAGGCTCCAAAGAAAGACATTATAAATATTGAAGGGGAATGGAATGCCAAGGTGGGCATTGATGCACAGTCAGACTGGAAAGGCAACTGCAGAACAGCTTGCAACCCCAAGACCAACAGCAGGGGAGAAAGACTACAGGAGTTTGCCACCTTTGAAAACCTTATACTGGCAAACACACTGGGAAACCACGAGAGCTCCCGTAAATGGACATGGCATGCACCTAATGGAATCCACCACAATCAGATTGATTACATCATGATCCCACAATGTTTCAAGAATGGAATAAAGCAAGCCTTTAAAGCAAACCTTTGCAGGGGCAAACATTGGAAGCAACCATGACATAGTCATGTGTCAAGAAGACAAAGAGACAAAATCCCTGAATTAAGTTTGACCTTGAACAACTTAAAAATCCAGAAGTTGCACAAAGTTTCCAACCTTTCATTGGTGGTAAGCTTGCCCCCCTTTTCATTTTAGAGGGAGAAGTTGAGACCTCACTATAAAGTTCTCATCAGCCATGATGGAAGCAGCAACTGCAACACTGGGAAAATATTCCCCTGGGTCACTGATGAGAAACTTCAGCATTGTAGCACAAGGCGTCAGCTCAAGAAAGAAAGAAAGAAAGAAATGGTATTGACGGCTCAAATAAATATAAAGAGGCCAACAGGAACATTAAGAAGTGCATGAAAGAAGCCAAAGAAAAATGAATTGAACATCAATGCAAAGAGATCGAACAGCAGCAAGAAAGCATTTCAAGTTGTGAAAGATATCACTAAGAAGGATGCAAATGTCAGCATTATACAGAACAATAATAAAAGTCACAGTTAATCCCAATGGTTCTCAAACCTGATTATGCATGAGACACTAAGTTTAAAATTTTAATTTTATATTACTAGGCGCTATAAACTGCATAGGCCCAAGAAAAATGATTGACATGAAAGACAATGAAAGTTTGTGTCTTATTGCTATGGGCATAAAATAAATAAAGTCCTTTGGAGAAACATGGAAGATCCAGAACTAATTCTCTTTCAAACACACTCAATGATATGAAAACTGAAGCTCCTGAGAGTTTGTATATTCAGTCTGGAAGAAAAACCTTCATCTGGAAGATCGTTTGGTTATTGCTTATTGTCTTTGCAAAGTAACCCAGCCTGATTCTATGAACCCTCCCAATCCACGTGTCGAGCTAACTAAGGGCCACATCATGGACTAGGGACCAATTCATGAAGCCATTTATTCTAACTTTATTCTTACTTTGATAGAGGTTAATAATTTTACTCAGCAACAATGCATTAAATAGAACAAGTAACCGTAAAGACTTACACTGTAAAAAAAAAAAAAAAAAAAAAAAAAAAATTATTAGTCAATTATGTTTATTTGAAATTTCTATTCATTAAAGAATCCTAAAACATGTATCAAGGTTCCCACAAGAAATATTAATTATGCAGCACACCTGTTTTCAACATTGATAATAATAAGAAATGTGACTGGAGTAATGGCATTTTAAAATATATTAAAATAGAAAACAGTTCTTTTAAATTGCAATAATGTTTTGCAATATTACTGATTACTGCATTTTTCATCAAATAAATGCATCCTTGGTGAGAATAAGAGACTTACAAACATTAATAATTCTCACCGAGCCCCAGACTTTTGAACGATCAAACTTTGAACTTCCAGTTGAACTTCAAACAATGTATTAATATCCAAACTTTGTATTAATACTTCATTTTACATTACACCAAAGCTAAAAAGGAAAATAAAATACTCTTACACAGAACACATTATCAACAAGTTATGAGAAATGCTAATAAAACTACTATAAGTTTTGTGAAATCTAACTGGATAGGCTGAAAAGCTAAACTGGAAATTGCAGTTTCAGTTTATCAATAGGATCTTATTTGATTCTCAGCAGATTCGTATATAATCTTCTTTGGACTGGCTGCAAAATATGACAGAAATTCCTTTAACATTCCTTAAAGAATTACTGACTAAGAGTTGCTAATGAACTTTTTAAGAAGTGATCTAAATCATGTGGACCAGTTCTTTAGTGAACAAGTCTGAAACTAACTGTTCAAAAACCACTCATAGTGTGAGTTTAATCATGGAGTTTATACACACAGTTAAATATTCTTCTGGCTTTTTTGATGATCTAGTAACACTCAAAGTAAAACCACAGGGAATATGAAGATCCTATACTCAGCACTTATTAATACAATACAAACCCTCCCATCAGCCCACACAGAATCCCCTCCATCCATACAGCCCCAAAGACAAAAAGACATGCCCACACCCACTCTGATGCCCACACCTCAACCATGCCTCCATGATCCTCTCTATACCCTTTCACGCTCCATCCACCCTTCCTAGCCCCCTCTCGACCTCCACCCACTACTGACCACTTGGGTGGAGTGTTCAAGCCTCATCTGTTTAAAGACTCTGGGAAAGTAATCCCATAAATGAGGCTATTTAACTCAGCCATTTGTCCAAAAGCCCACGCAGAGTTTGTCCCAGGACTGTGGGACCTAGTGACAGGTGTGAGAAGATGCATAGGGAAGCAATGCGAGTCATAATGAAAGAAGAAGTGAGGAATTATGCTTTACCTACTCTAATAATGGTGACGAAAGAGTTAAGCAGTAGTTGAGGAAACTAACCTCTTTACCAGCATAGCATCCAAAAAAAGGTGGTTACACTTTATTTTAAGGTGTCATTGTTACAGTCTTCTATATTTAAGTACCGAGTAATTAACAACATGTAATTATGCATAATTTACTGTTATTACCATGGTAAGTTAATGTAACATATGTAACCAGGACAGTGTGTTACCAAAAAAGGTATTACACTGACAAAATAGTACCATGGTACTAATATGGTATTTTTACATGGTACAGTGGTAAATTTCATATCACTTACAAAAAGTACAATGGTATCACAATGGTATTTTGGACATGGTACAATAATAAATGTCATATAGCTTAAAAAATGTACCATGGTGGTATTTTGGATATGGTACAATGGTAAAAGTCATATCACAAAAAGTTACCACATTACAAAAAGCACCATGGTATTACTATGGTATTTTGGACATAGTACAGTGATAATGTCATATCACCTACAGAAAGTACAGTGGAACTACTATGGTATTCTAGACATGATACAATGGTAAATGACATATCACTTAAAAGAAAGTACAATGCTATTACTATGGTATTTTGAACATACGTATCAAAATTGAGTTTTTGTTTAAAACAAGAAAATAGTATCTACCCAAGGGTGAGAAAAATAATCCTGTTTCTTTTTGTCTAATCACTTACAAAAATACTTTGGTTGTACCATGGTACAGTCCAGTGATGATAAACTATTAAATATTGCAATGGATTTAATTTACCATACTATATACATTATATAATGCTGCCATGGCACCATGGTAGTACCACAGTACATTTATAAGTGATCTACTGTAAATACTATAATGTATGAATATGCTAGTCACACAAAAAAAGTAGTAAGATGCATCATAATATTACCATGTTTTTTTTGTTGTTTGTTTGTTTGTTTTACCATGGAAGATATTCCTTAAAGATCCCTTGAATACTCCATGCCATTTACAGTACCATAGTATATATCAAAATACAATATCTTCATCCGTTACATGACTACATTTTTTATGAGGATGCCAATGTGCCACATAAAAATAATTGCAATATCAAAGTACCCTTTGAAACTCAATATGTTATATTTCATATATTTAATATATAAATTGTTGTCAGAATGCACAAAAACCTTTAATATAAACCATTTAATGACATGAAATGATCTACTTTCATAGAATCTACAATATTCTCAATTCAAAAAGCAGGACATGTACACAGGAGTAGGGAAAGAGAGACAGCAGAAAGTGGGGTAAAGGGGAGTGGCCTAAATTCAGAATGTCCCCTTGTGATCCAAACACAGGCCGTTGCCTTCTGGGTGTCGTCAACATGCCCTAACCAGGAGCAATTATTTACTCTATAAACATTTCATGGTAGAATCCTGGCTGAGACCGGCATGCAGTATTAATGGACAAGAACACCACGCTGTGTGAGTCAGTTTCTCTCTCTCAATAAAAAATGGATGGCAAAATAACGTGAAAAACCACAAAGCCATGAATAAATTACTTTGCGCAATGTGCTCGCCTTCCCACCATGCAGAGGTTGACCCACCCTTCCCTTAAGTGCCACCGGGCACATGGTGAAACTGGGACTTCGCGGTACTGACCTTTAACACAGCTGTTAAGTTGCACAGAAGCCGCACATGTGGTTCAAATCAGGTAACATTTCTTTAAGCCATTTTGCTTCTTTCTACACATAAATGTAGGTGTGTGAGTGCATATGTGTGCCAAATAACCTTTGAACTCAAAATTTTAATTTTTGCACAATTTAAATACATGTGCACTACCTTTCAAATGTTTGTTACATTTTGTAATACCCTCCACCTTCCCCAGCTCCACCTGTATAGAACTGCTATGGGTTATTGATATATGCTATTTGCGCAGCAGCACTACGTCTTACTCAAGCAGTGTATCGGTGTATGTATTGGCAGTAACAAGTTCCAGTATTTGCTCTGTAGCAGCATCAATAATCAGCAGCAGCAATAATATACAACAACAGCAATCATCTACAGCAGCAGAGACCAAATACATTAACATTGTCATATCCGTTACCATGCTAAAAATCTTCTGAGAGTTGTCACGATTGAAAAATAGTAATATTGTGAAATGTAATTTATTCCTGTGATGGCAAAGCATCATTATTCCAGTCTTCAGTGTCACATGATCCTTCAGATGATGCTCAAGAAATATTTCTTATTAATATCAATGTTTGAATCAGTTATGCTTTTTTTGTGTGTGTGTGTGGAAACCATGATACTTTATTTCAGGATCCTTTGATGAACAGAAAGTTCAAAAGAACAGCATTTATTTGACATAGAAATCTTTTGTAACATTATAAATGTCTTTATTGGCACTTTTGTTCCCTTTCAGTCGGTTACGTTCGACGTACGTCTCCGTTCCCTCCTTCAGGGAACGAGGGTTACACACGTAACCGAGACGATCAATTTAATGCATAATGCATTAATGTATTAATGCTAATAAACATACTTATTTCTTTCCAAAAAAGATTTGCACAGACCCCAGACTTATGATAATAGTAGTTACACCCTATGCATCACTTCATTAGGTTAGCTGAGCTATTCAAACAGAAAAAACACAGTAAGGAGACAGGTTATGTGGTAAATAAAGAAAGATTTCTAATCATCATACAAATTAATATTCCATGACCATTAATTATCTCTATAGCATGTTGCATCCCTCTACATTTAAGCAACCTGCTGAAGAGGTGCGTTCTGGGACATGCACCACTACCTACATAAATTTATTATCACTAATGTATTTTTCAGAGCCATTTTACTTAGAATTAGAATAGAACTACCTAGAATTGTCAGGAGCGAACATGAGCTAGAGTTTATCTAATTTGTTAGGTGCAAACTATAGTATTAATGCAATTTTTGTTTGTGCCGACATCTCAATGAGCCTCTAAACCATCACCTTCAAACCTAAATATGTTCCTGAGTCTGAAACTAAATCCACATTGCTGCAATTAACCTCATTTATAAGAGCTAAACCCAATTACGATGCAAATTCCCAGAGACTGAGAAACTCCTACCTGTAGCTTAAGGCAGCCACGGCCTCGAAGAAGATTTTACCCAGCAGCCTTAGGTCTGCTAAGAAGGATTAAAGCAGTTCATTCAAATCTTTCAGTTGTAGACAAAAGCAGGTTTTTAAAGCACTACTCTTGACGCTAATCATTTTCCTAACACACATACGCGGTGGCCCGTGCCAACCTCAAGAACAGTGAGGGAAATACGACGAAAAGCAGATGGAAAAGGGGATGTGAGGGAGTTTGAGGAGATGAAGGGATCACAGCATCGTCTATGTTTTAAACTATGCAAAGCTCAACTGAAAAGCACCAGAGATGTCACTCTTTTACTCATTTCAGACTCAGTAATGACTCATTTAAAAGCATAATTGACAGATTTTTTATACAGTAATGTATACTGTATTTAAATAACATTAAAGAAGGCCAAATTAATGATTAGATTAGGAATTGAAGTCAAGAGTATGATTAGTTCTCTGCTTTTTGCACCTATAAGCTTAATATGAACATCTAAAATCCAAGTATAGTACAGTATTATTGCACTGGTAGCGACAATATAAGCTCCTGCCGAAGGACCTTGGAACAGCCACGCTACTTTGGCATCCATCCCATTTCCCTCGCCAACACTTGGTCTTGGTATGGGGAGGAGAAATGGCAGCAATTTTCCAGTTTGTACTTAAATAAACTGGATACATAAGCACTTTCAGTTTTCTGTCCATATGCAACCACCAGCTCCTGAAAACCATCCATCATCTAGTCAACATATGCAGGGCCACCTTGATGTCAAAACCCAAAATAGTCATAAATATTCAACCCTTCAGAGAAGCTGTTCTTGAACTAGTTCACAAGCACATTTTTGCACGCATCTGTGAATGCCATCACAGCTGTAAACAATAACAAACCTACTTAACAAAAGTTAAAACCTACCAAATAATTAATTAATTCTGGTTACAATAATGTTCTATTTGTTAACATTAACATCTGACATGAAAGAATACTTTCAAGTTTTTATTGATTTAGGTAACTGTTGAACAGAAAAGAAGATATTTTAAAGCATGTTAGTGACCAGACAGTTGACGGTAGCCGTTGACTTCCATTGTATTTTTCTTCTTCTATTGAAATCAATGGCTACCGTCAACTGTTTATACCAACATTCTTTAAATTATCTCTTTTTGAGTTCAACAAAAGAAAGAAACCCATACAGGTTTGGAACAACTTTAGGGTGAGTAAGTGATGACAAAAATTCTCCTTTTTGGGTGAACTATCCCTTTAAAAATAAGTATTAATTTGTGATCTGCATAAGAAACTAATATATACAGGTTTGAACTGACATGAGGGTGATTAAAAGAAGACTGAGATTGCATGATTTGGTCAACTATTGCGCTATTGTTAATGAATTGAACCTTAGTGTAAAGTGTTACCATAATTCCAAGAGGACTATGACAAAAGATACCAAAAATTAATGTATTAATAACAATAATCACAGTTAAATTAATATAATCTCACATTGCATAAAACTCTGAACATGTTGGTACACTGTTAACATGAGTCCACAGAGTGACAAATTGACATCAAGAATTGTGGATACCCTGACACCTATGTGGAAAAGAGAACTCCAGATAACTCCAGAAGGGCTTGTCAAGGCTAGCTGAGATCATTTAACAAAATACAGGGAGAACGTCTGAAAGGAGGAGAAAGGGGGTGGACAGAAAGTGAGTGGCCTGCATGTAAGGTTACACCTCCACAGAGTAGTCATAACAAAAAACTTCACCAAATCCATAAAGCCGGTACCTCTGGCTTCCATTTTCCCCTATAACAGCGCCCACACGTTTGACATGTGTCACAAAAACCTCCAAGAGTCATTTATTGAAGAGTTCAACACAAAGTCAGTCAAACACTTCTGTACAAGACACCGTAAAACATCATGTTCCATCGTATATTTAGCCTGATCATATTAGTATTTGTAGCTATTACAGTCAATTTTACACATATTTCACATACCTTCACAGATTTTTTTGTATGTTTGAATATACACTGCATATGTGGATGTATTGACAGCATCTAAAACATAAAAGGGTTTATGTGCACAGCTTAAGAAAAATATATTTCACTTTGAGATAGATATTTTGAACCCACCCTACCTTAAAGGGGACCTATTATGTTCCTTTTACAAGATGTAATATACAGTAAGTCTCTGGTGTCCCCAGAATGTGTTTGTGAAGTTTCAGCTCAAAATACCCTACAGATCATTTATTATAGCTGGTCAAATTTGCCCCTATTTGAGTGTGAGCAAAAAAAACAAAACAAAAAAAACACTGTTTATGTCTGTGTCCCTTTAAATGCAAATGAGCTGCTGCTCCCGGGCGCTTTCCAGAAGTGGGCGGAGCTTTAACAGCTTGTGCTTCGGTTGCTCAACAACAACAAAGCTGGAGAATCTTACGGAGCCACAAAAATGACGATTGTCAGTTACTGTGTTCAGCCTTACATTGTTCAAACCGGCCGTTTGTTGTAGTCCTTAAACAGGAAATTCTTTAAAAGAAAATATCTCCCTCTGCATTGAACATTAAGCGTCGTCACTTTGCAGATGTTGTTTATGCTCTAACTGCAACATTACACACTAAAGTTAAAAAAGTGAAATCATAATCAACCACCCCTTTAAATTGATCAAATATCACAATAAAGATATTTATAATGTTACAAAAGATTTCCATCTGAAATCAATTCTGTTCTTTTGAACATTCAATCCAAAAGATTCCTGAAAAAAGTATTACATTTTCCACAAAAATGTGTTTTCAAAATTGTTAATAAGAAATATTATATAATATAATACCAATTGAATAATAAATGCATTGCATTTTAGAATATATTAAAACAGAAAACAGCTATTTTAAATTGTGATAATATTTCACAATATTACTGCGCTTGCTGTATTTTTAATCAGATAACTGCATATTTGGTGAACATAAGAGACTTTCAAAAACATTTTTAAAAATCTTACCGACCCGAAACTGCTGAACGGTATATATAATAAATTTGAATGTAATGGCATTTAACATATTTAATGAATCCTACTTATAAAATACACTAAAATCAATCTATTAATTCCATTAACTCTATATTCTATGAACCTAAACGAATTTTAAACATTAGTATGTCTCTAAAGTTCTTAAATGCTTAAATTTTACATCCTGTAAATATGTTCATAATGTGCTAAAACTAAATACTTCCCAAATAACATTTAATTTGTTCTTACAATCACAAGAAAACAAAATAATGGAAATGTGAAACTTACTGTACATGTTTCGTTAATCAGCAATGGATCTGAAACATCAACGTTGGATTTTGTCAATCAGTTCCAATCAAGAGATAAATGCACTGCTGTTTGGTGAACCTCTCCAGCAATAGCAATGTTCACAAAGGATATTTTTTACTAAGTAAGCATCCAGCCTTTCCACCCAGGCAAAATAGACAATAGTAAGGTGGTAAAACACTTAAAATTAGTTCAAAAAGAAAGTTCAGAAGGAACACATCCATCTAATCCTACTGATCACAACCCGAAGAATATAAACATCTGGCTATTTCACTCTTCCAGCAACCCTCCACCCACACGCCACCTCTTCTGTTTTCCTATTTCAATTGTTAATTAAGTCCGGAAAGGAGAACTTAGAGCTCAAATTGGGTCAACTGCTCAAACACTTGCAATAATCCTCAGAAACTCTGTGACCTCATGAAAATATTGTAAGATTCTAGAGCTCAAAAGTGGGTAAATTAGTGTTGACACCAACCATCTAAAACTCAAAGAGGACCTCACATCAGAATTTAAGCAGATCATCTCCAAGTGGGCAGCAGCAGAAGGTAGGACGGATCCATTAAAACCTCATTAAGATTGAATGGGAGGAAGCCCTTCAGGTATCTTTGATCAACAGTGAGAAGCTCAATGCTTGCAGACATATGCCACACGGCGTTAGGTGTGAATGCCCCCTTCATAAACCCAGAAGAATGGTGGACTGTAAACACTAATAGAGAATAAGTGTGACTGGGAAAGGTTGTGCGGGTTCATCCCGGTGAGAGTGCTTCCGCTGGACTCTCTCGTTACAGTAGATTGATTTCACCTGGTCGCGCTTTCTCTCTGCGTCATAAATCATGGCACGCTGTCAATGCGGCCTGTATTGTTCCCAAGCAATTATTTCCTAATGAGTCGTTTGAGTAAAAGCCACAGCGACAGAGATTGATATTGTTGTAAAATGTCTGAATGTGCTTTTTTTTGTGACCCATGGTGAAGCTAAAAGTCAAATACTGCTCAATACTCAATGTATTCGGGATTATTTCTCTCCAGTGGCAGAAAATGACTGGTTCATAGACAAATTCAAAGTTGAGGTTACAGTGAATGAAAGCTAGTGCATGTGTATTGTTCAGAAGCCAGATTAATGGAGAGAAGAAAAAAAACATCTTCACTGTTGGAGATTAATCAAGGAGATCAATAGCAGGTTGAGCTTTAGAAAATTAGCCATCTTATCAGCCACCTAACATATGAGCCTGAGACAATGTCATGTGTGAGAAAAGAGTGCTGCCATTTGACAGTAATTTAGCTACATGACACATGAGGGGGAAAAAAATGTATTTAGCATTTTAGTAATTGTAACTATACTTTCTCTGCTTTAAAAAAAAACAAAAAAAAACACTCCAGACTAGTTTAAATTTCAAGATAGTCTGGTTTTAGATGGCCAATGCAGGTCTGTTACTCCCACAAACTGCAATTAATTGTTGCAGGTCAACCAGTATGACCAAAAACACACACAACCATTGAAAAGTTTTTGGTTGGTAAGATTTTTTTAATATATATTTTTGAAAGAAGTCTCTCATGATCATTTATTTGATCAAATATACAGTAAAAACTTTAAGATTGTGAAATATTACAATTTAAAATAACAGTTTTATATTTTAATATATTTAATAAAATGAAATTTATTCTTTCAAAGCCGAATTTTCAGCATCATTACACATAAACCATTCTAACATGCTGAGTTGCTGCTCAGGAAAATGTTCATAATTATCACTGCTGAAAACAGTTGTGCTGCTTAATATTGTTGTGGAAATCTTGATACATTTTTGTTTTTTACAATTTTTTTTATGAATAGAAAGTTCAAAAGAACAGCAATACATGTTGAAATATGAAATATTATAAATGTCTTTATTGTCACTTTTGATACATTAATTTATTGAAAAAATATATTTTAACATTACTATACCCTTGTCCAATAAGATGACTTTTAACTGATCATTTAAGCTGGTTACAACTACTTCATTAAACTGTTTACAAGAAAATGTTTGAAGGTATTAATGTAATGTTTATACAATAGTATGTAAAAGGGTGAGGATGCACCCTTCTAAAAGTTTTCTTTGCTGCTGGTTAGACTACAGTTCAGGTTTCGTTCCACTTAATGGTGCGATTACATCTTTACATGGTCTCACTGACATTGATAAGGAGGTGTATTGATCAGAGAAGTGTTCTACACTGACTCTGATAAGTGAGGCTGAGGTCACAGTGAATGCGATGCTGAATTCACCTCTCCCTTTTCAGGAGATCCTGTACAACAATGCTGTCAAGTAATCACCTCTGAGTTTTGTGCTGCCGGGCCACACAAATGAAAAAAGACATGGTAGATGATAGATAGATCGAAGATAAAGATAGAAGGCTTTGGACTCAAAGACAGGACAGAGTGTGAGAGAGCAGACAGAAGGATGAAGAGAAGGATGGGTAAACTCTTAAAAAAATCACCCTGACTATTTCATTGACAACATTTTAAATGAATAGTTCACCTCTGTACTATACAGTCACCAACGCACACACACACGCACACGCACACGCACACACACACACACACACACACACACACACACACCAGCCCAAATGAAAAAGACAGAGAAAGAGAATGGTTCTGCTCCATGGTGCTGTTCTGTGTTTTCATTCTCCTTTTTATTCTTGCTTTTCAAGAATGAAAACAGTCAAGGAACATTGCACAGCTTTTACAGCTCAACGAATGACAGATGCTTTCCATTCATGGACCTGACCAAAGCGCATAGTGTTTTACCATGTGAGAGCACACACACACACACACACACACACACATTGGGTTTCCATGTTGTATGGGGATTTTCCATAGACATAATTATTTTTTATACTGTACAAACTGTATAACCCTGTATAAAACTACCCCTAACCCTACCAATCACAAAAAAATCAGCATTTTTACATTTTCAAAAAACATAATTCTGTATGATTTTTTGATTTTTTGATTTTTTTGAAAAAATATCCTCACAAGGTCAAAAATTACTGGTATTGCCATTTTTGTGGGGACATTTGGTTCCCACAACACAAGGTTTAACAGGACCATACACAAACACAAGCAAATGCACCAAAACCGTATGCATCAGAATTACCGCCCTTACAAACTTAGCTGCCCTGTAAATAAGATTTCATGAATGTTTCTTACATTACAGTAACATCTAATAGCTTAGGGTTGTCATTTGTTAAAAAATGCAATTGAATACATAACATGCTGAATTATTGAATAAATAAATGGTGATGAATCTCCTAAATTATGAAATTACTGTCACTGTATCCATTTTTATCATAAACGGTGGTCAAATATCAAAGCTAGAGTCCCAAATTCCTCTAATGACACATTTTGACAGGACTGAAAAGGAATGTCTTGGTAAGAATGTGAATGTAACAGTAATTTGGGTCCGTCAGCAATCTTTGTATGTTAAGACGTTATTATCGGTTCGGAAAAGCCCAAAAACTAAAAGACCTTACAAGTCATTGTTTTATTGTCTTACATTGTTTGTATTGGTTAAATAACTTTTTACCAGTTAATTAACATGTTAAATTGATATGATGACCACATTGTGTAAATATAAACTGATGTGATAATGATAAAGAGACAAAACATAATTTTATGATAAGTTATTGTGATAGTATCAGGTATTCCTTCACTCATGTAATGACATGTCAATCTCTCTCTGTACCCTTGGGCAGACTGGCTAAACAGACAATGCCAAGTTACTACTAATTAGACTGGAGGAAATTGCACCTCATTTTAATTTACTGCTTGAGAGCAGACGATATTTGACACAACACACCCTTACTCAACTCTATCCAGGTGTTGAGGGAGGAGAAAGAGAGAGTGAGAGAAAGAGATGGACAGACAGCCATAAAAAAGATAAACAGAGAGAGAGAGAGAGAGAGAGAGAGGGGGCGAGAAAGCTTGTCTTTCAGTGCACACAGTGATGATGTGCATATGCCCACTTTCTAGGATTGCAGTACAAACAGGTGCATTGCAACACTTTTCCCTCTGTATCCACACAAAAACAAACAAACAAAAAAAACCTTTTCGATACACAGATGGTTTAATGATTTACTTTTTTTTTTCAATGTATTAGTTTTCATTTTAAACTTTCCTTTTGCTTAAAGGGACAGTTTGCCCCACAAAATGAAAAATCAGTTAATCAATTAATCACTCTGTCTCTTTAAATTATGTCATTTTTTCCTGCTGAGAACCGAAGATATTCTTAAAATATTCTTTCTATGAATACCTGCCCTTTTCCATATAATGAAGACATAAAAATGATCTAAAAGTACCTTAAAATTGTATCATAAAGCTTGTAAGACTCATAATCCAAGTCAAATAATAATAAACGGAGGAAATCCAATATCTCGCAGGAAATCTCGCACTTTGGTGCTCGGGCCCTAATGATAGGAACAGTGTGAGGAAGAGACCAAAATTGATTGAATTTATGCTCACTATGCTTATATTCAAACTTATACTCAACCTAGCATCATGAGAAGTTGTCAAAATTCATACAGTGATAATTGAACCCAACCCTTTTCCAAGCTTCTCAACTTTACCATGATTGTAACAGGGAAAACGCTTAAAAAAAGCCAACAAAGTCATACAATAATTTACGATTTTGCCATCTTAGAAATAGTCATGAGACATCTGAATATGAGACATACAAAGCACCATAGGGTTACGGGGTTGCATCCAAAGCTATATATATATATATATATATATATATATATATATATATACCTCCAACTTTTTTCCCAGCAAATTTCTTATTATGTGTAAATATTTGTATGAACATAAAAAGATTTAACAACTGAGAAATAAATGGAACAAACATTTCACAGACATGCGACAGATAAATATGGAATAAAGACTCCCTGAATAGAGTTGGGGTTGATATCAAAAGTAGCAGTAAGTAAATAGCAGGCAATAAGTGGTGTGGCCACCAGCTGCTTTAAGTGCTACAGTACATCTCATCTTCAAGGACTGAGAAAGATTTGCCAGCTCTTGCTGTGAAAAGTTGCTTCACTCATCCAACCAAGTTCTCGCACACGTCTGATGGGACATATGGTTACATGTGGTTTGGCAGTGCAAGGACGTTCAGCTCTCCTTCCTGTCTCCCTGTAACACTGTCTTAGGCATCTTACATCATCTCACATCTTACATTGCAGTTCATTGCTTTGACCACATCTGCAAGTTTCTTCTACAACAGCAACAAAAAATAAACTAAACTAAACAAAACGCAAGCAAAGAAGAAGACAAAATAATAACATATAAATACAGAGATTAAAGACATCCAAAATACATTACTCAAAAGCTTAAATGTCTTCGCCTGCTTTTATAAAATATGAAATGTCAACCAGAAAAAAAGTTTAAAAAAAACAAAGAGAAGTGAAAGATTTATAAAAAAAAAAAAAATTCATTTTTAACAAACATTTTTCAAAATATTTCATTTTCATTCTTGTCCTACAGGTTAGGAATGACACGATGGTGAGAAGATGATGACAGTTTTTGTATTTTTTGCATGATCAAACCCTTTAAATGTAACAATTACTTGAATTGGTTTCAAAGCTCAGCTACTTAATACACTCCTACTAAAAATCTAAGTGGAATTTGAGCATTTCCAGGTAATCTTGTGCTTGCGTTCAAGGAAACCATATCTGCCAAGCCACTTAACCCCGGTAAGCCTCGATCCCTGAACCCACTTGCAGCAAACCCTTAACCGCTGTAACACACAGGTATAAGCTTTGGAATTTGGCCTGGAAGGAAACAATAACATGCATAGAATAAAGGAGGAATCATCGCTCAATACATTCTGACCCATACCTGACTGCAAAAGACCCTGTTACCCTGAGGAGAAAGAGTATAAACACACACATACAAAGCTCAGATATCCGATTACAGCCCTGATAAACAGAAACACTTTCCCCTGGCAGATCAACTGATGTGTGTAATACGTTGAGAGATGGTTTCCACAACGTCCAGTCATCAGGATCCTGAACATATTGAGCCATCCCTTTAATGCCTGACCTGAAACTCACAGCAAATTAGTAGTCTATGGCAAGCCATGTGTCCCAGTGCCAGCCTGAGAAAGGCCTCATTCGTGACGAGAAAGGGAAAGATAAGGATAAAGAAACACAAAGAGAAAGAAAGCGGAAGCTTCGATCTTCTTTGCCCATCTACTCTACATACGGTTGTGTTGTAATCGCGTGCCAGCCAAGCTGATTTACCATTCAAAGAAGGGGCCCCTTGGTTCAGTAACCTGTTTACTGCAATTACAAACGACCACCCCCTCTCCCACAAACGCACAAACACATGCACATATCACATTCTGCGTGTCTCCCGCATTCCCACACCCTCTTTACAGGAAGTCATTCGATTGCTGCCTACATCTCCCCTACACAAGTGATTCTCAGCTGGTCGGTTGTAACCCAAAATCGGGTTTCAGATAGCAGGGAAAATATGAAGCTAAATGCTCATAAATTAAATAATAGAAATATTTAATATACATAATGTTCCAAGCCTGAATGTAAAATTATTTTATTAAAAGCAAAAAGCATAACAAAAAAATAAAACCAACCAAAAATATAAGAGCAAATGAGAAGGAGAATTGCTTTACTTGCGGCTAATTCATTATAATGAAATAAAATCATGTCATCATGTCCTCAATAAACAAGCCTCAATTAGTCATAACATGATCATAAAACACCAATTTTATCATTTTAGCGCTGAAATTACATAACTTGCACCTCTGATAACAGATCACTCCAGATTGTAATGTTGACATGGATCTTCTGTAAAGCTGCTTTGAAATTGTATCGTGAAAAGCGCTATACAAATAAATGTGAATTGAATTGAAATGAAATGCAAAACAGAAAAAAAAAAACTGAAAAAAGATGGATGGATGGATGGATGATTTTGGATGCCATTTTGACACAAATTCATGTCACTTGGTATTATGTCAAATGCTAATTGGGGAAGAACCGAAGGGAACTTGACAGTGCTGAAAACATTGAAAACATTTACGATTACTTTAGCACAATAAATTATTTTGGCACCATGTTGTGTTGCCACTTGATGTCCAATATGAAATCTGGGTCCTGAAGCAAAACCGCTGAGAACCACTGTTCTAAGCCAAAATGTGTGAGCGTTTGTGCAGTGAAGGAGCTCTCCAAGTGTCTCTGAGAGAGGGTAAGCCATACAAATCCCTGCACCACCAAAAACAAAAGCACCCTTGACCCCTTGAAACTCTGAATGCACCCAACTCAATAATGAAATGAAGCAGATAGAGGCGCAAATTGTTCTCATGGTCGTTTGATGTATCTATCTAGAGTGAGCAGTTTTTGGCAATAAATAAATAAGTACAAAGACAGAACGGGAGAAGTGTTAGACAATGAAAGCTGTTCATTAGGTTGCATAACGATAGAGTCAGTTACCAAAAATAGCATTTTTGTTTGAAGTAGATTCATTTGCATGACATTGCGATCGCATGCTTTAATCTTTTAAAGTACCACTTTTGACCTGATTGCCAATTTTTCTTTTTTTTTTCTGAGCAATTAAACAAACAAGCATGAAAGCTTTAGAAATGGTCACTGGCAGAATAAAGTTTGACATACTGTTGCATAATGCATCAGAAAGACTGTGTATCTGCTGTCCCCAGACTGTGCGCTCCATCTTGCTCCAGTCTCATGAACTTTGCCAAGAACAGTGTCTTTAGCTCACATTAAGTAGGTCATGGCACTTGTCCTATTGTCCCAAGGTTTCAAACTGAAGCTGGTTACATGAAGAGCAGTAGAAACGCTGCTCACGCGATGAGACCATATAGTCCAACTGAGAAAAGACACCAGAAAGGACCCTGAAACCTATTTTCATTATTATTGATATTTTGAAAAACTAACCCTGAGTATTAAACTTTGGGAAGCAACTTGTCCTGCACCATTATGATTCCTCAGACTGCATCCTCCTTTGAGGTATGATGTTACCTTTCCACACAATTGGACAATTTTCATCTGGAAAATGAAGGAAGGACAGAAAAAGTGCATCGATTTAGATCGATGAAGACCAAAACATCATAGACTTGCAATTGTCACATAGAAATGCCTAAAAACTATATAGTTTATGTTGCAATGCAATGAAGTTGGAAGACTAGAAATATTTTGGAATAAAATAATTTCTTCGGTGTAAAATAATAACAGAGGAAGAGAGACAGAAACCGTGGCAGACCCGAACAGAAAAGATACAATAGTTCTTGATGACAGCAGCACTCTAACGAGGGTGTTTGATGATTCAATTGTTCTTATCTAAATTCAATTTTACATTCATTAACGTTATCTTAATTAGCTATTCATCTCGGTTATCTTAATTTCTTTGCCCAACATACTCTGCATTTAGGTAATGAAGTGTTCATAATGAACTCAAGGTTTGCTTAATTAAGATATCTTTCCTTTTGTTTTTGAAAAACCTTGAGCTAACTTTAAATTTTGAACATGTCTGTAACCACTTCCTACAAAATGACAACTCTATTAAGAGAAGTGTACAGTGCTGATAACCCCGCATCTTATCTGAATTTACAATTAAGTGAATCCAGTTAATCGTGTTTTGAATTTCAAAAGGTGCTGCATATGGTGGCCCCAAAAAGTTTTGGGGATATTTTAGCCACATTTAATGTCTTATTTCATTGCCCTGGATAAACAAATCAAATCAAGACGCATAAACCTTTTATAAGAACAAAATCAGTTTTAATAAACACTTTAGCCAATTAGTTTTATAGTTTAACAGTGGGTGGATGTATGCAGTCACTTTCTCTCAAGTTCACAAAGTAGTAGTTCATCATATTCACTCTTAAAAATAAAAGTACTTTATTGGCATCTATTGTTCCTTGAAGAACCTTTAACATCCATAGAAACTTAAATTGCACAAATGGTTCTTCATAGTGGAAAACAGGTTCTTTATTAAATCATTATTAAAATGTTCTTCACTATAAGAAAAAAAAAATGTTTTTTAAGAGCTGTACACTGAAAAGTTATTTGGGGAACCAGCAATGGTTCTTCTATGGCATCACTATGAAAACCTCCTTTTGGAACCTTTATTTTTAACAATGTCTGACAATCAGAAAGTGCCCAAATATATATATATATATTGAGAAAAAAAAGTCTTAATTTTGAACAGTATATTGATGGTTTTCTTGTTTTAACCCTAAAATTATTGTGAAAATGCTTGAAATTCTGCTTCATTCTTTTTAAAAGATGCAACTGGTTTGACATTCTGTTATGAAATGCAATAATCATTTTATTCTCATATAGTTGTATGAGTGATTTAAGTGAGCTAATATTTTTGCATGTCCCTCCCTCAGTTTGCTCTGAAAGAGCTGAGCAGATGCAAAAGTGATCGATTCCGCCATAGCTGGAGGAAGAAATGCTGACAAGCTGTTTTGTAGTAGCTCAACTAACATCTCCGGATCAGGTGGAGAGACCAAAAGGAGGAGACCGGAGGTCATTCTGGGTGATGGCAGACACACAGAGCCAGAACACAGCTTTGACATAGGCTTTGGAAAGCACTCACCCCCGGCTGACCCTCTCTGTCCAGACGCGAGGACCCACTGAGGTGGGCCGCACATCGCCGGAACCAGCCGGCCTCTCCACGCTCACTGCATCCTGTCAAAGAGGAATCTGATACTCACACACAGTTTGCAAACAAAGCAGGGTTGGAACAGGGGCTACCTGCAGGGTGATATAGCAGCAAGAGAACCGTGCAATGCATGTGCTATATCACTCAGACACAGAGGGAGAGAATGAATGAAAAACGAGGGGAAGAAGAGATAGAGAGATAGAGAGACACACGACTAAAGGAATGAGTTTCAATCTACACTATTATTCAAAATTTTGGGGTTGGTATAAAAGATTTGTTAATTTTTTTGAAAGAAGATGATCATTTTTTCTATGATCAAAAATGCAGGAAAAAACTGTAATATTGTGAAACTTTATTACAATTTAAAATAACTTTTCTATGTGAATATATTTTAAAATATAATGCATTCCTGTAATGGCAAAGCTGAATTTTCAGCTTCATATTATTGAGTAAACTGTGAAACAGGTTTTTGAGGATTTTTTGATGAATAGAAAGTTGAAAATAACAGAATTCATTTGAAATAGAAATCTTTTATAACTTTCAAAATGTCTTCACTGTCACTTTTGATAAATTTAATCCATCCTTGCTGAATAAAAGAAATAAAAGAAAAAAAAAATGACCACAAACTTTTGTACACTGTATATGGAAACAATAAAATAACACCAAGTTTATAACATTTGCTCTAAGTTCATATACAATGATATATGGATTCAGTATAGGGAGAAACTGAAATTAACATTATATGACAAATTATCAATATTATATACTATATATCAATATTATATATATTATTTTGTTTAAAAAAAATAGATAAACAGTGTTATTAACCCATTAGTGTTATTAAACACTAAACTTTAAGTGAGTGTTAAATGATGGCAAAAGGTAATCTAAATATAAAAATAGGAGAAATGACCACAATAATTAAATATCCTACTGTATATATCAACTGATACAGATCAATTAAAAAATATATCTGTGTTATAAGCAGATGCGTTATGGTAGTGAAATATTGTGCATATGAAGTATTTATGAAACTATATGAATCACAAACTTCATTACATTTCAAACTATTTTAATGTACATTCATTCACAATCTAAAATGCAAGTAATTTTTAAAATTTTCTGTAGATAACATCTATCAACAGGAAAGGCATTCTAGAATGCATGCTTATGCAAAAGTAATTGCCATGTTGCTGCTTATGTTATGTATGTTAAGTATACATGCCACACAGCAATTACACATGGTACTTCAGTAAAAATGCATTGTCAAAACTTATGAAAATGCATTATCCAATTAAGCCTAGAAGACTGTGAGGCCCCTTTCATTCCAGCTTAACCTTTATATCATTATTAAAATCTTTCTAGGTCTTCTCGTAGTATTTTAAAAGCTTTTAGGTCTGGTATTTTAAGTAGTACCCTTATTAAAATGCTAAAAAGCAGCTAATCCCATCACAAGACATAAAAAAAATATCATGATGTTTGATGTGCTTCATGGTTCAAATCATTAGGATTCCACATGTAGGATATATGTGCTCACCAGGAGCATTCCAGGACTATGGCTGTATTTGGTAGATTGTTTAGGAGCCGTGGGGCGAGCAGGTAGGCAGTGTTTTAAAGGAAGTCATTTGTTCAGGCAGACTGGAAATGTGGAAGAATGGAAACCCGATCATTCTCTTAAGATGACCTTATAGATACAGCTAGACCTAAAAGCTCTACAATGGCAAAGCTTGTGCTTTTAATGGCACACGTGTGCAGAGGAAAAACTTTTATTGCATTTGTGAAAACTCTCACAGAACTGTCACAGAAATATATAAAAAAAGAAATGTTCACACTGAAAGAAGTTTAAAAATGGTGCTTTATAAGGAACATGTTACAACTCTTAACTTCCACATTCAGTAAAGCAGTTTAAATAGAAAGTACTAAATTAACAGGTGTATATATATATATACAGTGGGCATGGAAAGTATTCAGACCCCCTTAAATTTTTTACTCTTTGTTATATTGCATTTGCTCAAATCATTTAAGTTCATGTTTTTTCCTCATTAATGTACACACAGCACCCCATATTGACAGAAAAACACAGAATTCTTGACATTTTTGCAGATTTATTAAAACAAAAATTGAAATATCACATGGTCCTAAGTATTCAGACCCTTTGCTGTGACAGGTGCTGTCTATTTCTTCTGATCATCCTTGAAATGGTTCTACACCTTCATTTGTGTCCAGCTATGTTTGATTATACTTATTGGACTTGATTAGGAAAGCCACACACCTGTCTATATAAGACCTTACAGCTCACAGTGCATGTCAGAGCAAATGAGAATCATGAGGTCAAAGTAACTGCCTGAAGAGCTCAGAGGCAGAATTGTGGCAAGGCACAGATCTGGCCAAGGTTACAAAAAACTTTCTGCTGCACCTAAGGTTCCTAATAGCACAGTGGCCTCCATAATCCTTAAATGGAAGACGTTTGGGACGACCAGAACCCTTCCTAGAGCTGGCCGTCCAGCCAAACTGAGCTATCGGGGGAGAAGAGCCTTGGTGAGAGAGGTAAAGACGAACCGAAAGATCACTGTGGCTGAGTTCCAGAGATGCAGTCGGGTGATGGGAGAAAGTTGTAGAAAGTCAACCATCATTAAAGCCCTCCACCAGTCGGGGCTTTATGGCAGAGTGGGCTGACGGAAGCCTCTCCTCAGTGCAAGACACATGAAAGCCCTCATAGAGTTTGCCAAAAAACACCTGAAGGACTCCAAGATGGTGATAAATAAGATTCACTGGTCTGATGAGACCAAGATAGAACTTTTTGCCCTTAATTCTAAGCGGTATGTGTGGAGAAAACCAGGCACTGCACATCACCTGTCCAATACAGTCCCAACAATGAAGCATGGTGGTGGCAGCATCATGCTGTGGGGGTGTTTTTCAGCTGCAGGGACAGGACGACTGGTTGCAATTGAGGGAAAGAGAAACGTGGCCAAGTACAGGGATATTCTTGACGAAAACCTTCTCCAGAGTGCTCAGGACCTCAGACTGGGCCGAAGGTTTACGTTCCAACAAGACAATGACCCTAAGCACACAGCTAAAATAACGAAGGAGTGGCTTCACAACAACTCTTTTGTTCTCACAACGACTGTTCTTGAATGGCCCAGTCAGAGCCCTGACTTAAATTCAATTGAGCATCTCTGGAGAGATCTAAAAATGGCTGTCCAGCAACGTTATATACGTTATGATATACATGATATATCATCATATGTATATATATATATATATATATATATATATATCATATATATATATGATATATATATATATATATATATATATATATATATATATATATATATATATATATATATATATATATCAACATCATCACTGTTGTATTTTAAATGATGAATATTCTTGGTGAACTTTTTTAATATTACAATGAAAAAAAAATAGCACAAATAAAAATGCTGTCTTTTTATCTATTAATTAACAACAAAACAAAGCTTCAGTGGAGAGCATTAAGCAGTTTAACCTAATTAATTGCAGAATTTAATATTTAGAGTTTAAAACAAATCCTAAACTATCTGAGGAATGCCAATACAGTTCTGCCCTACAAAAACTGTAATAAATGTTCATTTAAGCATTAAAAACCATTTATAAGTGATTGCAAGAGACTAATTTCCTCATTTAATTAGTATAACCACAAATCACTTTAAAATACGCTTTAAAAAGAATACAGTAACATTAAATGTAATAGAAATGTCAATAGGCAATATTAGATATGAAAAGAAGACTAGAAGAATAAAATTATTTCACGTAAGACACCGATCCAGCTTAAGCAAAGGCTCATTAGGAACTGAATTTCATCCACATGGAACGCAATGGTCAGCTGTCAGAAACCATTTCAAAGCAATCCTCTATCCTGACAGAAACCACTGTGGTCATTAGCTTACTGTTCAGTAACACAACTCTGAAGTCTCAGCATAGGGAGACAGGCAGAATACGTTCTACAACAATCCAGAGGTCTTTTCCTGTCACGAATCAATTACCCATGTGTGCAACTACCCATATGCCATTTAAGAAAAGTGGAAGCAATTACATGGAATAGTTTAAGTGACTCCATGCGTACAACATCCATGAATAATACTAATAAACCTTGCAAAGGCCACATTTTTAAATGGCTCCCTGAATTCCGCTGTAATTCACAGTTATGAATATGTCTTTCATGGGAGCGAATTTAAGGTAAGATTCTAATGGCAAAAGAAAAAAAAAAGCAACATGCTTTTTGATCATGCTCTTTTGCTTTTTTTCCACTGTCATACCTATGGACCATAAATACGCTTCAATGTTAACAGATAAGATTATTCTGAAGCAACCTGAAGAGACAATATGCAACATGGCCATTTCCTCTCCAGCCCCATGTTGTGATACAAAGAATTGGGGATATAATGGAGGGAAGAAAGGGTGAAAAATAAGTTATAAAGTGATTGCTCAAATTTAACTCTTTGTCAGAGTCTCAAACTGTCAACAGAATGTGGTGTATATCGCACACAAAATGACAAAAGCATTTAGATGTTGGCATTCTGATATTCTCAGGACTCAAATGCCAACCTCAGCTCTCCGAGTCCATACTTTTGTGACGTAACACCAAATAGTCTGTTGCACTGTACACAGAGACAAACTACCAAGAAGGTAATCTCTTTTTAGAATCCATATTGCCGTGTGGAAATCAGTCAGCCAGACTAGAAACCAAGCACAAAAAAACATGTAACATGTTTTTAATACTAAGATTTGATTGCCTCCTTCCTCGAAAGCGATCGAGTTTTACAAGAAGTCATTTGCAGCTGTATCCAATGCGAGACACTCACGGACACATGTTAGCGGTCAGCTCCAGCTAATGAAAAGTGTAATGTTGCATTATAAATCTACACATGGAAAACACAGTCAGAGAGTCTGAATTATGTGGTCATTGGATGTCTGTCTAACATTTATTATGTACACTGTTAATGTTTGTACTTTAATACTAAACAATAAATCAACAGATGTCTAATCTTTTTTTTATGCAAAGGTTTCATCTGAGTAATATTTAGTAATATTTAATAGTTATGCTTGCCAAATTCTAACAGCCCTAACAACACCCACAATTTTCCAACAACTCCCTAGAAACCACTCATAACCTTAGCAACCACCCCTGACGTTTTAATTGCACCCTAGAAACTATGCATAATCCTAGCAACCACCCCCAGAACACATTTGCAACAGCCCGTCAACCACTCACAACCTTCAATAACGCCCTGGAAACCACTCATAGAATTTTATCTACACCCTAAAATGTCTACAATTCTCTAGCAACTTCCTAGAAACACTTTAGAACCTTAAAACTACAAAACCACCAACACAAATCCTTAAAAATCATTCAAAACACTTACGTTACCTTCAAACAAAACTCTAGAAACCACTCACAACTTTCTAGTGACTACATAGAAATAGCCCAGAACCTTGGTAACTCCCTAGCAATCACCCAAAATGTTAACTCCCTAGAAACTATGTAGAACCATAGAAACTACACACAATGTTCTAGCAACTCCCTAGAAACCACTCAAAACACATTAGCAACTCCCTAACAACCACCCACAGTGTTCTAGCAACTCTCTAGAAACCACTCAGAAACTCCTTAGCAACTCCTTAGCAACCCCTTAGCAACCAACCCAAATTTTTTAGTATCACCCTAAAAACTACAACGGACCTTATCAACCCCAGCAACCACCCACACCATTCTCACAACTCCCTAAAAACCAGCCAGGACCCTTTAGTAACCACATAGCAACCCTCTAATAACCTCCCAGAAACCACTCAGAACCTTAGCTATCACTCACAATGGTCTAGAATCTCCCTAGAAACTGTATGCAGAACATTAGCGAAAAAATGTCAAAATGTAGTTTAATTTCATAGAACAATTTTACACACAAAAAATGTGTAAAATTGTACCATGACATTCGATGCATTTGTGCTATCCTGTAAAGTAATGGTTGTGTAGCCTCGCTCCTGTAAAAACAGTAAGTCTATAAAGTCTTTGTGAAGTCTTTGAAAACCGGTACAGTCAAATCCCCCGATAGCTATCTGCCAGAACAGCGCTTTATAGACAGACTGTGTTGAAAGCGGCGAATGGGACATTTGTCAACATTAAGCTCTCAGAAAGCAAGGTCAGACATATCTCCACAGCGCTACTAACAACCATCTTTCGCTCTTAATTAAGAAGAAATGCACAAAGGGAATGGTGGACATTAAAACGTTGCAGTGACACGCACATTCAAACATCTGAACAGCTGGTAGATATGTATTTCTGCCTAATGGCCCAGAATTTAGCCAGCAGGCACAAGCGAGCATGCTCACCCTTAACTAGTCCCTCGGGAATAAGATGATCACATAGAACTGTCCTACTGTCTGTCAGCAAAACCATCTCTCAATGAGATAATCACCATGGCATTTACATTACGATTCAATATGCGTGATGGCTGAACAAAGTCCTGCTCTATTCAAGTCACATGGCTTGATATAAATAGCACAATTATCTTGAACAATAAGAAGCATCTAAGAAAGATGGTCTCATAAATATGCATGGAGAGCAGTTAATTTATTTATTTTTTTTCACTTTCTTCATTTTTTTTTCACACACTCAAAGAGGTAAAGCACATACATTTATTTAAAAAAAAAAATGCATCACCCTAAACGCAGGTAACACGTTACAATATGATTCAGTTCCTTAACATATATTAAAAACAATTCTGCAGTATTAATCTAATGTTAATTTCCACTTTAGATACTAATACTAATTTTCAACTTCTTTAGTTGTCGCTATAAATAAATAAAACTTTAATGTATCATTAATTAAGATGAATTAACAATGAAGAATAGCACTTTTATAAATTAACTTTAATCTGATGTTAATGTATCAAATTTGAATTAATAATAAACAGTGGTATTTTATAAATTACAAATGCTGTTTTGTTAAAAAAAAATGTTCAAAATGCATTAACTAATGTTAAACTAACTGAATATTTAGTCACTCTTTAGATTTTGGTCCAATTCTCACTCTTAACTATGACTTTTGCCTTTGTAAACTTTTAATTACTTCCTGCTTATTAGTAAGGTAGTTAAGTTTAGAGACAAGTTAAGTTAAGTTTAAGTTAATCCGGGTAGGATTATGGGATGTAGAATATGTTCATGCAGAACAAGGCATTAATATGTGCTTTATAAGTACTAATAAACAGCCAATATCCTAGTAATATGGATGCTAGTTAATAGCGAGAACTGGACCCTAAAGTAAAGTGTTACGGAACATCTTTGTAAAGTGTTACACTATCTGATTTAATTATGCATAACAGAAACAAAACAAATTCCCAACATCTCTGATGAAAGATTTCCTTCATTTCTGCTAAATTACAATTAAGTTTTATGTGCAATATTTACAGACTTTTGCTATTTATCTTAATTAGTAAAATCCAAAATTTAGCCTTTTTTTTTTTTTAATAGGATACTAAATCTCTCCAAATACAGTAAACACTCTTGCTCACTGCTGCCTATTTAGTATAAATACTATCAGTAATGTATTGCTTTTCCACCTGAGCTACGATATTACACATGGGCATTAACTTACTATCATTGCAAGTCTCAGAGCACATCTACTCTCGGTCGGCCTGCAGGGCTTGTGTCTGGATATCCCGGCATCATCCACCTTCATAACAGCAGGATTCACCAAATGTCTGATGTTCTATACACGTTCAACACCTGCGGCCGTCACAGTCTTGTTACCAGGGCAATAAATCTCTGACAAAGACAAATAAAACTTCAAACTCATAAACAATAACATCATTATAAATTGGGGAATTCAAGGGTTTTAGCTCACAGTGGCTGTTGGCAGAGGAGTCTTGAGACCTGAGACACCATCCAATATCCTGTGAGAATGAGACACCGACCTGGATGAGAGTAAAGCCCGTGGAATTGTGTGTCTGATGGTAGTTGTGTACGCCACACCCATTCTTGCTTTCACACAATAGATGAGGGGACCCTCCTGGTTACAGCTCTAAATTGGGCACAAGGCTGCAGGTCTCGAGGGCTGATGATGGTGTAACCCCACCTGAGTACACGCTGACGTCAAGACGCTCTTGGGCTTGGGATTAATATCAAACCCTCAGCGTGTTTGTGCGTGAGTAAAGAGGAGGTGCGAATTGAGCTCTGCAGAAACGTGTGCATTTGTTCCTGCAGTATAATGTGATACATCTCATTTGCAATGACGATGCTTCATATGGGAGAGTGTAATTTTGATGATGTTAGCCAGACTCTGCAGGTGAGAGCTCGTCTGGAAGGCCAGTCTGCAAGCTGAAGGGGGGCGTAAGGAAATGTGGAGTGATTAGCATGAAAGTCAGACGGAGTGGGACCGGTTGACTTGAGTGTGTTTTATCCATTTTCATTGTTTCCTTAAAGATTTGCAATAAATATATTCCAAGGATCGCAGGGTCCATCATCTGGAATGTTACACAGAAAAGCTTTCAGTTCCAAGAGCTGAGCGGAGGCACATCCAAGTTAAGCATTCCTATCACATAGAAAACAAAAGTGTTTTATTGCTCGTGCACCGTCAGTACAAGAGAGCATATTTAAATGACATGACCTTTATGCATTCTTAGTAAAATTTATATTGTTTAAAACTGCCATTGGATGAAGAACAAAAGTAAATTGATGAAATAAACGCCCACTTCTTCTTGTCAGTCAGCCATAACAAATGCACTGAGCTCCAGTATAACCAATGCAAAGAATATCGACAGTCATCATAATTTTGATTTATTGAAATGTCTTATTTAGGAACACTTAAGAGATCATTTTAGTTCACCAAAAAAAACAACTTCAGTTTGGCCTGTTTGTCACAGAAAGCTACCTTTTGACTTCAGAAAACTAGTCCATTGCAAGGTAGCACACATAGTATGGACAACTTTTTTGCACTTATTAGAGCTTTACACTCAAAATCTCTCAAAAGTAGCCAGACATTCTGTTAATCATAAAATATAATTTGCACTATGAACAACATGAGGAAATGACGACAACTTTTAGGTCAGTATATCAAAACACCATTATGGGTTTCACAATTATATTTGGCTCTTTTTTATTTAAAAAGGACTGAAAGTTTTTATTTCAAGCTATTTACGTTAGCTTGGCTACTGACACCTCAGAGGCTTGTTGGAAAAGTTTGAGCTGCTGATTCATATCCAGGCCTTGGAACTGATCCTTTTAATCAATGCAAGCTCATTTGAACTTTATAAAAATTTAATATGCAACTAAAAAATATCATAATAGTCTGTTCATTTTTCATTACAGCAGTAGGGGGAAATGCTTTCCTTCAAAGTGTTTACTAAGAAAAATATACTGACATTACCATATTTAGCCACAGTAAACAAACACATCATCATCTACCCCACCATTTTTATGGAGTGGTGGAACAGTCTATTGCAAAAATTGAGCTAGTCTATGGAATATCATTAAAGCTTTATTAAATAGATTACTCCTGGAAATAAGAAAAGGACATCTGGCTTGATTCCATTTATAAACGTACAACTGAAAGAGTTTTATGTTTAGTTTAATCAAACGCACATTTGGTCTACATACAAACGCACACACTGAATTCTCTCAGGGTCATTTCCTGCATCGATTTAAAGCTGCACACATGAGGACATGACCTCTCCTGCGGCTCTCCTAATGAACAAAACGGACAGGAAATTATTTTTCTGGTTGAAAATGTTTGGAATTTTTTATCACCCTCGCAATATTAATATGAATTAGTGCGGCAACACTAAATGAATGTGAATATGCAATTTATCTACCCAAAAACCTCCTTCATTCCTGTGGTAGACCCTGTAACCTTGACTTGTAAACAGGCGAAAAAAATAAAAGCTTTCCTCAACTAAAAGCCGTCCTGATTGTACATTGAAGGGCATTTCTATGCACAAGCAGCATGACCCGGGGTCATTCGATTTGGATTTCTTTAAAGAGCTGTCAGGCTGTGAGGAAATGCATTTCCTTTTTTAATGGATCATATCTGCAGTCTAAAATATATGTGTCCTTCTCCACCTTCACTTTTAACCTTTATGAGACACGCAACATGCCTGAGAATTTAAATTTAGTTTCAACTTTACTTAAGTTTTGCATGCAATGGCATTTTTTTCCCATGATTCACTGAGCCAGCAGCCCTTGGTGAAAATGCCAATTATCACAACTCAACTGATAACTTAAAAGGGAAAGTTCACCAAAAAAAACCATATAAAATAAAATGAAATGAAATGAAACATAATTTTGTCATGATTTACTCCCCCTCATATGCAGAAAATTTTGGAAAAACTAACAAGGAAAAAAATACAAAAATATATAAGAAATATAATAAGAAATAATGAAATAAACATCAAATTATGAATGTTGACTCCAAAAAATAGATATTTTTAGGTGAACTAACCCTTTAAAGGTTTGCTGTCCTTTACATTTTTGAAGGAATAAGAACACTAGATATTTTATCTGTCCATATGCGAGTGATTACACAAAAACAGCATGTGAAAAGGAAAACAAAAAACCCCGATATCCTCCTATATTCCATCCGGAGCAATTGCTCTGTTTATTATTGGAGGAAGTCGGGCAATCAATGATGGGAAATAAGAGCTGCTTCATGGCTGCACTGTCCAACAAAATAGTACATATAGGCCTAATAAGGAACCATCATTGTGATGTGTGTTTACTGAATGTACTTCCAGAGATCGGGAGAGCTTGTGACTATATAGTATCTGATGAACTTAACTGTTCCATGAGCACATGATTGAAAAGACCTATTATTCATTATATATGAATCCAAATGGAGGTATTCCAGAGATACTTTCATGTCAGTACTTGTACTCCAAAAATGACATTTCTTTCATTATTTACTAATCCTCATGTTGTTCAAAAGCTATGTAAATATGTTCTGTGGAACAGAAAAGAGAATATTTGTAGGATGGGGTTGAATTCAAGTTGATTGGACACTTTTTTCAAGTCATCTCAATGGCAAAAAAGTGCCCCAATCACCCTGAATAAGTTCATAGTGACTATCAAGCTTTAAAAGTATTAAAAGTATTATAAAGGTAGCAGGAACTTAGGAAGGACGTGCCCAAAATGACAAACATGACAGTAAATAATGAAAGAATTTTCATTTTCATCACAGTCCTCTAAATTTTAAGGGGACCTATTCTACCCCTTTTACAAGAAGTATTATAAGTCTCTGGTGTCCCCAGAATGTGTCTGTGAAGTTTCAGCTCAAAATACCCCACAGATCATTTATTATAGCTTATCAAATTTCGCCCCTGTTTGGGTGTGAGCAAAAACACAGAGTTTTTGTGTGAGTTTTTGCAAATGAGCTGCTGCTCCCGGCCCCCTTTCCAGAAGAGGGCAGAGCTTTAACAGCTTGTGCTTCGGTTGCTCAAACAACAAAGCTGGAGAATCTTACACAGCCAAAATGACAACTGTCAGTAACGATGTTCAGCCAAACATTGTTCAAACCGGAGTCGGACACTGATGGAGAGATTCAGGAAGAAGTTACAACTTTTAGAATGCAACTGGACGTTTCTGAATGCTTAGTGGATACATTTATGTAGTTTCTGTGGGGTTGATTCAACTCATAACTAGTGTGTGCTGTCATGTTTATCTTTTCCCGTTAATCTTTGCCCCAGTGGACAAGGTTTATGTAATTTTTGGGGTTTGTGATAACTCAGGAAGAAGCTTGTTGTAGTCCCTACCCGCCATTTGTTATAGTCTTAAAAAAGCGATTTCTGTAAAAGAAAATATCTCCCTTTGCATTGAACCTTGACCATCGTGACTTTGCAGATGTTGTTAATGCTCAAACAACAACATAACACACCAACTAAATTTTAAAAAAGTGAAATCATAATCAAGGACTCCTTTAAACTAAAATTTCTATTGATGGGAAATTGAAAGTAGTGGTCTTTACAGAAAAAATCCTGACCCAGCAGAGAATACCTGTCAAATGTTCTCTCCCATCCCTCCACCTCTGTCACAGGATATCCTACGACAGGAAAAGGCTAAATGTTGCCTTGACAACAGTAGCATGAATCACCCAGGGTTACTGTAGTATCCTGCTGAGGACTTCCTATCCCGGACCATCAGGCTTCAGTCGATGACCTTTTATCTACGTAACAGCCTGATGTCCTGTGCAATCTTTTCTTGTTTCTCCTGTTGGCACAGGGTGGACATCTGAATGTATTCAGTATTTATATATTTGCTCAGTATATTTGTGATTTTACAGGGTCTACTTCAGAACCAAATTACAATTTATTGTTAAAAAGTTTGAGGACAGACTGGAAGAGGAAGTTAGGTCCTGTGATGAGTAAAAGGAAATGAGAGGGAGGAGGACATATGATGCTGTGACAGCAGTTAAATTAAAGCTTTTGCGGGAAAGGAAGGCAGGGTGTGCGAGTCTGATGCGATCAGTTCATGAACAACCATCAACCCTCTATGTACATTTGACTTTTGACGTAAATTAGTCACATTAGAATATCAGAACAGAAGGATGTGTCTCTCAACAGAACATCTCCCTTTTTCTGATCTCACAAACGCACAATATGCGCCATATCTCACAATATGACTCATGATGATGTGTTAAAAATGATGTTGAGATAAAGATGTTTTAAATTCCTGTTTTTGAGTATACTATTGAGTAAGCACAGTCTAACATGAGGTAAAAGTGTTAAATGAACGTGAAGAGTTCATTGAGAAAACAAAATGTATTTCAGATCTGGGTCATGTGCACCAGAATCTGCTGCCGTCTGTGTCATTAATGTCAATCAAAGAACAAAAGACAAAGAGAAAATTACTCACTGTTCTTGAGTGAATATCTTTTGTAGCTTAAATAAGAATTGAACAATTATTTAAATATGTATATATAATATATATATTTCTGTCATGACAACCAAAGATTGACATGGTAATGGCTATGGTAATGGAAATGATAATAGATCTGCTATGCTGCTGATTATTGTTTCTGCCACTGCAGAGCAACTACAGAGACTTGCTACTGATAATACATTCACATGCATTGCTGTGAGCATGTAAGACATGCTGCTGCTGCACATAAAACATACATGAAATAAACCCCTAAGCAGATCTATACAGGTGGAGCTGGGGAAGAGGGAGGGTTTCTAAAAGCTAACAGTGTTTGCCAAGTATTTGAATGATTGAGCAGCAAGCTCATTGGCCGGTGATACCAAAGCAATCAGATGCGCTATGTAGATAATGTGATATGATTGTTACTAAATGAGTTAAGGATCTATTAGCCTACGCCATCTCAGTTTCATGCCAGAACTTTGTTTATATAATATTTAATATAGCCCATCTTTATGTTGTTTCAACACTATTTTTGGGATTAGATTTGAAAGTATTAAAATCTAAAAATATAATAAAATCTTTTATGTCAGGTGTGATTAATCGTGATGAATTACAGAAAAATGTGTGATTAATTAGTTATTTTATCAATATATATTATCGATTGACAGGACTAGCTTTGATGTAAAGGCTTCTGCTTAAATGTTTAAAACATTTTTTTTTTAAATAATAAGTTGTTATATTATTATTACACATTAAAAAGAAAACGGTGTTTTTATTATACACTATAATTTAATGGTAATAATAGCTGAATAAAATAATTTTCACAGACTAATTACATGCTAATATTATGTACATCTTGAATACTTCTTAAATACTCAAATCAATCAGTCAGAGTAAAATTGATCTTCCATGTCCTGTGACAAATGAACAGGAAGTACTATCAGGCTTTTTTTTTTTTTTTTTTTTTTTTTTTTTTTTTAAAGTATCTCTTACTTGAGATACTTCATGAACTCTCCTTCATGTTTTATTAAAAAAAAAATGGTGTCTAATAATATAATCTTGAAAATATTGAAACATAAAATACTGGAATTTGTATAAGTCTCAATGAATTAAGAAAAATATGCTAAAAATGATTGGTTGATCTGACAAATATATCAATGTATAACACAGTGAGGTGTAAAAGAAGTCTGAAATGAGCAAGGGAAAAGTTCAGTGGAACTCTAGTGCTCATAACTAAGAGGAGAATTGGTGAAATGAGTCACGAGAGATGGAAAACCAGTCCCTGGATACCAAAAGAAGCTGTTATTGTTTTTAGATCAGTGAGGTGTTTAAAGAGGGAGGGTTAAGACTCTCTTTTCCTCTTCCTCTCTTGAGAAAGTGGTGGTATATTGCACAGGTGGCAGTAGTTAACAGCAGGGGTGAGCTGATCTGTTTTTACACACTCTCTCTGTTTGTCTTTCTGCCTTTCACTCCGTCTACACCGCTAGTGGTGCAAAAAACTGAAACATTTCTATTATAATCATCTGAGATTTTTACTGAAATGTATTGTGGGAATTGCAAACCCTTAAGAACATTGTTCAATATTTAATCGACAGTCTAGTTGTTCTTAGTTGCTTGTTATGCAGTACGCCATCATCAAGTAACAAGAGAAAATAAAAAAAAACTAAGAGTTTGGACAACTGTGTAGGCGATTGGCTTTCAAGCAGGTGTTGTGGCAATGATTTGCACAGACAGGGGAACACTGGTCACTCTGTCCGTCAGAAAAAAAAAACAGTGGCACTAAACAGCAGCAGGAGTGGTAAAACTATTAGGTCAGTGTGTGTCTGAAAGGGGTAAAGCAGGACTAACGTTATTCTAACAGCTCTCGGGTCATTAGCACTCTGTGGGGAAAGCAGCAGGAGAGCGTTTCACAAGACCAACCTCAGCACAGACACCTGAACTCGTATCCAGTGAGATACAGAGATGACAATCTGACCAGTGGCCCATGGATCTCTGTGTGGGAACAGGTCAGGCTTTGGTGAAAGTGAATGGAGATTCCATTTCAATGTCTCATCTGGAAAAGACAGATACACACAGATGTACATACATCATTCTGAGGTTTGAGCCGCATAGCTGTTTGGGGGTGAAATGCAGGTAAAAGATGGCAAAAAAAAAAAAAAAAAATAGACTTAAAATAAATGCTAAATAAATATCCAGTGTTGATTAGCAAATCATAGTTATTATTTTAAAGGTATAATTCATTCAAACTCACATGCATTTCATTTAAAAAAATTTTTTTACCCATGATAGCAAAATGTAATAACCTTTTCTACTACTACTTTTCCCATATGTGCATTAAAAAAACAGAACACAAGAAAAATAAAAATGGTTTATTCAAAGTCTTCTTAATCTGTAAGACATCATTATTTGGCTGAAATTTAAATAGTTATTTACCTAAAAATATGAACATTTTTGCCAAAGCTCTGAAAAGTGTTATAAGGAGACACTTTCAGTAAAGTAAAGTAAAGTAAAGTACAGTAAAGTAAAGTCTTATTAGGAGCCACTCTCAGTAAAGTAATATAAGAAAATAAAATAAAATAAAACAAACAAACAAAACAGTGTAGTGAAAAATCCTCTGAAAAGTAAAATAAAGTAAAGTAAAAGTAATGTAAAAAGAAAAGCTCTGAAATCTTATTAGGAGCCACTTTCAGTAAAATAATAAATAAATAAATAAAATAAAAATAAAGCTTTGAAATCTTATAAGGAGCCATTTTCAGTAAAATAAAATAAAATAAAATATTCAAAGAAAAGAAAAGAATAGAACTGTGACTTGGAATATTTCACATGGGTTATATTCACATTCTTCCTTTATGGTGTTTGTTGTCCTTGTTTGAGCATGACAATATAATAATAATAATAATAATAATAATAAACTGTATACAATGAAAAAATACCAGCATACAGGTTTCTAATGACATGAGGTTCACTAAATGTTGACAGAATTGTCATTTTTGACAAAACTATTCCTTTAATGATTAAATGTTACAGACCATTAACCTTCATGAAGAAGTCATTGATATTAAATGTTGATGTAACACTGCTCATTTAGTCTGCATTCCTACCAGGCGCATGTTAAATAAACACTACAGGTTAAAGTCTATTCCAGAACATTGCTCCTGCAGCATCTGGATTGCTCAGTCGGATACGTTTCAGTCATTTAAGGGAGCCCAAAATGAGCTCAAGCACAATGGTGCCTGTCTCCTGAACCGCAAGCGCTCGGACAGAACGTTTCCCTGACATTGACCATTCTCCTCACATCCTGCACGTATGCGTGTTTTCATCCGTCACGCCTGGGCCCTGCCACCAACATCTGCAGTCCTGCGGGAGCTGCAAACACAATATAAACCTTTTTGGAACACAGATCCCTAGAGACGAGCTACACTTTTGTCCATCAGACCCAGTTTCCTGAGGAGAAATCTTGAGCCCGGCCACTGAAACCCAATCTGAGTGCGGATGAAGTACAGAGAGCCTCCACCTTCTTCCCCATGAGACGCTTTTTTTTCACTGGGGTTTAGCCAGACGTCAACATTCAAAACTGCTCTTAACCTTTAGAGAATGAGAAAGGAAAACAGCCTGTGGTGGATTAGAATGGGGTGATTCTTCATTTTGGGGTAATTTTGACTATACTTGAAGACTTTAAGTCTTGAAAACTACTATTACTACTGCTACCACTAATAACAATAATAATAATCTGGAATGATTGTTTTTAAAAACACTTTTTTCTTTCAAATCATACAAGGGAATAGAAAAGTTCACCTAAATGACCCTTCGCAAAGACCCGCCCCTTTTAGTTACTGTTGCTATGTCCGACAAGCTGTGCGCTCTCACGCCACACATCATGTTCTCACGAAGTGAAAAATACATTGCGGAGCAAAGAGGACACTGACAACACGTCGACAGACAAGACAGAACAGGTTACTTTTGATATGAAACAGTTTC
Source organism: Zacco platypus (assembly GCA_038088235.1). Lineage (NCBI taxonomy): Eukaryota > Metazoa > Chordata > Actinopteri > Cypriniformes > Xenocyprididae > Zacco > Zacco platypus. Next base: position 19,257,340 of record CM076075.1, on the reverse strand, counting down.
ATATTTAAAATATTGTAATTTTTTAAAGAAGTTTAAACAATAAATAGTGTAGTGGCTCCTTCAATCGGCTCGTGAACCGATCATCTCTTCATACTAGTTCATTTATAGCATCGAATAAACATGAATGACCATCAGAAGGAATGTTGTTTCAAGCGCGGAAAGACGTGAGTACACACAATTTTTCAAGTTCAAGTTCACCAACATTAATCTACTAACTCCCCTGACTGCTTTATCGGACAAAATGGCAGATTTGGGGTTATGATTGGTTAGATCACCTGTCAATCAAACTGCCAGCAAAGGGTCAATTGGAAAATCCCCAAATAATGACTACAATGAAGACACTTATAGATATAAACACAACATTTAATTTATGTAAGCTCACATATACAGTAGTATTACCACTAATAACACTAATGCCAAAGTAAGAACCACAGCAGTGAATAGAATTATACAAATATCAAGTAAAGTGGAGACCACCATTCTACAGTTAGAAATACTGTCATAGCAACAGACAAGATAATGTACGACTTGCAAAAATCTTAAAACACAGCAGCCAACCAGCTGTGGACCAGAAACCTCACAGATCAAAGCAATCTGGGCAAAAGATCAAGGAGCTGTGCTGATATGAATGGTCAAAATATGTACCAAAATACGGCCTTAAAACTCTTTAAATGGCTACCAAGTTACTGAAGGCATCAAAACATATCAAAAGTCACAAATATTATTATGCAGACAGACTACTGCCAGCCAGCTCATGTTCGCATACAGACAGTGCGTCTTCAGAGTTAGTGGGATGGGAATAGCTCTGTCACACTAGTGAGAATATACAACCTAGTTTAAGTTACTGGTGCTAATACCAGTCTGCCTAGTAATAAGAGTCAGCAATACGACATCTGACTCAGATAAGCTCTGATAATGATGGACAAATGTACCATTGTTAGAGTTGACATGAACTAGCCATTATAACGATAAATTACTCCATATTGCATCAGTTATATGTATATTGTGTTATATGGTGTCAGAAAAATATATGTTAAAAAAGGAGCCAAGAATAAAAGAAAAATATGGAAAAGCACTGACTATAACCACAGTAACTTTTGTTGAATTATAATATAATAAACATAACTTTAAATGAATGAATGAAGAAAGTGAAGTACTTCAACCAGATGAAAATAAATAATAATAATAATAAAAATAAAAAAAACTTGGCCAGAAAAATAAAATAAACTTCGATATAATGTAAGAAGAAATATATTGTTTTTTCACTTACATGTAATAAAAAAACAACATGGTCCATAAGATTCTTTTGAGAACAATTTGTTCAACAGTAGATTTTTTGGCAAGTTACACTCGCTAAACATCCTTGTAATTGTAATTCTGTATGAATAAAACATTAGAGATGTTTTGATAAATGAAAAGCACTCTGCTTCTCTTGGTTTTCTGGCATTTGTTTTGTTGCTTTGTCATAACCACAGGATCTTATATTACACATTATTGTTGCTTGAGGTAATATATGCTGGTATCTGTGGCATATTTGACCCCTCTCGATGGGTACATGCCCCTTCTGAAGATGGCTCTTGGCAAGCTGACACACTGGATGTGTCGGCTTAAAAACCATATTAATTACCAGCCAGACTCCTGAGTTCTGTTATTCAATACCTTCATCTCTCATCACGAAACAGTCGGCCATACACACACACACCCTGCGGCCAAAAGCCAAACATTTCCATTACTCCGTGACCTTTCCTAAAATACCATAGTGGAAACCACAGGCTGTTTACATTTGCATACTACACCAAAATAAGTTCAGCCAAGAGCCTTTAACCTAAACACCAAACCTATACCTAGCCACCATGGAAAACTCTACAGTAATTGACAAAACCAAATACAAACCGTGAAGGAGACGTGAATCCGTCCAATATGGGACTGACGTTGTCAAGCAAACAAGTTTCCACCGTGATACCGAGCTACTTTAACCAGGTCTTGGTGATCCTGAGGCCAGGCAGTAAAACGGCGCCATATCCTAGGACGAATATGCAGCTTTATATTGGAACCACAAATCTGTTATTATTCCTCAAGGCCTTCCAAGAGAAATTACAGAAAGGTTCATGTTTAAAGGTAATAATGAGCCAGGCCAATCCAGCCCTTTGAGGACGAAAAGAAAACAACACCATCACGAATACAAAGCCAAGAAATAAGTACAGTCACTTCCACACTTGAATTAACAAAATATAATCATCAAAATGAATAAGCTTGCTAGCATAAAAACATGTATATCCAAATTTGTGGCACTATTCAACGGCCGTTTTGTAATACAAATGGTGCGTGTAGAGTTCATGCTGAAAAGTACACTTTAAATATCTGGATGATGCACTTAATTATCCAAAAAAATATTTTCCCTTCCTACTCTAGCTTATGTTACTGAGCAATGTATGAAACTTGTATTGTGAGGACTTCCTGTGTCTGTTTGCCTCTTCATGATGAATCACTTGTTTGAATCCCTCACTTGTAAGTCGCTTTGGATAAAAGCGTCTGCTAAATGATTAAATGTCAATGTAAATATTTGACACTTCATGCACTCAACTGTTGTAGCTATCAGACTCTGATGTTGAATGACATAATAACCTTATAAAGTTCACTATACTGTTGAGTGCATAGATAAAAATGTGCAACTTTATCCACAGAAATACAGCATACTCATGTAGGCCGATATACACTATATAGAACTGCTTGATTGCTTGAATAGTCGCAAAATGTAAACTTTATTATCGCCCATCTCTAATATACTAAATGCAACTAGGCTATGGGTGTGATAGCCTTTTCTTCCCTATTGTTATGTATATCCAAGTGAAGTGGCTTCTCAAACAAGAAAAAATGTAGGGCAGGACTTGATTTTTTTTCATCAAGAATTGATTGTCTCATTGGATTATTGTTGTTTGCTATTGTGGTGACAGGTCACTTTTGATGCATGGTGACTTTAACATTGTAAACATTAATAGTTTTTTTTTCTGTAAAGCTGCTTTGAAACTGTGTGTATTTTTAAAAGCTCTGTGTAAATATAGTTTACGTCACTTTCTGACCAACTGGCGACTTTTGTCGTACTATGACAGAAACGAAGTTACGTGAACGAGTGAATGATTGGGACAAAGAAAAAGATTAAGAATTGATTTAATGTATTGATTTATTCTGTTACACCTACTTTTAGGATACAATGAACGTTTTCTTTTGAATGGGGTGGTTTAGTAAAGATGAGGGCTGGAAATGGCAAGGTTGGAGGTTCAAATCCCACATGAGGCGATTGTGACCTGAAGTGCCCTTGAACAAGATACCTAAGGTTCTTCCAGAGAGATTGTCCCCATAATAATTGTGCTGCAAGTCGTTTTGAATAAAAGCATCTGCTGAATGACTTTACCCCCAATGGTATATAGCATCAAAGCAATAAGACATGTCTTCACTCGTAACGCAGGTCATTAAGACAGTGGAGTGAGTAAGATGCCTGCATGTTTTAATGTTAGAGAAATGGTGGTTGATCAGAAGGGATTGGATTTGGATTCTCGTGTTTGAAGTGCAAGTAGAGGCGAGCGGTTCAGATAGCTGGGTTGATTTTGGCCTGGTTAAACTCTGGCGGCAAGAGCAAAAAAAGCTCTGAGTGTTTACCCAAACCGGGGTGTGTTTGAATTGGATATCCTCATTGCCCTTCACTGCGAGCCACCAGACAACTGGAGTTTCCCCTAGTCGCTTTCCTCGTCCTCTATCATCTAGCGAGAGCGATCTGCCAAGATTTTGTTTTTCTCCAATGAATCGTGGATGTTCAAACAAGTTGGAGTGTTATTCATTATATGCTATCTAAAAACCACCACATGCATGAACACAAGTGCAGGACAAGCTGTGGGTCTCGCCCTGGCCCAGTTTCTATGAGTGCCTCAATGTGTTAGACACGCGCTTGTGGCATTAGCGAGACGCTTGCTCTCCGTGTGGTCTGTAAGACTATATGAGCATGTATCTGTCATACGTGCCTGACTCAGTTTCACATGGATTTACTGACACTACACACTGCGTTCCTTTAGGGAGCTAATGACCGATCAGAGCTTTCATTCAGCTTTTGTTCTGCGAGTACGTACACGTGAATAACTATACAGGACTCTTTCATCGAATCTGTCATTTATTTATTACTACAGCTGTTACAGAGTTCCTGCAAAGTACTGCGGTCAAATTAGATTGTGAGTGGTGGTTGTCAGTGCTTGCTATCCAGTTTAAAGGATGTTTTTGGTGGTTTCTTTGCCCACATTCATAGTGCATCACTGCTCAACAATCCACAAAATTTAAGTTTGGTTGGTTAGTTGATGGCTAATATTAAAATTATTTACTATTTTGGCTAAAAAAAAAAAAAAATTGACAACAGAACAAAAAAATTAATTAAAATCAGTCATTTAAATGCTGCAAAGTAATGCCACACCACTGCTCAGCATTCCAAAATAAATAAGTAAAAGCTATTTTGTCTAAATAAATACTAAATAAAACAATAAAATGAATGAATAATTTAAATGTGACAACTGAATTTAGGAATCACAATATGAAAAACAGATATTAATTAATTAATTTGAGATATGCTAAAAATGACATTAACAATGTTATTAAATTATTAGTGATTTTAAGTCTAATTTAAGATTAAAGTTAGATAATGGCAAAGGTAATGAAAAATTTAGATGAACCTTATGTGTCATGTATTGACTAACATGAACTAACCATGAGCAATACATTTGCTAATCTTCGTTAATGTTAGTTAAAGGTGCAATATGTAGTTTTTCGTCCGCTAGAGGTCGCCAATGACGCCACGTTTGATAAGGAATCTTGGAACATGTGGTCCTCACCTCACAGCCGGTGGAAAAGAATCGGGATGTGACTCAGGCAGAAATCATGCTCATGGATGTGATTATTAACGTTACTGTAGTATGAAGCAGAGCAGGACTGAGTGTTGTGGGAGCTGAACGAGGCCGCTGGAGCGAATGTTAATGAGAGACAAACGCAACACACGCCTTATGAACAGTGGAGCTCTTATTATGCCACAGTCGCTGGAACCACTTCTGCTTTTCCGGTCATGAGTATGAGGTAACGCAGCTCTGTTATCATATTATTTGAGTGTGTTGAAAATGATGTTAAAATGTTACTCTGTGCGTTTTGCACTTGTTGCACCCTGCTGTAAAGCGATATTAGAATATTACATTAAATGCTGGATGGCTTGTGTTGGTAAATGGCATGCAATTAATTTTAAACGTATTGTATGATGAAGAAAATGATACATTACTGTTACTAAAAATAAAGATTGTGCTATGTTAGCAACTTGACAAAATTTTCTCTGAGGCATGGTAAAGCATGGTGCTCGCAAAAAAAAATAAAAATCAAGAAAATTAGATTTAAACAGACTAGACGTGTTGAGCTATATTACAATAATTAGTTTTCTGTAAATAAAATGTGTCAAAACAGATGTTCCCTTGTCTGTGTTCCCACATATTAAAGCGTCTTTGGTGTTTCCATGGTTTGAAACCTGAAACCGAGGGTAACGTGGATATGACGTCATTTACATGCGACTCCCTCACACGTCCTGGATCCTTGGTTAAAGTTGTGATTTTCTCAAGATTTACAAATAGTTGGAAACATTTGGGATATCGTAAGTACTCAACTGTACAAAATATATAGCATTGGCTAAGTGGTTTTTGGATATTTTACCGCAAAAATATTTAGATAAAAAAATTTAGATATTGCAGTTTTAATGAAAATAAAACTTCATTGTTTGTTCATGTTACATTTAGTTCATGTTACATGTTAGTTCACAGTGCATTAACTAATGTTGACAAAATTTTAATAATGTATTAGTAAATGTTGAAATCAACATTAACAAAGATTAATAATTGCTGTGTAAGTGCAGTTCATTAATAGTTCATGTTATTAACTGATGTTGTTAACCAATGAACCTTATTGTAAATTGTTAAAAAAAATCTTCAATATTTTTTCATCAAAAAAAAATCTCTCTCTCTCTCTCTCTCTCTCTCTCTCTCTCTCTCTATCACATTAAGATGTACCAGGAAGTGCTAAAGCTACTGAAATCAACTCCAGAGACACCATGATCACTTCCATGAGGCACAGAACGCTATAAATATGCAAACACAGAGACACAAGATCCTCCATTACCCTAAAGGCCTTGTGTTGGAAGACAGTGTCGACAGTATCACACTGACTGCTGATTGGCCGTCTTCATGTCGGGTGTCCCTGTGTCTTCCAGTGTGTCTGTTTCCACTGGCACGGGGGAGGTCGACGTATATGTGTCTGACCTCTTATTTTTAGTGGATGTAAACAGTATGTGTGGCGCTCTTGTCAGTTATCTCAGAGTTTGAGCGAGGCTCTGAAGATGGACGGGTTAATTAGTTGGTCAAGGTCTCTCCTCAACATTCTCAAAGTGACATCCATACTGCACAGGGTTAAAACTTGACCTCCCACAGTCAGGGCTGATATACTTTTAAAGTGACACGTGCAGAATGTCATTTCAAGGAGTCTCTAGAATGCAATTCTGTTTGTCTGCAATTGTTTTCAGAAGAATAAAGGGATGTGATGCAGGAAAAGCGACTGAACGGCTACAATGGCTGCATCTGAAACCAAACACAAAAACTGTTCTCCTATCTGTGAGCCTTAATCTGATTGGTTCTTAAAGGTTTCCTTTGTGTTTTATTACAAGCCACAACCCTAAAAATAAAAATGGCATTTGGAGCAATAAAAAAAGTTAATAAATTGATAAACGTTCATCGTTCAATCCATTTATAATGGGAAATAAGCATAGTAGGCATTACATGTTTATTCATTATTCTAAAGTGCACTTGTTAAAAAAGTTTGTTTTAGATAATTTTATGGTGCCCTGGAAGCCTATGCACCTTCAAACAAAAACGCTGTCTGTTAAACAGAATCATTATCTTTAATTAATTCTAAAATTATAAACATTTTTGTAACGGGAAAAAGTGAAACTAAACAATACATTTTCATTACTCCAAAATTAACTAAAATAAAATAGAAATGGCCACAAATTAATTAATTTTATGGTATACCAGGACTTAAACCCCTCTGCATGAATCATAATGCCACTACACAGCAATAACAAAATATGGTGCTGAAATATGTAAACCTTTACTTTAAATTTTAATTTTACCTTTATATAACAAAATAAATAAATAAAATACCTGTTAGTGAATTAATTCTGGCAGCCCTAAAATACTAAAACTATAATTAAAATAAAAACAACCTAAACTGAAATAAAACTCTGAAAAACTTAAAAGACAAACTTAAAATTATGCAATAAAAAAAAAAAAAATTCAATACTATAATAACCCTGCTGTGAAGTCAGTAACTGACTGAGCAATAAGGCAGTCTTTAGTTTCAGACACAGCCTGTGTGTGTGCATGTGTGTGATTAGTAAGTACATTAGCGTTAAGTGTGTGTAGGTGTTGTGTGGTAGGGAGTGAATGATGTGATAGTATGTCTCCTAGAGTCGCAGTGGCCAATTATCTCTGACTATCAACATGAGTATGAGTGTGTATGCGCTTAAAAGCAAATGCCTGTATCCCATCCACACCTCTTATATAGAGTGGTTGATGGCGACTTTCAATGACCAGACATGACATGCGATGGACAAACAACCCTTCTGTGTGTTTTCGTATATGCGTGTGAGAGAGAGAGTGAGAGGGGTTGATTAATGGAAAGACTCAGGCTCAGATGTCACTCGGGAATCAGGTGCGAGTCTGATAAGTTGACCGCATCCCCTGCAAAGCCCTCTCATTATCCTCTATAAGTGAGATGGAAGGATGTGGTGGCAGTTGAAAAAGGTACTTCAAATAAATAGGGAAATATTTATGTCAGTTTCCTAGCCTTACAAAATTCAGTTTTGAAAGGAACAGTTCTGTCATAACGCTGAGTGTTTGGCATGATAATGGATATGACAGTGTTGATATGTTTGGTCGTGGCAGAATAGATCTGCCACGCTGGTGCTGCTGTTATTGCTGCTGCTACTGCTACAGAGCAAATACGGGACTTGCTTTTGTCAATACATACACAATATGCTGCTGTGAGCAAGAAATGCTGCCACTGTAGGATATAGCATACATGAATTACCCATGGCAGATATATACAGGTGGAGCTGGGGAAGTTGAAGGGCTTCTAAATCCACGCTGCAACTGCTACTGAAAATGCTTTGTATTTCAACCAAAAATTCTGTTTTTATTTATTCCTCATCATGTTGTTCCAAACCTGTATGGCTTTCCGTCCAAAATAAAAGAAAGAAAAAAAGAAATTGATGAATTACTACTTGCTCTATTGTATAATTATAATGAACTGGGGACTTTGAAGCTATAAAAAAGGATGCAAAATTATACATTGTCATAATTTTCTTATACTCATTTCGTTCCAAAGCTATATGCGTTTCTTTCTTTTACAAAACACAAAAAGACATTTTGAAGATTGTTGGGAACCAAACAACATCAGAGCTCATTGACTTCAACTGTATGGGGGGGGGAAGAAAAAAAAAACTTTCTCCAAATATTCATGGGATTTCAACCAGTTTTATTATATTTATTTTAACCAACATTTTTGCACCTTTTGTGTACATTTTAAAGCTTCAATGCATCAGTCCTCAATAAGAGTTCATTTTAATAGCATTGAAAAGACCAACCAGTACAGTATTCAAGATTTTGTATTCCCCAAAAAGAAAGCAAGTTATACATGACAATGAATAAATTATGACAGATATTCGCATCCTAAAACAATATAGTGATTTCAAGTTCATAGTGGCAACAAACAGAATAATCTTCAAATCATACAGAAGCCCCTAACATAATTTTTTTAGTGACCATGACATAAATTCTTTGTTTTTCTCAATTTATATCACTGAAATAAGGCAGAAAAATAACACAAATGAAGGCTTCTACATTCTTCTGGAATTCAGCTTAAATATTTACTTCATAAATTAAATAATTGTTATTAGATGTCTATTAAATTGTTTGTTTTGTTTTGTTTTTTAATAGAAAAAGAAGACATAAAAGATTTGCTCAACAAGAACAAAAATGAGAGGGAAAAATACCAACCATCCTGTAGCAAAAACTCTATGTATGCATGCATGCATGTATATATTTAACAAAAATATATAATATTTATATGTAAAATATAATATATATATATATAATATAAGTTATACTGTGTCATGTGTATATTAGCATATTCATCCAGGCACAGAGAAAGGACTCATAGGTCGTTCTCCAGACTTTATGAGTGGCACCACCTGAATAAACACACAGTACTAAAACAACAGGTGAAAAGGCACCCTTTAAATGTATTTTTCTTTTTTTCTTTTTTTTTTTACATTTTAACAAATGTATTTTTATTAACTTGCATTAACAAACGTTAAGGTTAACAAGACTTTATTGTAAAATTTTACCCAGAAAACATAACTGAGAACTCCATTAAGTCTCCAGAGCTTTGAAAGAACAACCTGAGCAAAAAAAGTACACTCTAAGATTAACAGAACAATGGGGCGGTCTCACTGTCCTTCACAACTCAGCTTTAACAATAGGAAATAGGCAATACACTATTGAATATGTCACAAAGGCCATTTCCTGCCAAGTATATCCTATCGTCAAGCCAATGAAATGAGATGTTAGATGTGACGTTTCAAAGATCCCGCTCCACTGAACCACACAAGTTACATTTTGACGGGATATTCTCGGAGCGCTGTGACATATGACACCACGTGAAAGAAAAAAACGCTGATGGTTGTGCTGACTAATCCTTTTTTGCATCTTAGCATAACCATGAAGGGCAGACAAACTGTTTAATGTTGTTCATCTGTGAAGTATTTGGCACAGACGAGGACTGGAAAGTCTCTTCAGTGCCCGTGACTGTATCCTTCATGCTTTCTGGAGTATGAAATGACACTTTAGCCTCTGTTGGAATACAGCTGGAGATGTGTTTGATAACCTTTAACTATAGGCATCACGGATCAAAACTTTGCTCACATTATGTGTTTTTTGACCTTGAATGTCCATTTTTCTATTTATGCAGAATATGGACTTTAGATTTCTTTACAATAAAAGGTTTTATTTGTTAACATACATTAGTTATGAACTAACAATGAACAACATTTCTACAGCATTTATTAATCTTATCTGTTAAAGTATTAGTTCACTTCGGAATTAAAGTTTAATGATAATTTCGTCACCCCCATGTCATCCAAGATGTTAATGTCTTTCTTCTGCCGAAAAGAAATTAAGGTTTGAGGAAAACATTTCAAGGTTTTTCTCTGTATAGTGATCTTCAGTGGGGTTCAATGGGTGGAAGGTCTAAATTGCAGTTTCTGTGCAGCTTCTAAGCGCTCTACACAATCCCAGATGAGGAATAAGGCTCTTATCTATTGAAACGATCTGTCATTTTCTAAAGAAAAAAATATACTTTTTAACCACATGTAACTCATATACAATATGCTAGTGCAAGTATATAAGAATTAGTTCAAACTTTGACCTGTGGAGGGCAGTAATACACTTAGCAGTGTCTACACTGCTGGAATTCTACAAGAAGAAGAAGAAGAAGAAGAGAACTATTGCAAGATGAGTGTTTGTGGATAAAACCTATATAATTTATTTTGTTTTTTTATTTTTTAGAAAATTACCGACCGTTTCGCTAGATAAGACCCTTATTCCTTGTCTGTCGTGTAGAATGCTTTGAAGCTGCACTGAAAATGCAATTTGGACCTTCAACCCATTGAACACTGAAATCCACTATAGACAAAAAAAAAAACCCTGGGATGTTTTCCTTAAAAACCTTAATTTCTTTTCAACTGAAGAAAGAAAGAAATGAACATCTTAGATGACATGTGGGAGAGTAAATTATCAGGAAATTTTAATTCAGAAGTGAACAAATCCTTTAATCTCAACATTTATTAATACATTTTTAAGATGCAATTTCGGATGCAGCCTTGCGTTTTTGTTTCAGTCCCAGAATGCATAGCGTTCTGCACAGACTGTGTCAATGAGGGCATGTTTGTTTTTAACAATCTAATATTGTAAGTCAAATCCAAGCACAAATGTGCCTTACTCTAAGATTAAAAGGAGTTTTTAATGGAGATGTGCCAGGAAAAATGCAGGTTAATGCAGAACTAAAATAACATACGTCTGGACAAGCTTTCCTGTTATGCTAATGTTGCTCTTTTAGTTAGAATAGCCACTCCTGATTATATTAAACAGAACATGTTGGTTATGCAGCACAGTTAGACCTTTAATCACGGCTGACACTCTGGATGGGTTTCTAGACCTGATTAGTCCTCGCGGTTTTTTGACTCATCCTTCAGAATCGGTTATTTTGGTCATTTTGCACAATGGTAATTTAGCTGTTCTGGCAGGTTAGGCCTCTGTGTGGCGTCTGGATCCCTCGTGGTTCAGGTGCTGAAGAGCGGAGGGGTGATGACCATCTGTAGGGACTTCAAACAAACTGCCATCTGCTTCAGATTACCACAACCAAAGCGGCCCTCCAATAAACCAGCCAGCGAGAGAGGTGGCATGCATACAGTTCTCATCAATCACTTTCTCTTCTTTTCACAATCTAACCAGGCTCCCAAAAATCTCACACCTTTCTTTTAGCCGCAGTTGCTATCAAAAACACAATTATTCTTCTTTTATAAAATTATATTTTACTTGTTGGCACTATGTGTGGAATAAATACCATGCTAGCTGAATAAGCTATTGTTTTAAATGTGTGGAAAAAGCAAAAAGTACTATATCTATCAGTCTGCTCAGGCTCATATTTGTCTCAGTGAAGGTTCTCTCAACACTCACTCAACAAATGGTTGTTATGGTGCCATTTCAGGTGCATTAATGGAAATGAAAACATCTGCTCTCTCTCAGATGTTAATTAGCGGCGATAAATCACTGGTTAGAGAGCTCCGCTGAGATGAGATGTCTCATTTTACCAAATCCACAGTCATGAGACTCATTGATTACTCACTATGGCATTGGAGGGGTAGTTAATGAGGCCACCAAGTTAATCAAAATTACCCAATGTGAGGAATGAAACAAGCCTAAAAACAGACTCTTCAGTGTACTATATTTGCAGAGATGTGTTATAGCAAGTTGTAAGGCTGGTCCCAAATTGCACACTTGATATGGAATTGTGGTCCACAAGGTTGTATGGTGTACTACAAGGCAAGTAGTATACTTTTGTATAATATCAAGGCAAGGAATTATAATACATTTCTGAAGGATCATGTGACTGAAGACTGGAGTAATGATGCTGAAAATTCAGCTTTGATCTCACAAAAGTAAATTATTTTAAAATATAAAAATACAAAACAGTTCTTTTTGATCAAATAAATGCAGCCTTGTAATGTAGATTAATGAATAATGTAGAATGTAGAATAATGTAGATTTTATATATTTATATATATATATATATATATATATATATATATATATATATATATATATATATATATTTAAAAATAAAATAAATATAATAAAATAAATTTAAAGTAATAAAAAAACTGAGTATCAAAACTGTTTATGCAAATATATATTTAAACTCTAATATCAATAGTTTAGCTATTTTTGTATATTAAAGTAATATAGATAATTAGATTTATTAATTAATCCTTTTAGATTCATTATACACAACCTTTTAGTTTCCAGACTTGATGTATAACTATTACAGATTATAAGATACCAATCTCAAAACAAATACAAAAACTTCCTTGAAACCCACCCCCCCCCACCCCCACCACCACCACCAAAAAAAAAAAACAATAGATTGATGAAATACAGCTTTCCACAATTTTTGTACAACAAAATGCCGACCATGTTGTTTCAATGATGAAGACCAGTAAATTTGAAGCACTGAATGTTTTCAGCTAGTGCATAATGTGTGTTTTACAAAGACAGAACAGAATGCATGCTAAATCCTGGGGACGTTCTGCTAGGCAGTAAAAAGAGCCATGAAAAGCATAAAACACTCATGGACAAAAACACATGTGGGTAAATTTAATAACTCACTATAAATATAACTAGATAATCTAATACAAAAACCTCATAGTCCGCATCAAAGCTGCTGGACTTTGTCTACGACTGAAGTACAATGAAAGCAGCTCTTTTACGTGTTGCCTGCCAGTAGGTAGCATTTACCTGATTAAACAATTCATGCTGAGTGTTTCTTTTGGCATTGTTAGCTCTCGTTTACTCAGCTGGGGTTATTCTCTTATGTAACATTCATGACAAATTCCAGCATGCAGGGGATTTAAAGTAATTATCGTTTTTACATGGGCTTTTTCAATGCTATCCACATGAAAACAAAACAGACTTTTGTTTCTAAGTGATTTAAAAAAGATTAAATTACATTGACTCACTTTGTTTACAAATTAACGCATATAGACACACACACACACACACACGCGCACACACACACACATAACGTTAAAGAGCTACTTTTACGTCTAATGTCCATGCCTTTCTATATGTTAGCTCAGTCAAACAAACACTTTGATAAGACTTTGAAGATCCTCATGTACATTAGCTGAGGAGTTGTGATGAAAATGCTAACAACATTGACATGTGTGGAGGTGTTTTATGGACAGAATGGGCTGGCTTCCTGGACTCAATGGGTAGCCTGAGGTTTGGAACTTCAAATAATTGCAGAGATAAAATGCCTGGACAAAACGTCTTGACCCTTATCAGCTGACTAAAAATACATCCAGCGTTCAGTCTGCTGTGTGCTGTCTGATTTCATTACACTGACAAAATATGAATGCATCCATTCATGCCTGCCACATGCGCAAGTCTGAACAAATAAATCACCAAACATAATCCAATGTGAGGAAAAATAAATCATAAGATAAATTTTAAAATAAGAAATAATGTTACATTGTGAGATACAAGACTAAGCTGTGAGTAATAGAATCACAATCACAAAGTCTTTTCTTTTGTGACAACCAAACGAAGAAGCATTGTCAACATTTTTAACATTAGTTAAACATCATGTTCTTTCTGTATATTAAAAAGACCACCTCCATTTCACATGCATTGGGCTTATACTACAACTACAACATATCAAATGCACAAAAATATCAATATTTTCCAGACGATCCCTTTTTAAAACCTTTTTTCAAAGTGATAGCACAAAGATGCAACAAAGTTTGCATCATTAGTTGTCATATGAGCCCGGTATATCAACCAAAGCATAACATTTGCTCAAAGGAAGAGATTTACCTTCATTTCACATGTCGTATCTACTTGGATCTTCACCACCATTGGTGTCCACATGTTCAAATTCAAAGTCATCACCCTATTTAGGTGTCAGTTTTGGGGTTTGTAAGTATTAAGCAACCAAGGGCTTGAAAATGGTCAATTCTGCAGAGTTGAAGAAATAAAAAAATTATTTCAAGATTCAAATGACTACAATTTTTAATGTGCAAATTAAGAAATCACAGCATTCCAAATGCAAGATGGAAGTTACTCAACTCCATTCCCATAATTCTCCCCACAGGGGAAATTTATCAAAATAAAAGTCTATTTAGATAAAAGTAAAATAAAAGGCTACCATAGACTCTTAATTGGCTTACCAGGATTAAGGGAAAAGCGTTACAGGCACAATATGCTTTTTTTCACCACTAGGGGTCGCAAAACTCTTCAAAACAATAACAAAGGCGCAGATTGATGACGTAGTGAATGAGTATGGAATCATAGAACTTGTCGTCATGCCAATAGATCTAATAATATTCATGGGGAAATAATGTTTATGGATGAGTGAATGCATGTTTTTAACATGACTGTGGTATGAAGCTGGGCGTGACCGAGAATGGCGGGCGCGATTGCTAATGAGAGACAGATAACAGTGGCACACGCAAGTCCCGGGGGATATAAAGAAACAGGACATTTCTACTGAACTACTCGCAAGTGCTGAAATACTACTCATACAGGTCAGTTTATTTGACAAATTAAAACTGTGAGGTAACGCAGCGCTGTTTCACTTGAACATTCATATCATACTAAACTGCATTTGAGTGTGTTGTAATATTATTCTGTGTATTAGTTTATTGGCTGTATCAGACTTAACAGTAAGCTAGATCAACTTTAGATTTTCATATTGATGATATTCTTACATTTCTTTGTGTTGAGCTGTATAATATTGATTGGTCTTATGTAGCCTACATTTGCTTACCTTATCTAATAACATACAAGAGCGTGTCTCTGTCAAGTTAAAGTTTGTCACAAAGCTCTCGCCATCTCGGAAACGCCACGCCGATTTTGATCCTCGTTTTATTTCTCCTTACGTCCCAAAGTTTGCTTGCCATGGTCGATAATGTTTGAACAAAACAACAGCGTCCCGCTAGCCATTACGCAGCTTTTCTTGTCTGTTGCCATGGTTACTATGCAACACGAGCAGAAACCAGGAATAACGCAGATATTACGTCATTCACAGCCGACAAGGGAGGGACGGGGCACTATTTAAAATTGTGAATTTCTCTGAATTTACATATTCTTAATAATGTAAGTACATAGCTGAACCAATATATAACACTGTCCAAGTGGTTTTTGGATATTTTAATATAAAAAAATTACATAATGTACCTTTAACATGGTCAGCAATTCAGGTTTTTAAGCAGGATCTTCCTTCAGATTGTGGAAGGAAGACAATTGCAAGAAGAAAAGTAGTAAGTAAGGATATTGCAAAAGACATAATTTGACACCAGTTCTGCGGTGTTCCTCAGAAACATGCTACCAGTCTGTGTGCTTTTAATTCCTGTGCAGGGGTGAATCTGATCTCTGTCTTGGCTCTGGCCTCGGCCTATAGTGAATGGAGGAGAGTGGAGAGTGTATCAGTGATCAATAGAGCACAAGAACACTAAATGACACACTGAAACCTGTCACAGGAAACCTGGTTTGTCAGTAATTTGTGTGTGTGTGTGAGTGTGTAGTGATTCAGTACTTATTTAGCTTTTTAAAGATTGAATTATTTGATTATATTTATATATCTATATATCTATCCTAGAGCCTACACTACAGTTTAGTAAAAAAAGTAAGCAGGTGTAATTTTTCACAGTATTACTGTTTTACTGCTTTTTTTAAACAAAGTGCAGAATAGTCAAAGTAATCAAAGTAGAATAACTGGCTGTAACATTGTTTTTCAGAGAAATAAGTATTCAAACTTGGCATGTTCTAAATCTCTGCAAACATATTATGGTATTTTTATGCTTTAATACAGTCAAAAACTTAGCGCACCTTTAAACTTTACAGACTTCACTGAAACAGGCCGGCGTGCACATGGGTGTCAAGCGGACGGTTGAAATAGAACTAATAGTGCAATAATTCCAACTAAAATATACATTTTGCTACAATATTTTACATCCCAAAGTGGAAGCACTTCAGATCTCTTCCTTTATTTACAATGGCACTATAAAGTCATAGTTTGTTTATAACAAATTTTATGTTTTGTTTTTCCCCCTGCTGTACCAAAAATATTCTGAATGGTGACTTTCGGTGTAGAACGGTGACAACCATTGGTCATACTGAACCGTCAGGCTACCGTTTCACTCAATGATACACATCATGTTGTTTAGAAAATTTCTAAATTTCAAGTCAAATTAAAGTTCAAGCCTATGCTGTCTTAAAACATATTTCTGGATTTTTCTTTTTCTTTCTCTCAAGGCTTGCCAGGCACATTCTACAATTTTGGCCAAGTAAAAGAGTCAGATTGATGTTTCTGCCTTAATAGATGTTAAAAACCCTCAGGACAAAAGAATGACTGACAGCATTCAATTAAATTTTCATCTCTGTTGTATTTTCTTCAGGACATTGGAGCTTTTATATAGCAAGGCCAATGAAATACGTATGATATTGTGATTGTATTAAATAATCAGCACAGGAAATAGCATGGTTACGATAGTAAGACGTTTGAATGAAATTATCTCTGTCATGCACTGAGAGGTTCATTGTGGTTTCCACATCACGGCTCTCAAAAATCTCCAAAATCCTGTCAAACTGCTGCTCTCTTACGCAAGCTAACATTCCTAGTTTAATCTGGGACAGATTTTACGCACAATACAGCTTTAATGCTTGTTAGTAGTTGATAGCTCATTATGTTTTTAGTGCCTGCTTGCTTGCTGAGCTCCACCAAACTATTATCGTATCAGTTCTGTCTATGGATAGGTCAGGTCAACTATACAGTCAATTAGTTGAGGATTCTGTGTTGTATTAAATGGAATGAATTTAGAGGTGCAACTTAAGCACACTAACAGTAACTGTAAAGTCTCAGCAGCTAAAACGCTTGAGTCTCTAAATTCATCCCCTTTAAAGCAATGCCGCTATAGCCACAAATGGAAATTCAACAAAACATTTCAAGACAATTATTGTCGGACGTGACTGTTTGATGTCGGATGCTTTTTAGATTATATCTGGTTAGTGTTATTGCAAATGACATTGTTTCTTTTTGTTGAGTGATCCATGAAAAGGCTGTGGTGCCCTGCCACAACCTTTTACCCACAAACCCTGGGAGCACAGGGTCAAAGGTCAAGCCAATGGTGTGCGAGTGGAGTTGATTGTCAGGTTATTTAAAATATCTGTTAGGTGGTCAAATAAGTCAGACAAGAGGTAAAAAAAATACTGTTCAGCATTTTAATAGCATTAGATACTACATCATTCACAAACTTCAAACTTCATAGATAATTATTACCAAACATACTTTCATCTTCCCAAACATCTGCATAGCGATGCTCAGCAATAAAAAGCACCCTCCGTCATCTTTGATGTCAGTGACATCAGCGGCCTTTCCTGAGCTCCTCCTGACCCTAAATCAACAAACATTTACCCATAACACATAATCAAGACGGGGCAGCACTGAATGCAGATCAGTCCATGCAAAAGTTGTAATTCAATCCCCAACCTTCCGACCCTTGACCTCCATCAGTAAAATCTATTCGGATCATTATCCAAGAGTCCAATACAGGGTGATTATTTGTTCTTTACTGACTGAATTATATGTATTAGGGCGTTTTGTGTTACATTTTATGTGAATATTTATTGCATTATTTTAGTGTAATTTGTCTTACCCTAATGTTGAACATTATCAGAGTATGACTAGAAGGAATTCTCTGTAACTACAGGCTCATATTGTTTGTATCTTAAACTAGCTGTGGTCTGTAATTTTAGAGACGGTGGTACACGGAAAATTAAGATGCTGCCTAAACACAGACATACAAATGTTTCCTGTGAATGAAGCCATCACTCCACAGGTGTGTGTGTGTGTGTGTTCAGCATGTTGTGGCAGTGCTCAGGTGGAGAGATCCTGGGCATAAATCAGGTGTGAGCTGCACAGGTAGTCATTACCCTCTTAGAGGTAACAACTGTTTCTCTCTCCATCATACATTCCTCCTGCCCTTCTTCCCTCAGGACACTATCAATATTCTTCCCTTGTCACTGGCTTAAAGGAAGCACCTCTCTCTCTCTTTCTGTCAGTCAGCGCTGCGGCACACATCTGGAGCGGCGTAATTGCACTGTAATATTCTGCCAAACATACCTTGTACCACCTTGATATCTCAATCCTGTACTTTTTTCCATGACATTTGCTTTGATAAGTCAATCTTGTGAGCTCCTTCATTCAGACACACAAAGCATACCAGTGTATATTTTTTTTAGCTTATCTTTTGATAAATGATTCAAATTAATCATTTCCACAACACCTTTCAAAATACAGATTTTCCAATATTTCTAGAAGTTTCCATGAACTTCTAATGCATTAAAGGGTTAGTTCAACCAAAAATGAAAATTCTGTTATTAACTACTCACCTTCATGTCGTTCCAAACCTTTGGAACACAAATTAAGATATTTTTGATGAAATCCGAGAGCTTTCCGTCCAATTTTACGGTCCAGAACGGTGGTTAAATAATCCATGTGACTACGGTGGTTCAACCTAAATGTACGAGAACACTTTTTGTGCACAAAAATCCCCCCACTTCATTCAACAATTTCTTCTCTTCCATGTCAGCCTCAGACACTGTTCATGTAGTAAGTATAGTGCAGCGCTTCCAGGTTCTACGTCAGAAGGCCGGTTCTGCATCAGCATTACACATATGCGTCATGCTGCTCACGTGAACAGCGTGAGAGATTCACACGGAGGAGAAGAAGTTTTTGAATAAAGTCATTTTTTTTTCAGTATTCTCGTCACTTCATACCATTAAGGTCGAACAACAATAGTCACATGGATTATTTTAAAGATGTCTTTATTACTTGTCTGACCCTTGAATGTGGTAATATTGCAGTCAGAAAGCTCTTGGATTTCATCAAAAATATTTTAATTTGTGTACGGGTTTGGAACAATATGATTGAGTAATTAATGACAGAATTTTCATTTTTGGGTGAACAGTCTGTCACTGCACAGTCACACAAAACCGAAGCATAACAAAAGCAGTGTTCTTCCGCAGAATGCATGCAGTTTTGTTTTTTAACCAATAGAAAGCCCAAATTTACATATAGTGTACCTTTAAGCAATGACAAGAACACTTTGGACCAAAAAAAAAAAAAGCCTGTTTCATTCAACAATTTCTTCTATAAAATTTAAAAAATGTATTTTATATTTTTTAAATATTTCACAATATTACTGTTTTTAGTGTATTTTGCATCAAATAAATGTAACCTTAGAGAGCATAAGAATTTTAAAACATTTTAAAATATTAAAAAAACATTGGTAATGTATTTATAAATATTTCCCAGAATGCCTTTTCCTTAATTTTGCTTTAATTTAATAAATTCTACTTACTGTCCAATATGACTTTCTGTAGGGTATGGCCAATTCAGTTTAAATTGTTTGTTTTCAAGTCCATCTGACCACAATTACCGGCTTACTTTAATAATTACTTCTTAGACAAGTGTAATTGTGTTCATAGTTTGATATTAGACTTTTATTATTATATTAAAAAGGCCTAAATTTAGTTGTAAAAATCACAACTGGCCTCTAGTTTTCCACTGAGTTCCTGCATTCTCTCTCGGATAGGTGCTCCGATTTGTTCTAGCTATTAATAAACAATGAAGCTTCAAAAACTCTCAAACACATGGTCTGAAATATTCATCAGCTTTGTTAACAAAGAGAGAGCAAGAGAGCGAACGCTCTTATAAACTCAGCAACAGAGCCGAGAATAATAGATAAGAAACCAACACAATATTTCAGTGCACATTTCTCCATTTTCAACATGCAAAACGAGAAATGAATTCCATTAGAATCATACATTCCACATGGAGATCGTAAAATTATCTGTATCCGTCTCTTTAGCCTCTCCATTGGCCTTTTGAAAACCGCATGTTTGCCGTAAGGAATGCGCGAACCCTGTGTGCCGGATGCACTGCGGGAACAAATCACAAAAAAACACTGCACATAACTACTGATGATACAACCACGAATTCCTCAAATACTCAGATCTCAGCTGGAGAAGAAGCAACTTTATAGAGTTATGATTACGCAGCTTGAAATAGTATGTGGTTTTGCGCCAGGTTTTGTAGATCATCTTTTTGTCTGTGTCCTGTAGAGGACACGGTCATCATGTGTCCTGCGTCCACTGGGAGACCGTAAGACACATTAATCATTTTGAGTCAGGGTCATATCTGCAAATGTGCACTTTTTGGGATCAAGAGTGGACTGACCTACAGCAGTGTCTGCATTATGACCCATGCACAGCTACACTGAACAGTTTCGTTGGCATGAATTTATGCAACTGAAGTTATGTGATCCATGACTGTTTGAGGCCTAAAGCATCATTAGTGATAGAATTAATCATCTAGTCTGAGCAACCCATACTTTAATGCCTCAAACATTCATGGATCACATAACTTCAGTTGCATGTGTCAGTTGTATAAAATTCATGTCAACAAAACTGTTCAGTGTCACAACAGTTTTGCATGATAACGACAGATAGATAGATAGATAGATAGACAGACAGACAGACAGACAGACAGACAGACAGACAGATTACAACTGGTTCTGTATTAAAGTACCAGCTTAACAGAATATATATGTTGATGCTGTAATGACTGAAATTAGCCAAGTACTGAACACGGATAAGAGATGACTATAAAACATTTCAGATCACAGTCCAACCCAACACATGGTAGCTGGTTGAAAACATCTTTACTTTAATTAAGTCTGCAGCCAACACTGATAAAAATATGCAAAATCAGAGCCAAGTTGCAAAACTGTGTCCCAATTCAATCCTGACATCTTCCAAAAGAAGAAGGAACATGAATGACGGAGCCAGCCACACAAATTTTGACCAATCGGATCAGACCAGCTCTTTTATTGCCTTTAAATCAAGTCAAAATGATCATATTTGCAACATGAATTCACATTAATGCTACCATAATGCCATACTGTACCTATGAGAAAGTATTTGAGCCATGACATTTCGAATTTAGCATGTGTAAATTAAAGAATCAGAGTGAAAGGAATGGGTGCTGGTCAAATGAATCATGTTTAATCATTTGTATGGTGTACTGGTGAAAAAAAAATTATTATTAAAATATGATTAGCCAATTTGGGGTGACAAACTACATTTGCCATTCTCTGTTAGCAGCATGTGAATGTTAAAGGGGTGGTTGATTATGACTTCACTTTTTTAACTTTAGTTAGTGTGTAATGTTGCTGTTAGAGCATAAACAACATCTGCAAAGGGACGGCGCTCAAAGTTCAATACAAAGGGAGATATTTGCTTGTAAAGAATTCTCTGTTTAAGGACTACAACAAACGGCTGGTAGTATGGCAAGCCGTTTTGACTTTTATTCATTTTCAGGATATGAACTTGTGATATCAACAATTACATTTTCCTTAGTTAAAATGTTAATTCTTGATATCAGGACTTCGATTTCCACTAGTAACAATGACAATTTTTGATATCAAGAATTACATTTCCACTAGCAACAACGTTAATTCTTGATATCAACAATTCAATTTCCACTAGTATAAACTATAATTGTTGATATCAAGAATTGTATTTTTACTAGTGAAATCTCACCATGGGCTGCCATTCAAATTCAATTGTTGATATCAAGAATTAATTTCTTACTAGTTGAAATTCCAGTTTCACATATCAGGAATTATTTTTCAGATATCAGAAATGAATATTTTTACTAGTAGCAATTCAATTGTTGGTATCAAGAATAGACATTTCAACTAGTGACAATTGAATTCTTGATATCAGACATTTGCATTTTTACTAGTAACAATGTAATTATTGATATCAAAAATGATGATTTTTACAAGTAAGAACTGTATTCCTGATATGTGAAATTGGAATTTCAACTAGTTAGAAATCAATTCTTGATATCAACAATTGAATTTGAATGGCAGCCAATGGCGAGATTTCACTAGTAAAAATACAATTACAGATATCAAGAATTATAGTTTTTACTAGTGGAAATGTAATTCCTGATATCAAAAATTGCCATTGCTACTAGTGAAAATCTAATTGCTGATATCAATAATTAACATTTTAACTAATGAAAATCTAATTGCTGATATCACAAGTTCACATCCTGAAAATGAATAAAAGTCAAACGGCTTGCCATACTGGTAGGGACTACAAGCTTTCACTAACCCTACAAATTTACATAACCCTGCCCCCCAGAACACACAACAAAGGGGGTGAGGCCATGTTGGCCTCTTTTAGAAAAGAGGAAGAGTTGTTGTAGTAGAGTGTCGTTGCCATGCTGTTATTGAAAGCCGAACTGCTTTACAACACTGGATACACACAAAAGATTAACACGACGCCACATGCTAGTCAATGAGTTGAACTCCATCAGCAACTAACATTACAAAAAAGTGTCCACTAACCGTTCAGAAACGTCCAGTTGCAATCTAAAAGTTGTAACTTCTTCCTGAGTTTCTCCATCAGTTCCAACTCCGGTTTGAACAATGCAAGGCTGAACACCGTAACTGACAATCGTCATTTTGGCTGCGTGTGAGATTCTGCTTTGTTATTGAGCAGAAGCTTGAGCCATTAAAGCTCAGCACCCTTTTCTGGAAAACGGCCGGGAGCAGCAGCTCATTTGCATTTAAAGGGACACACACAAATGGCGTGTTCTTGCTCACACTCAATAGGGTATAATAAGTGATCTGTGGAGTATTTTGAGCTGAAACTTCACAGATACATTCTGGGGACACCAGAGACTTATATTACATCATGTAAAAGGGGCATAATTGGTTCCCTGTTACACACAAAGACGTTTTACATACCTAATGTTCATCCTTTGCACTAATTTTAGCAAAAAAATAAATGAATAAAATAAAAATAAATAAATACAAGTAAAAATGAATGAATCAAAAATAAAAAAGCTAGTTATAATTCACAAACTCATAAGTAGGAGCATTTAAACTATTAGCAAAGACACTCAGTAATACAGACAACACCCAGCTGAGCCTAATCTATCCAATTTGAATCTCTCTTGCATGCTCTTTCTGTCTGTCTCTGTCTCTTTCTGTCAATCCGCTCCACCTTTGACCTGCCACGGCATGAAGCAGAACATCTCTGTTAATAGATGCTCTTGTATGGTTAAAGAGCTCCAGCGATTACCACTACAGGAGGGCATTCTGGAGAGAAAAGATCACTTTCTGCTTGTCTTGGCCGTGGCAGGAGGTACGGAAAGAGAAAGCAGTATTACTCAAGACTTTAGCACTGATAAATGAGTTCACCCATCAGCCCAGAAACAGTCATTTCCCCTTCATTGCACTTCCCATGTGGTTGTCACTGCCATCCCAGGCCATGTCCCGACTCGGACAGAAAGGCCTTGTTGTCAAACCCAGAGCAAAAACGGATCCTGTGTTGGTTTTATGGCATGATGGTTTTATTTACGACTTGTTTACTTGAGTAAAGCGATTATTAATTTGGTTTATAAAGGATTGAATTGTTGTTTATTTTCTCCCTTTAAGAAATGAACCAAACAAAAATAAAGAAGTTTATGTGTGTGAGTGTGACCTATTGACCTTGACTTCCTCGGCAGGGCACCACATGCATTATTGACCAAAGAGAGGAGATGAGAAATCCTGATGGAAGAGGAGCCCTGACCTTGAAAACACATGCACACATGCTTCAGGGCGTGAGGTTATCTGAGGTCATGCTATATTGTAAAGTATGTGTGAGGAGCTCTCTCCCCCTCTAATCTGATCTGAGGCAGGTTGACCTCAGAGAAACAGTCCATCGATGAATCTCTCAGATCAATCATAACAGCAGCACTGCGTGACTCTTGTTCAGATGAGAAGTCATGGGATATGAGATATAACTGTGCCTAGAGTATGTGTGTGCGTATACAAGTACGATTATAAGGCTATGACGGAGATATGGGGTCAGATTGTTTCATCTATATTACATCACAAATATTGAACTTGTGTTTAACCCTTAAATGGTTTTTGTATCCTGAGGGATGCAGACATTTGAGAGCATGGGGGAGGGAAAGTGAGCTTTTTTTCTGAGAAAAATAATGCACTTGGAATAAAAACTGTGGTATCAACCCTGAGCCCTCCATCTTTATCTAAATATAAAATGACAAGATATAAAAATAAAAAAAAAATAAAAAGCAATATTTTGAGGGAAATCATCAAACTGTACAATTTAATAAATTACATTATTATATTATTAAAACATAAAATACTGAATTATAGACATTAAACTACTTATACTTATATTTATATAACTTATTTTTTTTATTTCTTAATATTAGATCAGTGATTATTTGAAGGGATCATTCACACACACTCACACACAGACACACAGGTTTGTTTTGCTATCAAAGTGGGGACATTCCATAGGCGTAATTATTTTTATACTGTACAAACTACATTTTAACACTAACCCCTAATTTTTATTAAAACATTGTTTAGTATGTTTTTAAATTTATTTTAAATATGAGGACTCATGAAATGTCCTCATATTTCATGTTTACGTTGTAATACCAGTGTAATACCCCTGTCTTTATACAAATTTGTGTACTCATAAATCACACACACAAAACTATTCTGTTATCTAATCACCACATACTCTTTTCATACGCTTGTCATACCAGATGTATATCTTTAGAAGACTTGGATTATATACTGGAATGCATATCACCATAAAATGCCATTGTATTGAAAAAGCAGCCTGGATATTCTGTTAAATCTTTTGGTTTTTATACCTGAAGAAAAAAAAAATCATACATAGCTTGACTTTGAGAAACATGATTAGATGAAGACAGAATTTTCATTTTTGTGTGAACTATCTCTTTAAATAATAAAGTCATTGTCTTTTCTCCATTGCACAGTGAAGTAGAAATAAAAAACTTTATTTCAACACCATGGTAATTTTAAATAATGTCATATGCCATAAAAAAATTACCTACAGTAAGACAAATTGCAAAAATACAAAAATAATGTATTTTACTCAGTGAAACTTAAATGCATGGTTAAAACTGTAATCTCAAAAGAGAATTCTACGTAAATAATGCTAACGCATGCACAATCTCATGTACAAATAATATAAATATTTACATACATTCAACATGAATGCATTTTTATTCTTGGTTAAAATTAAAGCGCAATGAACTGGTGCCACCTTTTCAAAAACCCTAATCCAGACATGTTTAGACTGAACAATCGTGGTTTTGAGCATCGTTCTTAGGTTTATAGCTCTATGATTTTAGTATACCATACATTGCCCTATAGATTCTGACATTTTAAGGCGAGACACTACAGGTTAATAGGGTAACATGTTTAATAATAATAAATATCACTGCACATCCCCAATTGATTAATCAGAGTACATTAAGACAGTTTTTATGTATTACAAGTTTTCTAAAATACAGTTTGTATATGCAAATGTTGTATTATCTGTTTTTATATGCAATTGTTGTATTGAAATATGCACTAATTTGCATAATTATAAATTGGTTAAAGCCAGGTTTAAAATTATTTTACATATTAAAAAGGTTGCAAAGGTTGTTTTCAATATCTCTTATCACTCTATAAACCAGAAACAATATGTATATATATATTTGGTTTATGTAAGTACTACATAACAAGCACAAGAATTAAATGTGCATTTTGATGTTTTCTTTCTAAAAAAAAAAGAAAAAGAGGAAAGAAAAAAAGAGGAAAGGTTATGGGAGAAAATTAGCCAAAAATATCAAAATTGACCAGCGACTTGAAAAACCAACGGTTTTGCCTGTAGTGTCTTGCCTTAAAGATCAACCAAGATGACTGGTCACATAGGTATTTTGGACAAAGGTTCATTTTTAAATGGAAAAGACTCAGTAAGTAATATTTTGCGGAATTGTTTAAAACAAAAACATGAATAATGTTTAATGGTAAAATTGATTTTTCTGGAGGACCTTTTGCTTTGCATAAACACACTGGTCAGGAGACGGTTAATTTCTGTATTTGTATTTGGTTTTGAGATTGAGATTGAGTTCATTTAATCCACATCCAGTGTGACCCTTCTAACCTCACACTCGAATGCACGCATCATTGGCATCCCTAGTGGTGGCGTCGGTTCCTGCTCTTACGGAACTCTTGGACATGCTTCCATTTACCCCTCTGTTTTTGCTTCTTCTCTCTGTGCCAGAGCGTTTCACAGTACTCGTCTAGAGAGCGCGCAGGGCCACTCAACATGCGCAAATAGTCCTTATAGCGCTGACGGGGTTCGGTCACGGTAGGGTTTTCTGATGATTCCCGTGCAGCAGAATGGTGTCCGGGGAGCTGTCCGCGGTCCAGGACGTGCAGAGAGAGCTGGAGGAGATTACGGGTGAAGCTGTGCTCCTGGGAGGTGCAGAAGTAGGAACCTGCGTCGGTAAGATGAAGCCAACGAATCAGCAAACCTCTCTCGGTTATCAGCACACGCTCATCTGGCTTGATCTGCAACAAACACAATTATTAGGATTCTTTCATAAATGTCAACTATAACAATATACTTTCTTGAACACACTCCACCAAATAAATCACAGCCAAACAGTGAATTTACGCGTCACTTGCTAGGTTTATTCCCATAAATCATTCCGCCCAGGAACCCACAGTAAGACTCCCTCAAGGTCAGAGATCAGTCTTTAACCTCTGCGCTCAGCTTCCTGCTGACCTCACATTACACCATCTCATTGGTCATTACAGCCTTATTAGACAAATTAGACAAGCTGGCCACGTTAATGCTAACGAGAGAGAATAGCAGAAGAAAAAAAGGGGGGTCTTGAGAAGGTCTTGAGAAATTACAAGGTCTACTTTCATCTCAGGGTGTTTGCGTGATCTATTGCACTGATCTGTTTGGAAGGAGTCCATCTTTCTGGTCACCTCTGACATTCGAAGTGCTCTGTGTGTTCATTGCAAACAAATGTGTTTACAGTTTTGTATGCCATACATATTTTTACCATACAGACAAAAAATATTTAGAATTGGGACTCGTTTTAATCAATCAATCCACTTCAATGAGAGAGTGCAAAAAAAAATCAATCTTCCAAACCATGTCTGTAACCAAATGTGATTAACTATAATAACAATTTATATTTTAGAGCTTTCGGGACGGATTTCATAGGAAACTGCATACAAACGTCATTCGCCCATGCATGTCACATTGTATTCTTAAACAGAGAAAAGTAGCTGAGGCTGAGTTGCGTAATGCTAAAAGTTATAACAAAAACTGACCATTGATCATTTAATATGACTGGCTTATAAAATACCCATTGTAAAAAAAAAAAAATGATAAGATGTCCTGTATCCATGTGTGTATTGGTGCCCTTAACACAGAGAAGCAGAGGATTTTAAACAGTAGAGGGCCAAAGGTTAGTGTGATGCTAAATATTGCTTATATCACCATCTTTTTGATTCAACTGGATAAATCAGGTCGATTTTAGTTGTATTGGTCGTATACATTTGGATGTTCAAGTTTGACGCTGTCACTCAGATGAATTTTCACAGATTTTGATTTAGTCAAATGATTCATATAATAGAATCCCTGAAAAGATTATGGATTCAAAATAACAATGAGTCCAGCTTCAGTAATGCTAATATTTCTTTTTGGCCCTTTCACTGAATTTTCTTTCTTCAATATCTGTTTCTCTATCTCTTTGCCTCCCTTCCTTCCGTTCCTATCTGCCTATTCTTCCTCTAACTTTCTTTTTTTCCTGTTATCTGTGTTTTTGAGCCTGCTGACTTCTCCTGCTGTAGTGGTGGACTAAATCAATACAGCTGTGCAGTACGGAGAGGAGGGAAAGAAAGCTTCAAAGCATACCGAATCCCTGTAAAACACACACAAACTGCTTACCGCTGCATTGACTTATGCTAATCTATCTGCCATCTAGAAGATGCTTCAAGGAAATGCAACAGTCATGATCGCACTAAACAACTCTTTAGATTAGAAATTTAAATTTGGAGTATGGCTATAAATCGTACCCTGCAGAAATGCGTCCGGAATTAGAGGAAATAGGGCGGTTTTGCACTGTCTACAGCACCTGTGACAGCTGGATCTAAAACATAAAGGCCAAGGGCACAATGAGTGTCAAGATGAAACGTGTGTGTTTGTCATGGAGATGTTCTGGTGTGTGAGTTTGTTGGAAGTGAACATGTGTCTGTGTTTCGTATCTCAGCAGTATATCACGCCGTATAAACTCCCGCTGAAGGTTTTACTGGGGAGGCAGGGGCAGGAGGAAACTGGCCTCTGATCACAGACGCAGGTTTAAGCTCAGCATCGGTCTAAGAGTCAGGTCAAAGGCATAAAACTACCATACGAGGCCTCTGTCTCTCTGTGGCCCCTCCGCACACCGCTGGGTCTGGCTGTGGGTTTAGAGAAAGAGAGAGAGAGAGGGTCTGGAACCTTCAGCACAGGATCTGTCTCATATCTCAAATACGAGCTGACCTGCCGGTTACCCACTATCCTCTGGGAAATTATATTTAGTTGTAAAAAGAGGGTAGTGAAGTGTATGGAAAATGGTAGAGGGATGAAGGGGAAAAAGAGAAGGAGAAGGAGTGAGAAAAGTCCTGTTTAGTGCTGGGAACCGATAACAGGTACTTATTCAGATTTTTAAAATAATACAGGAAGGATTTTCATGGCGTCTTGTTACATTGGTTTAAAAATGGTTCTAGAATGTCTGGATTATTCCACCTACATGTATGGAACATCATAATAAATATCCTGCATACTTAGAGGTTTTCAAGTTTAGACTATTAACTTTGCTGTTGACATGCATTTTTTTTTTTTCATGTCAGCCCTGCACAAGAATCAACAATTAAGATGTTTGTAAAAGCAACTCTTCGCCACTTATGCTCTCAAAAATTAATCATAGTAGAGGTTATTATTTATTAAATGTTTGCAACTATTTGTTTTTATTTAAAAATATTTTCAAAATGTATTTATTCAAATTCCTTAGAATCTTTTAATTGTGAAAATTGAAACCATTAAAAAGTATTAACATAATTCAGATACGGCCAGCTGTGGAACATTTTAACATTTTAGTTAAAATGTATTCTTGTTGATGGTAGTTATTGTGTAAAACACATTTGGCTTTTTAGTAATATTGCATAAATCTCTTTCTTAATGGCTCTATTTATGAATGACTGATATAAATATGTATCGCATATTAAAGTTTATTAGTTTGTTTATGTTAAAACTCTAATTCAAATGGATGAAAATGTTATATGCAATAGAAATATATCTTTTAATTCTTATAAATGGGCCTAAATATTATTTATTTATTTTTGATTAGTTTTAGACTAAATCAATTCAAGTTGTAAGTTTAAGCTTGCCTTTTTTCACTGAATTGTTAAGGAACCACAATCAGAATTGGAATCAATAAATTCTTTGCAGTTCCCATCCCATAGTTGTTGTGTTCTCAGCTATCTTGGGATACGAAGCATCCATTCTGTTATTGCAACTAGATATCAGTTTACTCTAATTCGATGAACATTCACACAAACACACAAGCACTGTTTTCTCTTCTATCATTCATTGTTGTCTTTTATGAGGTGAAGTGTGGGGTGATATTTTAAGATGTGAGATTGTGTGTTGCAGGTGTTTTGGGCAGCTGGGCAGTAGGGAGTCGTTTTGGGCTGTGGGAAAGATGGGAAAAGAAAGGAGGAAAAGAAAAGCAGGAAGGGAAACTAAAACAAAACAAACGCATCATAGACTAATGTTTACTTGAAACGTGGGACTGCAGGATATTTCCAAAAGCAGGAAACTGCACGTTTCTTCTAGAATTGCATCTATTTTGTGACATTTGTGCTGTGATTTGACCTTCTGCTGTCATGCCTTCCCAAATGTCTCTTCAACTCTCTCTCATACACACACACACTCCTGTTGGGATTAATTGTAGAGAAGATGGATCAATAGAAGGATATGCTGATCTACCACTCCAGAGTTAGGTCTTGGCCCAAGTCTATTCATCACAGCTAATAAAGACGAGGGACACACGGCACAAGGTTAAAATGACCTCTGTATCTGCACTATGAACTCTCATCCACAACACACATAGATCCATTATTACACACTTGAAAAGGCTGCTGTTCACTCACGCCACACAGTGACTCAAATAAACAAATGAAGTACTGCTTTTATCTCAGTAGATAGCATCCATCAGAGAGTTTAAGAGATATCTGAAAGATGAGTTTATGTGTTTCTAAAGTAAAAAAGGGAAACTATATTCATGACACCCAACAGACAGCAGTGAAGATGAGATTAAATGTGTAGGTGTAAAACAGTGAAAGAGAGGTGAATCCACCAGTGAAGGTCACTTCTTGACAGTTCTACAGTGTTCTGTATCTCCATGTTTGTGTTCCCTTAGTTTTCTAAGCCCCCGGCCATTTTCACGATTACTAACAGAACTGTTTGAGTTCTCTGTCTCTCTGTTACAACACATTGTTTAGTAATATGATCTTCAGAATTATGCAACATCTACTTTTTCTGAGCATCAGGGGGTTGAGAGTTACAGTAAATCTGTTTCTGGAGAGTGTCCAATCATAAAAAGCCTGTGATCGCAAAACACATTGTTATGAAAAAGAAAATATGACTGGAATATACCCAGGCAATACATTACATTATTGCTGAATGATGTTTAAAACAATGTGCTACCACATTTTATGGTACTATTTATTTTGGTGAATCACTGGTTGCACATTTTATGTAAACAAGCAATTCACTGTAGAAATATATAATTCAACATTTAATTTGCACAACCCCATGAACTGCTTTAATGAATGAAGAATGTTGCTGTTCATTACGCATATTTATATTTTGATATTTTTACTTTTTTTCCATTATTAGTTTTTTTATTGCAAAATTAGGTTCAATTTAATATTATCACTCTTATTTAGATGTTTTTGTGTCAGATATACTGTATGTTATAATTGCAGAATTAAATGACTTTTTTTTTTAATTTATGCTGACAGATCTTAAATTGATCCAATGTAGTTAGATACTTCTTAAGAATTTTTAATTTTGTAGTACAACTAACTACACTAGCATAACAACTAACTGTCATGCTAGTCACAACTAGGAAAGAGGGTAAATCAAACACACACACACACACACAGAGTGAGACAGATGTATGTTGGTGATACCTCTTGACGGTGGTCTGTTCCTGGCTTCACTACGAACCAGCGGATCAAGGCCTGCTGGGATTTAGAAACGCACTCAAGAAAAGAGGAGTTACTCTCCACTCCGTACAACACCTTTTCCTCGACATTCCTCCCTAACACTGCCAAAGAGAGAGAGAGAGAGAGCAATCAGCATATCAGAAGGACAGTAAAGGTATTTTTTGGGTTAGCATTGTCCATTAGTTGAGCCCCACAGGACAATGCGGCGGTATCTTAAAACAAAACAGAGCTTTTAGTGCTTTTATGCTCCATATGGCCGCACGCACACATACACACACGTTGGGTTTCCGTGTTTTATGTGGGCTTTCCAGAGACATAATGACTTTTATACAGAGCAAACTGTATATTCTATCCCCTAACCCTACACCTACCCAAAAACCTACCCTCATGGGGACCAACAAAAATGTCCCCACAAGGTCAAGGATTTCAGATATTGCCATCTTTGTAGGGAAATTTCCCCATAACATAGGGTTTACCTGATACCCAACCCACCCCACACACACACACACACACACACACACCCTCATATGCCTCCTTACCATCCTCTGTGTCCCAGCAATGGCTGGATGGATCTCCATGTTTGATGTCCTGCCTTCTCGCCCTCCTGTAAGCACACATGAAAAAAGCCAAAAAGCCATTTATTTAGATTCAGATTCATTTTGATTACATTTCAGACCCCTTGAACGGCCAAAACATATAAAGAGCAAATACAGCTTGAGTTTTTAATATTTTTTAGTGTCCATTCATCAATATTCAAATGTAACAAGACAGTTTATACATATTCAAACACAGAATGCAACAAAGAAACATTACAAACATTGGCTATTCCAGTAGCTCAAACAGCAGAGCAAGATGCTAACAGTGTCAAGATAATGTGATTACCTCCCAGGAAACGCATGAACACATAAAAGAACCTTGAATGCAATGTCCCTTTGTATAAAAGTGTCTGCAAAGTAGCGATGCTCTGATTGATCTGTCGCAGATTGGTTTTGCCTGATAATCGCATTCTTGACTCAATCGGTAGTCACTAAATTTGACCGATCTCACGAATAGACCTCAATTTGATGACGTAAAACACGCAATGTCATTATAAAGAAATATCCTGTTGAGGAACACTGGCTAAAGGATTTAATACACAAACCTGATTCGTTGTTGAGGAGGGGCTCAGGATGCTCCTCCACACTCACACACACACACGTGTATGTGATAACCTGCATATGTACTTCAGGTCAATTCATATATTTGTGAAAAAATCAGTTTGCCATCAGTTGTTAGAAGATGAAAGCGATATCTTTGCCGTAGTATCTTTTCAACATTTAAGGGATTTGCAATGACAGGCGTCAGCAATCTTCAATGCATTGAATCAATGCCATTGATCTGTATGAAGTGAAACCTCAGCATTACGCAGGTGATGTGTTGCTCATCGCGCCTTGTAAAGTGGTGCTCAAAGTTAAATTAATTTAAACACATTGTTTCATTCATTAATGAATCAGCATATTTAAGTGTATTAGTTGAATGAATGGTTTAATGATGACTCACTCATAGAGACAATCCATTTCCGCCACCTGCTGGCACAACAATGGAACTACAAAGACTTGTCCTAAGCTATTTATGTTGTATAGACAATGCAAGCTTCTATGATAGAACGCCGGCTCAGAATTGACTGAGACAGTATTGACTATACAATGTAAACACAGTACACAATGCACCATGAATGACTGTAAGAGTCATGGGACCTTTAAATATTGCCATGGGCATTCTGTAGTCAAAAAGGTTGAGAACCACAGGATTAATTACTCATAAATCCAAGATAGTGAGATCAAATAGTTCAACACCCATAAAAGCATAACTGGCTAATCTAAAACAATCTTCAGAGCAAGAAAACAGACATTAAAGACTACTGTCATGCTAAGTTTTTTTTTTTTTTCCACTTCAAACACAAAAGCAGTCCCGCCACAATTTTTATGAAAATGCCCTCAGCTCTGTCTGTAAAACAACAAACTTCAATGACAGATTTGAATCTTAATGAAGCCACAAAGTGTATTTCAAACAGAGCCATCTGACAGGCAAACAATCTCCAAAACAAACTAAAACTCCTCTCTCTGTGTGTCTCCCTCTCTCTCGCTCTCTCTCTCTGACCTGGCCTCCTTGCGTCAGTGGCGGACCGGAGAGCCGGGGAGAGAAAGGGCAAGAAAACTTCTCTGGCAGCTCACATACATCATCTCAACAACAAAGCAACTTTAATCAATTTGCCTGTCCAGTCCAGTCCCACTACACCCTATGGCACAGGAAAAATCAAATATTTATCATTTTCTTCTCTGTGCTGAACTCCAGGAAACAACTCACCCAGGAGAAGTAGGTCAGAAAGAGGGCACCACAAAGCCCTCTCTCTCTTTTAACTTTCTGCTATCCCAAACACCTCAGAGCACCAAACTGCACACGGAGCACATCTCAGGGATATCGTAGGATACATGTGGCTTTGCATTTTTGCGTGTGCCAATAAGAAGACCGTTAAATAGAAGTGCTGACTCTGTGAATCAATGTCAAGGCTTTGCATCAAACTGTCTTTGGGACAATGACTTTATCGGTCCATGTGCATGTGTGTTTGTGTGTTACCTCTTAGAGGCTGGAATGTATCTGGAGCACTGGGTGCCGTCCCAAGCGCAGTAGGGGTCTCTAGCCAGGCAGCATTCTGCACAGCCCTGCCCATAAATATGGCACCTGTGCAGGGACACCTGCACTAACCCGTCGCTTCCTCCAACAAACAGCTGCTGCTGCACACACACACACACAAAGTACTAAACCAGATGCAATGACAAAAAAGTGCTTACTGGAGCAATCTCTCTAATAGAGTTATCAGTAAATGTCATTCGTTTGCGGTGTCTTTTTCGGTCCAACACACTCTAAAAATAAGCATGTGTACATGGGATGAAACAAACCCTAAACACAACAACAATAAACATAATAAAATTTATCTCAGTATGAGTCTGAAAATAGACTTTCCCATATAACACTCTTGTAAATATAAATGCTGTTTAGGATCTTCTTTTTTTTAAAAACCTTTTAATAATTTCAAGTGGTAGCATTCACTGTAGAGAACTCCTGTATTCTACATATAAATTATTACCTGTGCTCTATTATCCTCGGCTATTAAAATCACAAAAGGCCCTAAAAAATAAATAGTGCAAAGAGAGGATAAAAGCTTTTGGATGAATTGCTAACCTAACCATGAACTCCAAAAGATAATAAAAGATAATTAGACAAACGGGAGTGTAAAGGAAAAATGAATGGAATGGCACAAGAACAGAAGAAACAGACTTATCCGCAAGACTTCGGTAAAATAGAACAAAACAATGAGTCCCTTACACATCTATTATGAGAACGAGGCTTGAGAACTTTGACTAGCCGTAGCTAAAATATGACAAATAGTCATGTGGAACCTCTGAGATAATAACAGCTTGCTGATGAATGCTGTCAGTCATTTCTTGAGGAAAAGGTTTATTTATTTCATTTATGAAATGATTTATTTTCTTCATTAATTCATTCCCAAGTTAAGATTTAGTTTATTAGAACCCAGTTTAAACTTCTGTTCTTACCTGTTTTGAGGAGATTTCCATGTTGAGGATGGGTGAGGGATTCTGAGAGGAAAAACAAAATAAATTACCAAGTGAACCTGTTTTATGTATTATGTGTTGTTTTTCATTCGTCACATTTGACTATTTGTGACTTTTACCTTGAACACCTGAAGCTCCTCTAAGATGATCTCCTCTGTGGACCAGTTTTCTTGAGTGATGCTGACAACCTTCAAAACGGATCCCATATCTGTACAGACACATGCACATATTTGGGTCTCTTATATTGATAAGCTCTACTGCCATCTGCTGGTTGATCAAAGTAAAATCAACTTTTATTTTTTACCGTGTTTACTGCATTTCAAAGGTATTATAGGTATTTAGAACAAGCCTATGTTTGGCAAAATGTCTTTGTAGAGAGTTCAAACTTATCAAAATAAAAATAAAACTTTCCTTATTTTCCCAAAATTCATGTATATGTTAAATATTACTAGTAACATTTGAGTAGTCTCTCTTACCTGTGCCTAAGAACATGACAGCATACTGTCCGTCTTCAGCTGCTACACGGTCCACTACAATCTGTGTGAGCCGGTACTCTGTATTGATACGTGTGAAAATTGGTCGGCCCGTCATTGGGTGCACAGAACGGTACATAAGCGGGTGCAATCGTATAAAACTGACGACTTCATCTGGAAAGTCTTTAGTCGTCTTTATATGAGGATCATATGTCCGACTGGGGCACTACGAAAGAAAAAAAGATTTATAGTTAAACATTTAAAATATATAACAGCAAAAATTTAAAATATGCACTCATATGAAGTGATGTAACTGCCTTTGGTATTATCATGAATGTTGTGTTTGTGTAAGTGTTTTGAAATGTGTAAGGTAAAAAGGTAAATATTGTGTTATGTCTCCCTCTGGTGGTAATGTTTAAAACTCCTCAAAGTGTCAATGACTGAAAGAGGGGCAAAAAAAAGAGAGAATGAAGTGTTACTAACAGTGCCTGGTCGTGGATAGGGGATTCTGCCTTCATATTCCACCCAGCGATGATCTGGTCCCTCTTTATGAGCATACGGTCCATTAAACACTGCACGTATGTCTTCCATGTTATAGACACACACCGCCGATCCTTTAAAGATAGAACTGACCCAAAAAAAACATGTTACAAAACCTAAAGAAGCTGTATGCTACATTCAAAGAGAATTTCACATTACAAATGGGCAACTTTATACAATCACCATCCTTTTAATTGCTTTCTTAATCTATACAATATATTTAAACTCATTTTATAGCACATCAACAATTAAAAGTTTCCAAATGGATTTCAAACTACAGTACCCAGACCAAAAGCAATGAAATATTGATACCCTCACTGTAAAGTAGGAGCTAGTTATCACCTGGTGGTGGTGAACACTCCGTACACCATTGGATTTTTCTCATCTCTGCTAGGGAGGAAAAAGATATCCTCTGTAACACACACACACACAAACACAAATCCACGATGAACATATTTTTAAATGCCAAGAAGTATGATAAAACTGAAATATGTGATTGTGAGAGGGAGCAGGAACAGAAAACACATTACTCACGGAGCTCATCAAAGTGTGTGTCCACTCCATCTGGCCCAGGAATGGAGCACACAAGTCTTGCTTTGAGGAATGTTGTCCATTTGTTGGTAAGACTTCTCAAACCACCAACATCATTCTGCAAGCAAACACAGGCATATAGAGTCGTTTAATGTTGTTGTTATGAAAGCACATGTTTATAATTTAAATCTTTAGTTTTAGTTATAGGTTTTACAATAAAAATGTAAAACCAGCATTTGCTTCTGATTAGAGCAGCTTTTTTAATTAAGCATGCAACTACAGAACATCACAAACCCCTCAGTTACACACAGACTTAAGAGGCACACAATCACGCACACAAGAGAGACAGACAAAGAAAGAGAGTTCAAGAAATCGAGAAGAGCGAGTGAGGCGAGTTTATAATGGGGATATAACGACCCTCTCCATGAATACTCCGAGGGCAGGTTTATGTCTTTAGATGCACAATAGAGCACTGAGAGGTCTTGGAACGAGAAGACATGCTGAGAACACTTAAATGAATCTCCTCATTATATCCAGAAGGGCTTAATCAAAGGACTCCAATGATTTCACCTACACTCACTTAAAGCAGCAAACATATTCCTCCTCTGCCAATATCCCTGTTGAATAACACACACACTCGAGAAAAAAAAAAAAAATGGGGGGGGGGGTGGCAAGGACCTAAAAGAGGTTTAGGAGTGGCGTTTTCCAAATTCTTTAATCTTCAAAGATGCCCTCTCTAGTGTTAGGCTAGTTATCCAGTGAGGAATCTGGCCTCAGATAGCTTTACAGCTCACTCCTAAAGCTATAAAAACCCGCCTGCTTCGAACCAAGAATTTTGCAATAGAGCTTGGAATTTTTATAGCATACAGCCCAGGAGGATGAGTCTACAGCATTAAGGAAACTGCTTTAAATCATTGACTTTTTATAATTGCAGGTTGACAGCTGACTTGCATGGACAATTGCTTAAAATCACAGCACAGCTCTCTACAATATTTGATTCTGATTGGTCAATTGCAGCACTCTGCATTAAAATATGTCACCCGTGCTGGCAAAATGAGTCGCAATAAGCAAATGAGTTATTGATATTTTTAATTTTTCTATTAAAAAACCTTGTCAAAATGGTGTATGATCTGCTGGAATCCGACAAAAAATGACTGCGGTACACCTGTTTGAAATCAGCAAAGTCAATTTTGAGAAAAATCGAGTTAAAGTTTTCTGAAGGTTCCAAAACAAAATCATCTAGCAAACATACCTTAAAATTGCTGGTAATACCACCAGATTTGGTACAAACCATGTCAAAACCAAATATCCATTGGAAAATATATATTCATCTTTTTTTAATAATTCCACAATTATTTGATTAACATTAATGAAACAGACAGACCTACTGTGGTCTGTCTAATTAGCGGATCTAATTTAATGTCACACATCAGATGTTTTTCCCCAACAGTCAACCAAACGTTCACTAAAGACCAGAGGTGTAATGTCTTTAGTACTTGAGTCAACCAGTACTTGAGAATATTTTGGGAGAATCTGTACTTTACTTGAGTTTTTATATTTCTGTCAACTTTTACTTTTACTCCACTACATTTCCTAAAATAAAAAAATCTATCACTGGTGCCTCGTAGAGTTTGTTTTGACACGTGACCTGAGGCTACGTGCTGCACAGAACTATAGGACACTTCAAAAACGGATTTAAACATAAACAACAAAGCGGTATGTTTTACAGTACACTACAGTATGTTTTCATATCACTAAAGTAATTAGTTTGTTGACTGCATGCTGCATTACTGGAGAATGGCAGAATATTTGCCGTCGAGGCTGAGAGGACGCTAACATTAGTAGTAACGTTACTTCAAGCAGTTAAAACAATGTGACAAAAACACCAACTGTTTAATGTCACGATTGTTGCTATCTATTTGCATTAGTTTATATTTGCTCGCTTTTATGCATTCGTTATCCATCGAAGATGCATATTTAAATTGTATCCTAATGATGTAGCCGACAGAAGCATAAAAAATCAGAAATGTATTCAACTACAGTTCTTTTTTTATCTGCACTTCAACACATATTTTCATTAGATAATCACGTGTTTAAAATAGAAGCAAATAACGAGTGAAAGTATACTTATAATATGCTATGCCTTTGTGCATAAAGATGGCCATTTTTAAGCATGATTGTTTGGATTTATATAAAATGGTAACACTTTACAATAAGAGTCCATGTATAATGAAAGGTTAATTAAAGTGTTGTTCATTGTTAATTTCAACATTTACATTTTAACATTTTAAAGTTGCCTCTTACATTAATTACAATGCACTATGAATTAATATGAATGATCAAAGTATAATTAATATATTAGTATAAAAGTACACATTTTGACATTTTTTTTATTTCAAAGCAAACAAAATGTAAGAGTGTTAAAACTGAACACAGTCTTGCTGCTCAAACTGTGTATAAACCATTGTTAATAATATTTTCTGCTCCTTTTGTATTGTGCATTTACTTGTACTTTTACTTTCATTACTTAAGTATGTTTAATATCAAAAAAATACTTTTTTTTGTACTGTTATTCTGTATATATGTGTATGTCAGGATTACGGCGTCTTGTGTGTGTGCTCGCTTTCAATCTGTCAGTCAGTGCGAGTAAGATCGTTTTGTTTACATCAGCATGAGTTTGAAAATCACATTTCATTGGTTCAGACTGGAAGTTGGAATGATGCATGTAGCAACTGATAATGTAATAACTGCAGATAATGTCAAATGTAATGTAATAAGTATTACATTATTGTTGTAATAAAATGTTCATAATGTAATAATTTTCTCAAAGCGTAATAAAATCTTGAGCTCAAAATGTAATAACAATTTTTTCATTGTGAGAAATTTATTACATTATAAACTCACCAAAAACATGTCATATTTTCAGAATTGTAATAGCTTTTGCTGTTATTTCCAGTGAAATAAATTTAATAAAACGATAAAGAGATTCTGTAGCTGTTTTCCTTGTTTTTGTTTAAAACATGTTTATCAAACACAGATTGTCCTTGGGTACATGAGGGCAATTGAGGGTTTAAAAGTTCAAAACAATGAAAATTAAATTTAGCTTTAAACTTTGTAAGATTTTTTTTTTTTTTGAGGATTTGTCACCCAGGGTCCCAAACAGCAAAATTACTTCCAACTTTTGTATTCTCTGATAACGGCCCCGTGGAAGGGATTCAATTGCTCACTTTCTTTAGGGATGACCTTGCCAATGGAGTTCACTTCCCACAGTTCCCTTCAAGGGAGTAAAAATTACGAATTTGTGGTTAGTGTGATGTTTGAACTGTTGCTCCCCATCGTTTATTTCAGATGACATCAAATCTAACTTTAACTTCTTTATGGATAGTATTAGTGTAATGCCCCCAGCCTTCTTAGTGAACTGTTAAGGGATGAGAGAAACACAATGGAGACACTTAGCACACTTATTTCACCACACGAGGGACTTCCACTGTCATCATGAACAACGACTTAGGCAGCAATTACATGGCCAGACCTCTGCTATGATTTACCCCACCTGACAACAGTGGTTTGGTCTGCTTTCAGCAGATCACATCAAGGGGAATGTACCAGGAAGCCTCCCCTCCCAGGAGAAGCACATTTAATCTTATGTGTTGAGGAAAGGATCAAAGAGATGAAGTGAGTTTGTGTCTGATCAGGCAGCGCGAGGACAGGACTTACCCGGCAGATCCGGGCGACACGAGACAGCACGCTCTTGTCCGCAGTGCTCCCATCACGGGATGCCTCACGGAAAAAGAAGTAAATCTTGTCATCGTCAGGGTTGTAGGTGTCCGCAATGGGATGGGCGGAAATAAACTTGCCCTCTGTGGATGAGAGAGAAAATCTGGTCAGCTTTAATTTTTATCTGATGCTAATCCAACAATCCCTTTATAAGACTTGTAAGAAAGTGTGGAAGCCTATTAAAACAGCAAAGACCCTGATTTTTATCCCTTGTTTGTGTGTGAGAGAGAGTATAAATACAAAACTGTATCCTACTGTTTAGTGTAAATGCTAGGCATTTCCTTTTGGACTCACAGCAGACCGTTAATGAGTGTTTAGGGTTGGAAAATAGACTGTGTGGGTTTAAACTCCATTAAATTACATCAGCCACAAGAAGAGCTCTAACATTCAAGAGGAAAATAAAAGGTGGAAGAAAGACAGTCATTTACTTGATGACTAGACAAAGACTGTATTATATTGGATTCTCTGCAAATGACTAAGACCCAGACGGAGAGGAGAGAAGAAGATAGTGCCAGCAGTTGGTAACTCAGTAATTTAGAGTACAGTATGTCTAAAAATTATATTTATAAGCAATTTGACACTTTTTATGGGTTTATCCTTCTAAAAGTTTTGAGTTGAGCAAGTAACACTGGGAACTTCAAGTATTCAAGTATACAAGAGTTTAGGGTAGCAAAGTTTTTCTTAACGTAAATTAATACTTTTATTCAGCAATGACACATTAAATTGATCAAAAGTGATACTAAAGAAATTTATAATATTACAATTCATTTCAAATAAATTCTGTTCTTTTGAACTTTCTATTCATCAAAAAATCCTGAGAAAAACGCTGTTTCACAGTATCACATTTTCCATAAAATGAGAGAACAACTGTTTTCATTGAAAAAAAAAATGGTAACACTTTACAATAAGGTTCATTAGTTAAACATTAGTTAATGTATTAACTAACATGAACTAACCATGAGAAATACATTTGTTACTGTGTTTACTAATCTTCGTTAACTTTAGTTAATGAAAATACAGTTGTTCATTGTTTGTTCATGTTAGTTCAGAGTGCATTAACTAATGTTAACAAGATTTTAATAATATATTAGTAAATGTTGAAATTAACATTAACAAAGATTAATAAATGCTGTATAAGTGCAGTTCATTATTAGTTCATGTTAACTAATGTAGTTAACTAATGAACCTTATTGTAAAGTGTTACCAAAAAAATATTACTTGAGCACCAAATCAGCATATTAGAATGATTTCTGAAGAATCATGTGACACTGAAGACTGGAGTAATGGCTATTGAAAATCCAGCTTTGCCATCACACGAATAAATGACATATCCAAATATATCTAAATAAAAAACAATTATTTTAAACTGTTATAATATTTCACAATATTAAAGTTTTACTGTATTTTTGATCAAATAAATGCAGCCTTGGTGAGACTTCTTTCAAAAACATGTTAAAAATCTTACCCACCTCAAACGTCTGAATTGTAGTATTTAAAAGGAAGAGAAAGAAACTACATTCTGCCCATTAATACAATAACTATGTCTAAAAAGCAACAATACACTCCTTCATTAGTCCACCTAGCCCATTAATGGAAACTAAGCTGCAAAAAATGTGTTATTTAGAACTTTAAAAATCAGTATTCTGCAACGTAAAAAATGAAATCTAAAAATTCTGTAAGATCTGAGTGTTGGTATGAGTGCATTAAAGTGGACTGGAGGGAAAAGCTGACCATTGATCCAGTAGTCCTCAGAGATGTCTGTGCGAATGTACTGCTGGTCTGGGGACGGGCCAAGAGAACGGCTAAACGTGCTGTCCTTGCCCAGGAAATCAGACGCTGTGCCAGCGTAGAGATACTGATCTAAAAAACACAGAAAGGGAGCATCTCAGAGTAAACATTGAGCTGCAGTCATTCAGGCTGCATGCACGGTTACAACAGCTGACCATCAGCCATTGCCATCATGTTCACTTTTCCTCAGATGTGATATACAAGCCCTGAGATCTGAAGTACTATACACAAATTACCATCTCCACAGTATCTATGACAACCAAGAGGGGTTTATGGATTATGTTTTTAGAATCACTCAGTGATTTCTATCATCATCATTATCATTTGGTGTTTCCACCCTACGTCACCCATCTTTCTATTTATGTGGTTTGGATCAAATCTCTATGACGTAGAATGTGCTCTGTTCTTCCAGAGTTGTTCACTGTTGATTATGCATGTCACTGTAAATAAACAAACACACTCAACCACACTTTTGAAGGAGGAGTTCACCCAAATGTGAAAATTCTCATTTGCATTAATTACTTTACATTTGATTGCTACAGTACAGATAAATATTTTCATCTTAAATTTTTGATTTCTGGATGACTTTTATGATTTTTTTTTGGGCCCAACTCTTGGAATGAGATGAAGGTGAGTAAGTCATGACATAATTTTCACTTTTGAGTAAACTATTCACTTAAACTTTCCTAATTCAGGCCCTCTCAGGAAGGAAGGATCTGTAATGACTAATGGCTATAATTAATCAAACTTTGCTCCGCTGGAAAAATTCAGGCTTCAACACAACCCACAAAAATGGAACACAAGAAAAAAAATGGATATTTTGGAAAGTTTACAGCTGGTAGTCTTGACAGGGTGTGACATTTCTCCACAGTCCTCCACTGCAAACATAAGGGTCGGTTTAACGTGAAGCAAAAAAACAAATGTCTGACAGACAGAACAGACGAACCAGATTTTTCTTGGGTGAAAGCCGATCACGTGTAAAGAGTAAAATTCTTTTTACATCAGGTTTGTGTTTAAGAGAAGGAAGCTCTGATTCAGTCTCACCTGTGAGTACTGAAGCAAAAGGCTGATGTGGATCAAAAGGACATTTCATTCGGCCAGATTCCACAGAGTTGCTGTGGAGGTGCAGCCAGCTGTCCTGTAATCACAGTACACCAAACACTCATCATTAATAGTTAATATACAGGAGAAACGACTAAATAAAAGTCTTTCACGAGTACTAGTCAATCAAATAGAAAACCTTAAACTCAATATACACTGTGTGGAAGCAGTCAGTAATTTAATTCCTTGCCTCTTTGTGACCTTTGATCTCTAAGAAAGCACAGGTGGGGTGGAAGGCTCCAGTGCCACAGGCGTAGACATGGGTCCGGTTATAGCTGTGCAGAACTCTTATGAAATTAGCACATTCGGTCTGAGGTAGAAAGAGAAAAAAAGAAATTATTATAAGCATTGTGCAGTGACCTCAAAAAGTATTTGGATATTTAAATTACACATAAAAATGTATTCAAGTCATTGCAATAAATAGCAAAATGTCTAATTAAGTGGCCTTTATCAAGAAAGATATCATAAGCATAATTTTTTAAATGATGTCCGTTGATAAAAATGATAAAACAATCAATAAAGTGTTTAAAATATGCTGCTTGTTGAAGGTAACTGACTTCATACATTCCCTAACCTTGGGATCAGATTTTAAATCACAAAAATATGAATGTCTAATTTTTTTATTTTTTTTATTGCTTGGTTAATGGAAAGTCCCAATTCTATTAAAGCTAAATTAACATTTAAATGTCACTTTGGATCAGTTTAATGTATCCTTGCTGAATAAAAGTATTATTTACTTCTTTTCAAAAGAAAAATCATAAAAAAAAAAATGTTGTGGAAGCCTGGCACAAAACAGTTTACTGCTCTCTTTTACAAGACAGGTTTGAGTTAGAGAGGACAGTCTGTGTATTGAAATGTTCATTCAGCAGACAGATATTCCAACTGATACTTACAAGAGGGTTTTTGCCAGCAAGTATACACATATCCACCCTGTCTCTTGGAGCTGGCCAGCTCAACTGCAAGTGAGAAACACACGCACACTGTATATTAGTATATATAACTAAAAGTAGCAACAAATACCTTACAACATAAACAGTCAGAGTAAGTCTATACAATTGTCTCTCATGGCATTGTTACAGAAAAGTAAATCAACCATGAAGTGTACACCATACAAAAATTCTGATTTAGACTGAGATCTTGTAACTCAAAGTAGGATTTTAAACAGAGTGTAATCCATTGTGTATTTAGCAGATGAAAAGCTGCACACATGAAATACTGTACAAACATGGGTCCTGGTTTAAGCTCACTGGAGGGAGGATCACGTTCAGATAAAGAGTGATGAAGGGGCTGCTGGCCTTGTCTCTGCACACATGTATTATAAAAGCTTAAATGCTTAGCATACACGGGGCTGACCTTTGACCTTGACCTCCAAGAGCCGTCTCTACATGTAACATGCAATCCATGATTACACATGC
Organism: Zacco platypus; assembly: GCA_038088235.1. NCBI lineage: Eukaryota > Metazoa > Chordata > Actinopteri > Cypriniformes > Xenocyprididae > Zacco > Zacco platypus. The sequence goes on along the minus strand of CM076075.1, from coordinate 19,212,447 downwards.
TCGTGAGAGGACTTTACATGACGGCGCTTTGAAGATTGTCGTGCCTACCACAAACTGACAAAGGGGCTCAATAGGTACCTTCCACCATACAAATGAAAAAAACAATGTGTGAACATACAAGCATGAGTCATAAACACACACACACACGTCTTACGTAAACGTACACTTATGAGTAAAGCATTAGGTGCCCATTTGGCCAAAAACAGTTTTATTTTGTGTATTTATTGTCCAAAACTAATGTTTCAAATATATGCTAAATGTATGCTTATATAGGTAATGCAAAATGTATTTTATAAAACATATGTTAGATAATTTAAATATATTCAGATTGAAATGCATGGTCAAAAAATGTATGAGGAAATATAAGTAACTAAAACTTGTGACGGAGAAAGTGGTCTTGTCATGGGACCACTGTGGAGACAGTGATTGACAGGTGTGATAGTGTGATAGTGGCAGGGTCAGCTCAGTAGCTCTGTATAGTGATGCTATGGGAATATCCAGATAAGACTAAGAGATAACTAGTTGGAGTGAAAGTATAAAGTGAACTAAATGACCTCTTATAGCAGAGAAGCACATAAATACGACAACACCAACTACCATAAATGTTTTAAGCTAAACAGATCCTCACAGACTCTCTCACTATGCTATCAGGCATTTTTGTGAGATTAGAAAGGTATAAACAGTTCTGATTTGCACTTAGTTTAACCCAGATTATGTTGTCCAAGTACAGCAGTGTAACCAGTCAACAAGAGCTTTAAAACAAAAAAATATTTTTTTTCTCACAATAAAAACATGCGCCGGTTTGGCAAAAGATTAACAAATACTTTGGCATAAAATCTATTAGCGGTTCTGACTTACCTAGCAACAGCATTGCAACCACATAGTACTGCACTGATCATGGTGGCAATGTTTGCACTGACAAGAACCATTTTTCTTCAGTAGGCCTGATGTATAGACTTTGCGTATGCACAAAATGGGCATTGGAATGTCCATAGTATTTGTGTACCGAAAGTGAAAGTGATGTAGGCTAGTGTCATGAAATATGAAGGGAGAGTCTTGACAAAATCAGAAGACAAATGGTCACAAGAGGCACATCTGAAATGCATGTTAGTATCAGGTGTAAGCGGAAATGCGTCTTGGCTGACCACTTGTGATCGGATCACGAAAGAACATCTTAAAACCAGGTGGTAACAGGGAATCTCTCTCGCTCACTCGATTTCCGGGATATTGGGAATAATTTGCGGCCGTCGGAGAGCCACTAATAATTAAACAACAGACACTGATTAAAAAAAAAAAAATGAAACACATAAAGTATGTTATTATTATTTAACATATTATTTCAGGTTTGTGTAATATTTTGAGTTTGCATCTCACAGTTTTTATTCATTTTGAGGAATACTGAATCTGTTTTTGTACAAGTGACATGAGTAAATGCAAGCTCACATTTAGTCTAAAACTACAATGACCATCATGTTTGTACAGTACACACAACGCCTCAGCACCTTACTACTGATTTCTCTCAAAAAGGGGACAAGAAAAGTGTCAGTCAATAAAAAAAAACAAAGTAACATTACTTATTTGAAACTCCAAAATTTTGTTGTAAATTTAACAGTAATGCATTACTTTACTCGTTACTTGAAAAAAGTAATCTGATTACATAACTCAAATTACTTGTAATGCGTTACACCGTGTCAACACGGTGTACACGATGCCACAACATGTGTTAAAAGGTATCTTTTCCATGTTAATCAGAGTTTTTGTTCTAATTAGCCGCGACGGCGACACACAATGATTCTATTTTAGAAACGGTTTCTATTTGTCGACGCCGCAGCTTGAACAACAACACAAAGTATGGCAATGATAATCTCAGGTACTGTTTATGTGTTTTATTTAATGTTAAAAGCATCAAATCTGAGTTTGAATATCATTTTGAGTGCCTTTTCGCTGTAATGAAAGCAACAATGGAAAATTCACCTCGAATCTTCAAAAAAAAAAAAATTAAAAGAGCGTTCAAACAAATGCACTTTGCTTGGCATTCTAATCTTTTGCTTTTTCAAATGAAAGAAATATGTCAACCAGTCAGAAAGTGAGTGAATGCTCTTCTAAATGATTCTATGGAAACATGTGCTAAGTTCTGCCCCCGACCACACATAATGTAAAGTCTTTATCTGCCTTTTCGGAAACCTGATTCTGCATATCTGCAGGTGTTAGACTTTTAAGGTGTGTGTTTACCTTTTTGGGGTGTTTATTGATATTGTCTGGGTCCAGCAGGTAAATGTGGTCTTTGGCTCCCAGCAGTAATCGGCTTCTCTCCTCATCCAAAAGTACTGTCTGAAACTGCTGTCCCTGGCTGGAACCCACAAATGGCACCACACTTTGAGAATGGATCAGCTCTGGAGAAGTCAAATGAGGGTCATCAATACAAACATACACATACATAAATACAATGTACTGTATGCACAAACAGATTCAGAATGATGACTGAAGCTTTTCTAATGCAAGATTATTTTTAAAAAAATATATAAAAACGTATATAAAAAAAATCTTGTTAATATTTAAGTATCAATAAGATGAAGATCTAAATGATCTCACAAGTCCTTCTAGATCTCAACATCGTCTCAAACTGTGCTCATATTAGACAAAACCAAAGTCTGCAGTCAAAAGAGATTTTGATATGAACTCAAACATTTGTAACTTATCTGAACCAGGCTATGCACAGCTGTACATCAACAATTGTGTCATTTGTTTCTATTTTAATTTCTCCTGTAAGTAATTTTAGTAGAAAGGTTATTAAAAAAAAGAAATGTGTATCGGAATATTAACTTATATGTATCCATGCTGAATAAATGTATTATTTTCTTCCTTTCAAAAAATATAAGAGCATTTATGTGCGAATGAGGTGTGTGTGTCTGTGTGTGGTCCTGATAAACTCTATGTTATGAGGAAAAATGTCCCCACAAAGATGGCATTATCCGAAATCCTTTTCCTTGAGGGGACATTTTTGGTCCCCATGAAAACAGCTTACAAATAATACCAAGTGATGTTTTTTGAAAATGTAAAAATGCAATTTTTCTGTGGGGTAGGATTAGGGGATGGAATATACAGTTTTACAGTATAAAAATCATCATGTCTATGGAAAGTCCCCAAAAAACATAAAAACACAACATGTATGTCACACCTATTGCTTTACCCACCCCCACCCTCTCATTTTTCGAATGTACTGAGTGGCTCTATTATCTCTATATTCAATATGATCTATAGTAACAATAACCTAGGGGCTATCTGTCATCTATGTGTTCAGACTCCATCCGGAAAAAATTTTATCCTTTCTTTTAAATCCTCTGAGCTGTCTGTAAGAATTCAGCTGGATCTAATTCCTCCACCTATCAATTATCACACATCAGCACAGAGGCAGATTAGCTTGATGGTTCATTTGCTGTATGTTTCATATTTTACCTCTTGTGCTCTCTGAGGGAGCAATGACATATTCTGTTATTCTTGCAGAAGAATGCTGGTTAACAGCTTAGACAGCTGAGATGCGGTTGAGATTGGCATTTGTGCATACAATGAAGGTAAGCCAAAAGTTGTCACGATAACACAAATCAGCTTAAAAGTTACAAGCTATCAACACCACTATAAGAGAGATGGAAAATCTCTAAAGGTGACGTTGTTAAGCATTGTTCATATTCTCTTCGGTGCATACAAACCAAACTCTCTGGATACGTAAATCTTGAGATATTTTTGAAACACGTCATAACGTTTGACTAAAGCACACAGTCTTTGTAGTCTTGGACAGAGTCCTAAGATTTCTCCACCCTATTTTCTGCTCTCCATGCACTCAAACATAACCATCTGCCAGCAGCCTCAAAGCAAGAAAATCTGGCAGTGTGCACTTAAACACTATGGAAAGCAGGTCTGTAGATTCATTTATGTTTTCTGATCCTCTTTTTGTTCTGTTTTAAATTCTGAATTTCACATATCCATACACCATTTGCCTTTTATTCTTTATATCTCCCAATTTTCTGCTTCCTCTCAGCATCTGCCGCCTACCATGTACATAAATATTGTTTGAGCATCCCTGTTGTGGTCAGGTCATGGGGCGTCTAGAGCATCAAGAAGTTGAATAAATCTAAGGACTTAACTATTAATTCTCTGGGGTGCAGGGTCAAGAATGGGTCATTTCTGATCAATATTTACAAAACAAAAAATCCTTTCCAAAATAAAACCCCATTCATGCTAACGCCTGACTAGCTGATGCTAATCTACTCTGCAAACAGTATTAGGTCAGAGCGCTGCTGAGAGATCCCTGCTTAGAAATGAGGTCTACAGAGATGTATCTTAAGCTCTGGGGCTTTATCTGGACCCCTCAGGAGAATAAACTCCTCACGTTCACTCATAGCAGTATTCTATGAATTACAGAGAGAGTATAAGGAGACGACCACAAAAAGGAATGGGAGAAATCGCAACAGTCAATCTGACAACTATAATAACAGAAGTCCTTCCTTTAGAGTGATAAAGCCTAAAAAACAGTACTGTAATAATTTGCTTACCCTAAAGTCATTCCAAACCTATTTGATTTCTTCTACATGGAGACATTTAGCAGAAGGTTTGAACAGCTTTCTTCCATAAAACAGATGTGGAAGAAAAACCAAGGGTTATCAAGCTCCAAAAAGGACAAAAAATTAAAAAGTAGTAAAAGGAGACCAAACAACTCAATTACGAAATTGAGTCATTATTCACCAAAAATTTGTTTTATAGTTGCAGTCACCATTCACTTTTATTGTATAGACATCAGAATATTAGACACATACACAGATCAGGCATAACATTATGACCACCTTCCTAATATTGTGTTGATCCCAATTTTGCTGCCAAAACAGCCCTGACCCGTTGAGGCATGGACTCCACTAGACCCTGAAGGTGTGCTGTGGTATCTGGCACCAAGATGTTAGCAGCAGATCCTTTAAGTCCTGTAAATCGTGAGGTGGGGCCTCCATGGTTCTGACTTGTTTGTTCAGCACATCCCACAGATGCTCTATTGGATTGAGATTTGGGGAATTTGGAGGCAAGTCAACACCTCCAACTTGTTGTTGTGCTCCTCAATCCATTCCTGAACCATTTTTGCTTTGATGCATTATTCTGCTGAAAGAGGTCACAGCCACCAGGGAATACTGTTTCCATGGAAGGGTGCATATGGTCTGCAACAATGCTTAGGTAGGTGGTAGGACCAAAGGTTTCTCAGCAGAATATTTCCCAAAGCATCACACTGCCTCCGCCGGCTTCCCATAGTGCATCCTGGTACCATGTGTTCCACAGGTAAGAGACGCACACACACACCTGGCCATCCACGTGATTTAAAAGAAAACGTGATTCATCAGACCAGGCCACTTTCTTCCATTGCTCCGTGGTCCAGTTCTGATGCTTACGTGCCCACTGTTGGTACTTTCAGCGGTGGACAGGGGTTACCATGGGCACGTAAACTGGTCTGTGGCTGTGCAGCTCCATACGCAACAAATTGTGATGCGCTGTGTATTCTGACACCTTTCTATCAGAAACAGCATTAACTTCTTAAGCAATCTGAGTAGCTCGTCTGTTGGATCGGACCATACGGCCCAGCCTTCGTTCCCCACATGCATCAATGAGCCTTGGCCACCCATGACCCTGTCGCCAGTTCACCACTTTTCCTTACTTGGACTACTTTTGATAGATACTGACCACTGCAGACCGGGAACACCCAACAAGAGCTGCAGTTTTGGAGATGCTCTGACCCAGTCATCAAGCCATCACAATTTAACCCTTGTCAAACTTGCTCAGATCCTTATGCTTGCCCATTTTTCCTGCTTCTAACAACTTCCATCAACTTTGAGGACAAAATGTTCACTGCCTAATATACCCCACCCACTAACAGGTGCCGTGAAGAACAGATAATCATTGCCATTCACTTCACCTGTCAGTGGTCATAATGTTATGCCTGATCGGTGCAGGTATAAATGAATATGTATGAATGTGTGAATAAATACATACATTTTATTTCAATACAAGACCCTTGTTATAGTTGTGAACATTTGATATATGTTGAAACTTAAACTTCGCAAACAGTTAAGGAGATTTCAGACTATTCCCAGGAACAAAGAGGCTATACTTCCCTGACTAGAAAAGCAATTGTCAAAATGGCCCCAGAGTGAAATGACTTCAATAAGAACTTCTTAAAAGTCACATTTTATAAGCTTGCAGTGTAATGCAACACTTCTGCGGTTAGCTGATTGTGGTGGCTTAATAATTATTCTTATAAGAAACACAGACTCCCTGTGGAAACATAAAGAAGGTATTGTTCAATCTTTACATAGTGCTGTACAGTTCAACCTTTGCATTGCAAGCCATTTCAGCCCTATAGGTACATCGTTTATCTTTAGGCAATAGCAAAGTATAAGGGTTGATGAGTGAAATACAAACCTATGAAGTAATGCACAATTTGAGGGGCTGACAAATTAAGGTACCCCTAGCTATTCACCAGAACCTGGGCCACATGTTAAAGCTAATGTCACAGAGTAAGACTTCTTTTAAGATTTCTCAGACGGTAAAGGATTACACTCTTAGGTGTAATCAATATTCTGGCTGTGGTTTGGGAAGAGAGCCAAACTAGTGGAAATGAGTGTAACTCTGTGTACAGTGCATTAGGAAGACGCATGACTATATTTATGACCTGCTTGTTTTACATCTGTTTAGAGAGCCACAGCCAACTGGGAGCCATAAAGATATAAATTCATTGTATACTATACTGTGAGTTCTTAAATTGCTGTTTTCCTATTGCAAAATTAGGCTTTGTGTTTGCACAACGCTTCACGCTCATGCATGTCTATACCATCATGCATGTACACTTTAGGTCAAACACAAGAAAATATACAACTCATAAAACTATCAATAACCCTCACTCAAGACCCCTGTGCTGAGAGAGTCTGTCTTTAATAGAAATATTTACACAAACTGAAGATAATATTTTGATGTGTTTCACTGGACATTGTCATCTAGGAGTGATGTTAACGACAGAAAGGATATTGTTTAGTTGACTCTTGAGAACATTATGAGATGTATCTAATGCAGATCAGATGTTCCCATTTTAGCCTTCGTTCTAGAGAAAAACAAGATGAACCTACACTCAACTGGACCTGAGGTGCACAAACAGCCATGCATACTTCTGGATAATGACACTCTGTTTTATAGGAGTGCACTGATACATAAATGGTGCCGATGCTTTTATGAGAGCATCTGCTCAGATGATGGATTGCGAAAGACTGTACTTCTGTATCCTCTCCAGCAGGACCAAACATGGAGCGGAACAGCAAGTTTTAAGATCAAACTGACATATTCACTGCAGTTAAATGGATTAGATAATCTCTTAAAGCAAAGCTCATATACTATATATAAATAGACAGCTTTAAAAGACTGATAATCAGTATTTTTGTTTTATTTTCCAGTAAAATATCCAAATTGAAAAACAAGATTTGAATTGTGATTAACATTAAGATTTGTTTTCGGAAAATATATCTTGAATTAAGTTACCAATGCCTTTGATTTGTTGTTGTTGTTGTTTTGCGTGTTTTAAACATACAACTAAAAAACATTAGTGAGATTTATGCTTAAAAACAGAAACAAAATTGACAAAAAAAACTCTCAATGGGAATTGAAAAGTGATACAATTTTGTTTTTTTGTAAAATTGGATTTCCCACTAAATGTATCTTGTTTAAACAATGTTTAGATAAAGATACCAAGGAAAATTATTTTTTTCACTGTAAAAGTAATGGTTAATTGCACTTTAAAATGTATTTTATACAATAATATATACAATAAAAGTTTCTTTACTATTATTATTTTCATATCTAGCAGAAAAAGGTCATAAAACCAACATACTGCACAGATTTTCATAGTAGAAATGTCAAGAAAATCTTTTCAGAGGCCAGTCAATGCATGAAGCAATGCATCATTTCTAGCACAAGGCAGGCAGCTGTCTGTTCTTTCCACTCATTCGCATAACATTCTCACCAGCAGCAACTAAAATATATGGCAAACTGACGCACAGCAGGTAGGATTTTTATGCTAAAGAAACTGAAAATAAACAGAGGGTTCACTACAGTCACTCATATTTTTATTGGCGTGAGTTTCCTGATATGGATGAGGGTCTGTTTCAGTAGTTCTGGCATGTTCTGGGTCAGTTTTAGGGAGCTATAAATTTTATTACCCTCAGTGGCATAAAACAAACGGCATATTCAGTTAACTCAAATCGAGGCAGGGATCGAACAGAAGTGAAAAATGGAGAAAAGACTTTTTGTTGCTTAGAAAGAACATTAATGTCAAAGGGGCACTTTATCAAATGTCAGCACTATCAAAAACACGTTCTGGAACAACATGGTATCTAATCAGTAGTGCTACTGATCTTGTAAAGCTCAGTGCAGATTTATCATGAATCAACAACTGTGGACAAAGTATGCAAGACTTTTAACAATCCATGTGTCTGTGCACTTAAATGAGTATGGACATGTTGTTCCTTTTAACAGATGTTTCTTTTACGCCTCACTCACTTTATAACATCATACGTTTATCTTGCCCTTAACTCCCAAACACTATTCCACACAGCTTAAATATGTGTGTGTCTGAGTGTGTGGCACTGCTATGGTGTTGTCAATGTAACTCCAGTGATAAGCGAAAATGTGCTGTGCTTGTGGGATCACTTTTGAGATCAGAGCGTTAACGCCTTATTGACTTATCAAACCTTTGAAGCCGCAGCTGCAGTCGAGCGATCAAACACAACCACAGGTAGAAGGAGGGAGTGCGCTCACAGCATGCAACAGTGGTTAGCAAATACCACAAGAGATGCAGCCAGTTACAGTACTGGGTAAAATCCCAGACCAAAGTAGTCATGGCCTTATTTTACCTCTCATTATGAAAGGGCCATATTGTCCTAGAACTTCTTACGTAGCAAGAGGTGGGTGATATGTCCATAACCACGATATAATTACTACCACGATAACAATATATTGTAATATAGTTATTTTTGCTTGAAATAAGGTTTTTAAATACCACTTAAATGTTAGAAAATTTCAGTATCACAGCAAAAAGTAGAGCTGCATGATTAATCATAAAAAGATTGCAATCTCGATTCAAGCACCCACGCAATCTTATTTTATCAATGACAATGACAACAGAGCCACAGACAACAGTTTTAAACCACACATTTATTTCTGTTACAAATATTCAATTATCACAGAAGTACTGAGATATACGTTTTAAGTTATCAAGTTATTTTGATTCGATACCAATCAAAATAGAGCAAACTACCTTTTGAAACGAACTTGGCGTGTCACATAGCAGTTGTATCAATTACATCGTATTCCACTAGGTGGTGACAAGTGACTGTTCATTTTTTTTTTCATTGAATCATTCATTCAAAAGATTCGTTCAAAAACACTGATTCATCCAGTAATGAAACAAGTATTTAATTATCAGTCACTGAATTCATTCAAAACCATTTTTCAAATAATTCATTCAAACATTTTCCCCCAATTAGAGTCCAGCAATTTATATTTTGTATAATCAGAATCGTGGGAGAATCGTGATCTCTATTTGAAACCAAAAAATCGTGATTCTCATTTTATCTCATTTTTCCAGCTCTAGCAAAAACTAATACTTACCTAACTAACATAAGTAATCAAGCTCACTGAAGACAAGCAAATAGTAACAAAGACAGATAAACTAATTATGAGCAATAAATTTGTAATTTTAGGAGCTAATGCATGGATCTAATTAGAGCTGTCACTAACGATTATTTTGTTAATAGAGCAGTCAATCAATTATTTTGAAATCTGATATTTTTTGTGGTAGTAAACATAGACCAAAGAAGCAAAGACCCAAGTCTTTAAAATGACTTAATATTTGGCCACTCCTTTACCATAGAAATGCTACAGCTACGGAAATTTCTTGAACAAGAATATTTGGACATCAAAACATACAAACTCAGAGTGAGGGTTTATTCTGAAATCACGGTTTGCTTATTTGGAAACATTTAAACGTATTCTCTTGTGTTGGTATAGTTTTACCAGTTTATCATTATAAGCAACCCAAACTCACAGCATATGCAGAAATGGCAGTTTGAGACGTGCTCCAGACATGTAAATGATAAGTTCATGTGGAGCAGAGACACTCTGAGATGCAGGTAAACTACACGCATTAAAATAATTAAAGCGCTTATTTTCCCTATTGAGTGAGTCAAACTGTTGCAAACAACTTGGAACATACTCATTTGCAAAAAAAAATATACATATATATATATATATATATATATATATTTTTTTTTTTTTTTTTTTTTTTTTTTTAAATCATAAAGCAAAAGTATTATCATTCTAAAGATAAAGTTTTCTTTGGGGAATTATTTGAACTATAGCCATTTAAATTATTTGAACTATAGCCATTTAAATTAGCTTCACATAAAGACAATAAATATCTACGACATACATCATCATTTAGATAGCTAAGTATGTGTGTGTGTGTTCCCAGTATATACAATATACAAAACTTGCATACTGCTACTGTGATAAGCAGCACATCCCTTATGTACACTTAATCAGTCATATGTGCAGTCTAAATATTGACCTCATACAAGTGAGTTGTAAACCTCTCATCACACTCCAAAATGTACTTCAAAATGTATCCTTTAAAAATGACAAACGTTCCAGCAGATGTTTAAAATAAATACATGGAAACTCAGCAAAACACTAAAGATTTAATAGATAATTCTAAAATGATGTTGACATCAAGCAAATTAAAAGCTTTAGGGAATAAAGAGAATGTTAAATAAAGTTTGAAAGTCACATAAGGACACGTTTTACCTTTGTAGCCGAGTTTAACTCTTGGCACACTCTCCTTCATGCAGTCCACCTTGGGTAGAGAGAAGAAGAGCATCATCAAGGTAGACCACCAGACACTTGAGAACCGCCCCATCCCGACCTGGTGGAGATGCTGATGACTGCTCGTCCACCGCTTATTGTCTGGTTCCTCAGCAGCCTTCTTGATTGGAGAGGAGAGTTCTGCTGCTGCGGACCTGTGATGGAGTGGACAGATAGAGTACTCTTAGGGAGTGGCTGGGCATCTCTGTGGGAGGTGTGTGTGTGTCTTGAGAACTTGTTAAATCCCAAACAAATGTTCAGCTGCTTTACTGTGGTCTCTTTCAGGCATGTCTATGCATTTTAGCAGCTCTGCATCAGCTGCTGCTCTATTCAAGTCCTTTCTTTTGTCCACCAACACACATACTTTCTCTCTCTCTCTTTCTAAATCTGTTTGTCTCTAAACAAAAGGTCAGCTTGATGAGAGCAGCCACTTTCAGCCCTCTTTCAAATGTCTTTCTTTTATTTTCTCACACCATCTCTCATCTGCTCTTTCCCGGTCTCCCTTTCTTGCTTCTACAACAAACAGTATTGTAAAAGCTGAGCGGCTGGGGTGACGATCATGTCTGAATCTCTGCTTCATTAGTCAACAGAGTGCCATGAAATTGTGGGAGAGTGCAAAGAAACTGTTGTAGTCTATCTTCATTAGGAGATTTCCTTCAGCAGGGAATCACTAAGAACAAGGGTTCACACACTCCAGACTGGGGGCTCTCAATACAGACCCATTATTTTGAATGAATGAAGGAACGAGCAAATGAATGAATGAATGAATGAGGGGATGGAGAGACTTCAACATTGTTGCCCAACAGCCAATGAGTGGATTTACGTATATTTATATTAGGATTGCTTTAAAGGAAATTAATTAAGAAATTTGTCATTGAGGGCTTGAATAATAAATAACTGTCAGACAATTACTGTCAGACATAAAATACTGAGCATTTTTTCCATCATTGTGCGGTATGTCTCTATATTTTGTGAGGAGTATGACAGTTCTGTGCAATAAAAGGTTATAGATATTTAGCCTAGGGTTTAAGTGAATTCCCCCCGAAACCCACATGTGAGTGGGTTTAAACATTCAAGCGAGAGAAGACGCGAAAGAGACTTCAATTCAGAATTTTTCTTTGCTGTTTTCTGGGAAAAAAAATGTCTTTGCTGTTTTCCTGAGCATATGTATTTTTGTGTTTAAACAGACTCAAAATTGTCAAAATGTTGTCATAATTGTCATATACCTTCTTCTGTCTGTGTCATTAATGCTATTCAAACAAAAGACGAAGTGAAAATCACTTTTGTAGCTTTAACAAAGATTAATTATATTCAATTTATACAATGAAGACTGTTATTTTACATTTGATTACTCATTAAAACATGTTTATTTCATGTCTCTTTGTTCTATTTTATTTATGCTTGCAATTTGTTTATTATTTTCTATGCAGATTCACTCCACTACAAAATCACCTTAAATCACTCTAGAAAGTGTAATTCCTTCCAAATAGAGCTATTCAAGTCATCTAGTGAAATTGTTTTCATATGGCAATATACGTATTTAGTATCAGTTTTTTTCCCAGTACCGCACAGCCCTAATTTAGCCTTTTATTTGTTGATTATCAATCACAATACTGAATTTCATGCAAATAGTGTCTATTTATTTTAATGACATCTATTTTTTTTTTTTTGATGTGTCTGAAAAAACATAAATTGTCACTAAGGAATGCACATTTACTCTACTGCAAATGTACACACACACCAGACATACGTATCTCTAACTCTGACAATAAAGATAAGTCAGATTTGTCTGTTTATTCAAAGAATATGAAGGCATCACAGAAAACTTTGATGATGATGGATTATGCAGCATTCGTGACATGTAGAGCAGATTTAAAGGAGCTGAGGGAGCTTTCAGAGAGCAAATGTCACGATGATATCTGCATGGGGGCTCTTGGCTAATACCTGAGTCTTGGAAATTCATATATCAAACAATAGAACTTCTTTCCCAAGATTTTTTTTTTTATGTTTTCTTCCTTCTCCAGAAAGACACATTTTTCCTCTGATTTGACATCACAGCTATTGTATCACGCAAACATCTCCTGGACAGCTTCCTGCACCCTACCACAGACATAGTCCACAACATTACTTTACCGTTCAGCTTTACAAAAGGTCAGAGCAAGTTCATTATTATGAGCTCGGGTTACGTATTTGTGTTATTCTTGGCAGGGGTCAGTCTTTCACTGTGGTCATAGTCGGTGTAAGTGTTACCCCTTGCTCTGTGTAAATAATATTCATATCAACATAAGCACACAGACACCAAGGCCATGTTATGTTTTCATATACTAATCACAACATACAACGAAAATTTGTCTTCGTTACATCACAAGAATTTCATATCATGTTCAAGGTGGCGGTTGGACTTTCTAAGACCAACACTGTTTTTTATAGAAGATAAATAATATCCTATCAAATATTTCTCTGCGGATATATGGCTGTATTTTCTGGCTTCAATATTTTATACCACCTAAGCCTAGTTATATTACTATACTTTAGAGTGTCTGCTCACATGGTCGCCATCTGTACAGCTACTATTTTGTTATTAAAAAGGAAAAAAATTCAAAAGCTCTCTATATATATATATATATATTATGAGAAACAGAAATATGGTTTTGTTGCTGCGAGAAAAAATGATGTTTGATTGAACTGAAATGGAGCTAAATTAGTTTGGCAGCATTCATTTATTATTCCACGTGTCTCTAATTGTAGTAAAATGACTGAAGTCAAATTACTCAAAATAAAGCTAAAACACACATAAATTATAAGGCTATTTATACTAAGTGTAAGTGGTACAGTACATACTGTTTGCATGAGTATAAATAGTATAAATGAGTACAAATCAACTGCATTTCTTCACACCATAGAAATGTTGTAGAGTAAAGACGCTTTTCACATATGATGCTATTCACACAAAAATGTAACAAAAGTAATTTTCCTTAATATATAAGGAAAATATCTAAGCAATGGTGATCTGTAAAAGTAGCTAGTGAAAATATTTTGTGAAAAAGTTTGCCAAATACACGATATTTTCACACGAGGTTTCACACAATAGCTACATGAGAAGCTCTTAAGAATGGTTTCTCCAAGTGATGATCTACTATAGTGAGCTTTTTGTTTATTTGTTTGTTTTTTGTGATTACTGGATTTTATTTTTTCCAGTGGTCTTGAACTTTATACTGACACCTACTGGTGTAAATTTAAAGTGAAAGATTTTACTATTAGTATTTCTATTAATTATACTTTTTTATACTGATTTATTGTTTATGTGATTTCCCAATAATCAATTTTCTTACAACTTCTAATAGCAATTTCCATGTTTACAGTGCAGACCAAGCAGCATATGCTGTAAACTTAAAGGTGCTTTTGTATGAATACATGATTCTGTAACTTTACAACCCAACTTAATACCTACAATGAAAACATTTTTTTTAAATCGTATTTCCCTTATTTGAGGTGAATACATAATAATTGCCTCAGGACATAACTGAATGACTGTCAGCTTACATATGGAGTGAAAGTAAAAGCAGACCTTTAGTTCAACTATTTGAATAGTATTCGCATGACACTGTACAGTCATTTGGCCTCAACTTAAACGCCCAATCACACAGCACGAAAGCAGACAAATAGACGATGTCATAATGATTTAATCTCAAATTTAATTTATAGTCCTCAACAACTGTTTCTTACAGTCTGGAAGTTTGACTTAAGGTATTTTTTTATATCCAAAGGCGTTCATGAAGGTTATCATCATCATCATCATCATCATCCATGGCTCACCGCACCCTCCCTGTTATGGTAAAGGCAAATGAAAAAGATATCAAGTATCACCACAGAGGAAAGGGTACAGTAAAAAAAGCTTTCAATTGTGTTCTACAAACATTAAAAAGGGCGAAGCTCTGTATTTAGACCTTTTTGTTTGAGCCAAGTCCATGTTTAATGATATGTTTTTAATCCCCCTTCTCAACTTTAAAGGAGGACATGTTTTAGCTTTCATACCTGCACTTAGCTCAAGGAGAGCCAGGTGCATATCTAATGACAGAGAGCAGAAAGAGAGCGAAGAAATTCCTCCCAGCCAACATTCTCAAACCTCATTATGTGCACGGAATACCTGAGACTGTCTGTCTGTCTGTCTGTGAGTGAGTGACAGGTTTAGGGAATTATGGGTAACTCAATACATCCTGGAACCTCCATGGCTGTAATTGAGAGCAGACAAAGTGCTCGGATAATGCCTCCTGTCGATTAGCTGTGTTTGGAGTGAACGGATTAAAAACTGTACTGTTACCCACACACAGGTGAAGAGGGGGCGGGTGGTGTAAGGTTTAGGTCGTGTGAAGGATGGATAAAAGACGAGAGGTTTGACATAGTTCTGTGTTTTTATCAAGGGTGTTCAGGTGTGTAAGACCGCTGACAGGAGCCCTTTGAGAGAGACAAAGCTGAACGCAACATGTCAGTCAGTCATTTAGGACAGCGGTCCCCAACCTTTTTTGCACCACGGTTTAATATCAGACAATATTTTCACGGACCGGCCTTTAAGGTGTGGCGGATAAAACAACAAAATAAAGTGATACGACCAGCATAAAAACTGGGGTATTTTTTTTAAATATTATAATAAACGTGAATCCAATGTGTAGGCTTACTCGCAACTTTATTAGCAGCGTCCTCGTAACATCGCGCCAACAACATAACATGAGTAACATCCTCTCTGCCCCCTAACACTCTCTGGCGGGCTTGGTGCGTGTAAATCACCTGTTGCGATAAATCCATATTTCAAGTAGGACTCCTGGTATTGTCTGTTAAATGCAGCTTTCTTTTTCTTGGAAATCGTAGGCTCTTCTTCTGTCTCCTCACTGGGCCGTTTCCCCTTCGCAAAGAAGCTTTCCAGAGACGTTTGTTTTTTACTCATTTTGCTAGCTTGTGTGTTTATTTTTAGCGGTAACGTATCACGTGACCTAAACAAGCGTTGCTATGCGCCAAGAGTGAGTCATAGACGGATGTAACGGAGAGAATTTGAAGTTGAGATGCTGACTCGCGATCTTCGCAGTAGTGAACGCGCCAGAGAGAAATGCACATTTCATACTAATTACATAAGTCAGTTTTTTTTGTTTTTTTTGTTTTTAAATAAGTTATTTATTCTTTCTGTGCGGCCCGGTACCAAATGACCCACGGACCGGTACCGGTCCGCGGCCCGGGGACCTCTGATTTAGGATACAAACATTCACACACTTTGTAGGGTTGTATATGTGTGCAAAACATAATAGATCTGTTCCAAAACCTATGGCCTATTTTATGAAGCCAAAGTTTAGTTTGAGCAAACTCTGGTTTTTCAGGATTAAGAAGATGGATTTAGTGGTGTTCATCATCATGGTAACTTACACTACATGGCTGACCTGCTCCTGAGGTGGTTTTATTCTGCGTAAGAGATTGTAAATCAAAACTGGACCAATAAACTGTGAGAAATATGTGAAATATATATATATTTGTTGGAATAAAGCCACTGACCCTGAATCTCACGATTCGAATGAAAGAAACTGCCCCGCTTTTGCTGCTAATGTATGGGAATGTACAATTTCGGCACTCCAACACGCACCCCCGGACATAGAAAATTGGCGCACTGATCCACCCCGAAGGAGACAATTGCATTGAACAATTTTTTTTGTTTTTTATTTATTGGCCAGTTTTGTTGCCAGTTTTTTTTAACCCTGGCAATCACTGTAACAAATATATAGAAATCACCCAAGCATTATGATAGCACTCTTGCATTGCAAGCACCACTTTTTCTTCTCTTTCAAGGAGTTTAAACAGCAGTCCTTGTACTACGGCACAGCCGTCTGCCTTCTAAATGAGTCAAGAAATCTGGCATTTAATAGAATCAAAGGTTGATTTGTCTTACTGCCTCATATACTGCTGATGTAGTGAAGAGAGACAGTGAGGTGAGACAGACTGAGAGAAAATGTGCGAGAAAGATAGACAGAAGTCTAAAAAAAAATCACACTTCTGTGCTAGAGCCTTTTAACACCCAGGTGGCACTATGCTCCACAGACGTACAGTAAACACACTTAGACATGGACACACATACACACAGCAACTAGAATCCATCACTCTGCCACTTAGTGCCCTACTTTGATTCTTCAGCATAGACAGAGGAAATCCAGCTCCCCACCCTCTGTGGTATCATGTTTTCCTCTTCAAATATATGTCAGAGGTCCGCCTTGCTAAACTAAGCAAAGCAAAACATTATATTGAGAACACAGGTACAACTATACTGTACAGCATACTGTACAGCAGCTAATATTTACTTTAATCATTCAATACTTAATAAGAAACACACTCACATAGTCAGTAAAGTGCGTGTATACTCCATCTGGCTTATGACTGAGACTTTCACTTGGTCTCACCCCATAAAACGGTGGGGTGTGTGAGAGAGAGTTTCCATAAAGTCTGCGTGCATCATAGAGAGGTATTATCCGGCCCGTTAACACGAGGCAAATACCGCTGGGAAGAGAAAGAGCCCTCTCTAAACCACTCAAGTACGTCCTGACTTACTTTAGTCCTCTTACTCTTCTGAAGAACCACAGAGTCAAGAGTTAATGCCAATCCCAGCTCGGCTGTTGGCGTGGACGTGTGAGGAGGACCAGAGGCAGACTAAAATCTCCCATCTTTCATTCCCTTGACAGACACAACAGACAAACTTTACTCCCATTAAACATTCCTCACCAGAAAATCTGGCCAGCCATTTGAAAACAAACCTTATCTACTTCCATAACCTTATTAATCTTTTCCTTAATTTAAAGTCACCCATGGGAGTTTTTGTGGATTCTAATCCATGTTTGGAGGCAATTAATATGCTAGATTACTTCTAAAAGTTGATAAAAGTTCACAGATGGATTTAAAATGTGTAAACAAAAAATACTTATGACATGAGGTAAATTCTCTAGAATGACAATGACACTGTGCCAAATGCTGCTATAAGCCTTTGTGGTCCTCCACCTCCAAGTGCACACTTTGGTGATGTAATGCCACATAGACTTTCTGGTAGTAGTCTGCCCCATGGAGCCTACATCAGAACACCCTTATCTGAGACATAAAATTACATCCTACGCGAATGCCACGCCCATCACGTCCCATTCCTCTAATATCACCTGCAACTGACCAGCAATACAAGTAGCAAATCATTCACAGCGAAGAACACTGTAATGGACACAGGAAAACAAACTGAACCTGTGATATATATATATATATATATATATATATATATATATATAGACACACATAAATTATTCATTTAATTAATTAAACAATATATTATCAAATTAAATTATCATATTAAAATAAAGTAAATGTAAAATAAATGTATAAAATGTAATGTATATGTAAATAAAATAAATGCATTTATAACAATATATGTAAATAAATAAGTAAATGGCCATCTTTACAATAGCGAGAATGTGTTGATAAATGCATGTGTGCTTTTGTAAAGATGCCGTTTTTCAAATGGATTATGCACTTGTTAAAGTCAAATATTTGCTTTACACTAAGTTGCTAGTAAGATGATGTTTAATAAATCGCAGCTGGGATAAATATTCTGAAAGTAAACATATTTCCTATCACCTAAAAATAACAGGAGAAGATAAAGAGTGCATGATCAACTACCTCAAAGAACATCACTGTAAATATGTAGGCTAAATATGTATGTAGGTATTAAGTGCTGATATCGGAATGGGATAATATAATATAATATAATATAATATAATATAATATAATAGGCCTATAATCAGCATAGACTATCGCAATCGACTATCGCCCGTAATAAGACACAAACTCACTTATTCTGAGTGATGCACCTTAAAACTTCATCAAAATATGTTTAAACTTCTAAAGATGGGCAATTTTATTCGGTTTTGGTGCTATTCTGCCCAACATTCACCACTGAAAGGCAATAAAATAAGGACATGTTAATAATAAAGTGTACCTGTGAGAGCTGGTGTCGGTCGTTATTTTCTGGAAGTCTGAGAGTTTGACACTTCAAGATCCGTCATTATCCAAAGTCATGCTTGAAATATCTTGTTCCGCTGTTCTCAAACTAAGCTGTCTTCAACTTAATTTAGGGGAGACACATACAACGAAAACACATAAAAAGTCGAATGAACTGTTCTCTCAGTGAACACTGTGCACTCTGTGAATTTGGCTGAGGTATCCGCGTCTGTGGCGCTCGTGTCTGCTGGCTCGAGCAGAGAGCGCCAATTAGCGCCGCGTGCGGGGAGGGGAGGGGAGGGGAGGGGAGCGCGCTTCAACATACTCACACATTTTCCCTGAGTTGGAGATGCTGTCATTTAAGCTGAGCAGTTTATTTACCGACTGTACAGTTTAATTTATCGACTGGTTTAGTTTATCTCTACGCTATAAATTAAACGATTAGCTAGATTCGGTTAAAAAATAAAATGGGAGAGAATTACGCTGCATTCCAGACATTTGACGTGAAAATAATAACTAGAACGATTAATCCCGACCTCAACGCGTCATTTGATGTCAAAAGATGGCGCGCGACTGACTCACCAGCATTGTGCATTATTGAGTAATGGAGGCTATAGCCTTTATTTTATATGAGGCTGTTTAATGATTGATTCTGATTGACTCACGAATGTTCTAAGGTGTGCAATTATTTTTCAGTAAACATTACAGTTTCATATTATTTCACCAAATTATTTCAGTTATTTCAAAGTTTCTTACAGCCTTAAAAAAGACACTGACCAAGCAAATTAATATAATGAACAATATTATAAAAACATCAAAACTATTTCCATGTTTCCCCAAGAAATAACGTTTAGTTATAAATAGAAAACACACTCTCTTCCTCCCATACAATGGACACAGAGCACAGAAACTTTATCTGTAAAGTAGTTAAACAACTGAAAAGCTGCACAACAGTTGCGAGATAATAATGTCGCAGTTTTTGAAGCAGTTACAGCTTTCCTATTTGAAGACACGCTGCAGCCGAACATTTGGTTATGTGTTACACCTGTTGTTAATTTAGTTTCATTTTCCTACGTATTTAAGCCCTGTGTTTCTTTCAGCGTTGTCAGTTCTTGTCACGCCTGTTGTTCCGTTCCTGTTCATTGTTCCTAAGTTCTATGTAAATAAAACTTATACATATAAATCCTGTTTGCGTTTAGATCCCGTGTTCATCTTTATTTGCTACCCAGCTGTGACTGAAGAAGAGACCGAAAGATGGATCTAGCCACAGTTAAAATTCTCTTCTTTCAGGGGAACCTGGCCCACATGTGGGCTTTCTTGGAATATACCATCTTGTGTATTATTATGACGACTGCCTGTGTGTTTTTCCGTGTGACGGACCTTGAGAGATGTTTAAGGAGTATGTGGACTGGGTACTCCTCCCTAATGGTTCCCCCTTTACCATCTTCGAGAGTGAGGAGGAAAACAGCGCACCTTCCACCAACACAACAACAATAATAACATACTCGCAGAGCCCGAGCTCGCCACAATACCACACACCCAAGCAATATCATCCCAGAGCCCAAACACGAAGAATCATCTAAACAGGTGTGTGAGCCAGCTACAACATCAGTTCCTGAGGGAATACTGGAGTTGGCATGGAGCCCTAGTCCCTTTACTGGAGGAAGATTTTTTGATTGATTGAGAGAGTGATTGTCTCCTGCCTGTTTTGAGACCCAACATTCCCATACTGCCTCCGACTCCCACCTCCTCTGCCTGTACTGAGTCTAAGCAATCCATGTCTGATTTGTCTTCCTGATCTGCATTGATCAAAAGCTCGCTCCTGAGATATGTGTCTGTCCTGTATCAACCTAGAGATCTATTTCTGAATCCGCTGCCTGCACTGTCTCCCCTCAGCACTTTGTCTCCTAATCAGTTCATAATAAATTCGCCTCAGGCTGAGCATTTGCCAGTCTACCTCTGGAAGTTGCCCCACTAGCTCCGCCCAGAACCCCCGTGCCTGTCACCCAATTTTGGCCTGTCGACCAGTCGGCTCCATGCCTCCTCAACTCCAGTCAGGGCCGTCTACAACTCCACTGGGGCTTCTTCGTCCCTCAGGCTTCACATTGTTCAGTCGTCACTCTTCCTGCACCATGGACTTCCGGGAATTTGTGCCCTCCATCCCTTCAGCGGGCTCATCCTTCCCTCCAGCTATGCCTTGGACCTCAGTTGCTCGTGCTTTTGTCTCAGTCCTCCAGTACCCTGGCTCCAACTTGTTGCTGTGGCTCCACCCTGCCCTCCAGGACCTTCTGAGCCACTCAGTCCCTTCTGTTCTTCATCTTCACCTGGGTCACCAAAGCCAGTAGCTCCATCTCAGTCAGTCGTCCCTGGTTCCAGGTGCCAAGCCTCCACCATGGCTCCTCCCTCTCTCAACTCCACCATGGGACAAACTATAAAAAGGTAATGTACTGTATACTACATACCCAATCCATTTGAGAGAATATGTTTGTGGACTTGCTGATGAATTAACATCGCTGAGTAGATTAGTTTGTAGTCTGAATACATGAATACTTTACATGATAAAAATTGTAGTTAGTAAATGTATCTATTACTGTATCTTACACATTTTCAGTAATATAATCTGAATACTTTTAGATTACTTCTGACCTTACTTGTTTGTAAGATTGATTTGAATAGAATAATCTTGTACTAGATTGATAACAAAAATACAAAGAGTAAAAAATTACATGTTTTTGTTATCAACAACATAAAGTGCATTCAGCATTACATTACATCACGTAAAGTAATCATGTATATAAAGTAGTCATGTGATCAATAAAAAAGTATTATGATTATGTGCATTTTTAAATGTATTACCGAATTACAAGTATTTAATTTTTGGAATCTGATTACATAATCCAGAGTACATACAGTATAATCAATTACTACCCAGCACAGACTATAAATCACTAGGTAGATTCTCTTTGTGATTTGAGGTGTAACATAAGCTTCCACATGTCCGTCATTTATTTGTTATGCCAAAGTACAATAAGTGCACTGCAATTTTGTTTAAATCTGTGCCTGTTACCGAAGGTTTTGGGTAAGCAGATCTACAACAGCTTTGGCACCTACGCTTTGCTGTTATTCGTTGTCATCATAGTTTCACATTCTCATTGGTTTACATATGGGGGATTTCAAACTATTTTCAAAGAATTTCATTTTCTCCATTGGGACCATTAAAGACAGATTCGATAATTGATAGTATGTTGAAGTCATAAATTTGCAGTATTTCAAATTAATTTTTTAAGAATATTTTATTTTTATTTATTATACTTAAACTATTTATTGTAATTAATTATATTTTACTTGTAATTGGCTCCTCACATTTATTATAGTAGGCTATACTATATTTATAAATATTTGCACTTTAAGTATAATATATTTATTACATTATACTATAAGTTTAACCAGAGATAGCTGTTGTCATGTATGGGTATGAACAGTCTTTTTAACTTCACAGTGTCATCATTTCTGTTTTACAAACATTAAAATGATCATAGAAGTACTGGGGCAAAAGTTTATAGTTTGGCTATAAACATTGATGTCTATGGTAGCGATCAAAATACAGGTAAAGCACCTTCTGAAAGTAGACTAACTTGACGCGACTTGAAGATATTCTTTAAAAAAAAAAGATAATATCTGCCTGTGTCTCATTTCTAAGGCACACAGCATACCCGGTTAAAAGGTCACTGCTCACCACTGATACCATAGTTTATTTGTTATGCCTATAACTCTTTACTGATTTAGGAAATCAATGGGGGAAATAATTCTGGATCCAGTGCCGCAGAAAAATGCTCTGTAAAATCAAGGCTTGGTCGAGGTCTCGATATGAGTCATTCTCTTTGGCTGCATACGTCATTAATGATAGCTAATGTCATTCATTTGTGCTGTGACTTACATAGTTCTTTATGAAGGCTGACACATACAATAAATTCAGAAGCCTGTTACTGTACAGAATGTGAGGCACAATTCAGTCATTGTATGAGCCTTTGGCCAGTTGGACTGCCAGAGTGGGAGAGAGAGCACTGAGCAATGACACCCTTCAATTGATGTGATTTTTCACTTCCACATTTGGAGTAGCATTACATACATGTGGTTGAAACTGAGCTCTGCTATACTTTCCCCTTCCCATGAATTCATCATGACATACTGCACTCAAAGAACTTTAGAAAGTGAATCTAAACTCAGCTGCCCTTCTGGGTATATTAATCAAAACATAAAGCCCTTTTGATTGGGATTATAACATGCAGTTGTATTATTTGGCAAAATATACTGTAAGCAACTGAAATATTGTGATTAATCTGGTGCAGAAACTCCTAAAAACTAAAGGCTACACTGAATGCTTACTGACCTTTTTGGGATGTGCTTTGGATAAATTGCAGGACAGTCTGTGTAAAAACAACTGGGTGTTGTTGAGAAAAGTGGCTTGCTGTCCCAAAACGTTGCCAAAGACGAAATAAGTGGAATATTCCCCTGGAAAGAACCTTTTTGTGTATTGTCTATAAGTGTATGTGTGAGTTAGGCCAGAAACAAACTCCATGCAAGTGAACAAACCAAGATGTGAATACTTGGCTAATGCATTGCAAGTGCTTCAGTCACAAAACTTAGAGCTCAAAGGGACAGTGTCATTTTAGTATTATTGAGATACTATTATAGTTTTTATTTGAATTATTTCATTTTTATTTTTATCTTTTCCTTTTTGTTTAACTTCAGTTAGTTTAAGCAATTTTGTTGTTTTGTCATTTATTTAAATTTGTCTATAGGTTTTATTAATTTTATTTCAGTTTTAGTTATTTTAGTACCCCAAGTACTAAAACAGAAAGAGAAAAGCTGCCTTAGCAACTAGCTGACAAAAATATGTTGTATTTCAAGTAATGAAAATGTTTTTTTGTTTGTTTGTTTTTTTTGTTTTTTTATGGTTTTAGTTTTAGTTACTAACTAAAGGGGACAATAGTAACCGTCAAATGTCCCTGCCATTAAGTGTCCAGATATATTATCTTGCATCCAGAGGAAATTTAATTGGATTTTTTTTAGTTCAGGAGGCTTAGTGGAGTTCTCAGTTGAATTACTTTGAATTTTCAACATTGTCTCAGATGTTTCCTTAAAAGTTCTATAAGAGAAATAAAAAATAGACACAAATGAGATAGTTGTTGATATACCGTAAGAGTACAGCGCTATAACATTATCATGGACAGCACGAATAATTGAAATAATTTGATGAAAAATGTAACAACATTTAATTGCAGATTCTTGGCAAATCAGTTTGAGACATTGATATATAACCTTGTTTTTCTCTGAGAATTGTGAGTCTCAATTTGAACCTAATTTAATCTAATTGATGCCTAAGAGAAACAATAATTTGGACATTCGTGTTTGTAATCTAGGAAGCGCAGTGACTTTTCAAATACTGCTATAAAACAGTCCAACACCAAGCCAATTCAGCTTCCATCTATCCCTGTCATAGCTGAAAGCCAGAATGCTGAGAGAAATCTGCGAGTAATTTCTGCAGTAATCTGTGGTGGAGATCTACTGCGCTGAGGGCCCAGAGCCAACGCTTCACCAAGGGACCTTTTAGTTCCCATTCCCCACACAGAACAACTTATTAGTGCTAAGAGAGAGAAAGAGTGATTAGCCAATCATGCCATTAGTACAGTCTATGAGCCAGGCCTCTGGCTGAGCACTCCCACAATGCAACAGCCATGTTGTCCAGGCTTATCAATTATTAGGATAAGAATCAATAATGAAATCACGCTGAGTCAACTACTTGAGGAATTGTGGGGGGTTTATCAACCATGAAGGTCCTCTGGGGGTTTTGGAATGGGTGACGAAACATGCCACACACAGATATTGTGTCTATAAGAAAGACTGTTCCTTAAAATAGAGTGGAAATGTTTTCTGTAGAGTAAATCAAAGACATAATGATTTGATAGAAAATTAATAATCAAAAATTGAATAATGCAACTATTAATAAACAATAAATTAAGCATTTATAAAGGGTAAAAATTTATAAATATATATATATTACAAGGAATTTCTTCATACTATAAAATAAAAAACCTGACTTGACTCAAGCATTTTTCCTGTATGGCACTAAGATGGAAAGGCAGATTAGTTGAAAATGTGAATGAATTTATCAGCATTAGAGAAGTTTTTTCTTTCCCTTTTTAAAATGTCCAAATCTTAATAAACTGCCAATCTTTTGGACAGTTTAAAGTCCTTTTCCTCCTTTGACATATACTTGTGAAAGGTGTTTGTGTGCTTGTTCATATATGTGCATATGAGGACAGGGTCATTTTTCAAATGTAAACAAAGACATTTTGATGTCAAACTGAGTTTAGCATTAGCATTACTCCCTCTCATTTCACATGACACATATACAGTACGAGTCCTTTATAAATGTATGGACACACATTCCTCCTCATACTCCCCATGAGCTTAAAAAGAAATTTCAGCATTCTTCACGACCGGACCGTTAAAAGCACTCCATCCAACCAGAAGTAAAATTCACGCCCTGCACTAATTCTCACCGACAACCATCAGAACAATTCCACATCTTGATCAAAACATTAATGTTTCTTTGTTTAATTTTGCTGGTTCAGATACCCGACCCGTCCCCCCTCCTCTGTGGCATTGCACTAAAAACACACAATCACTGTTTTGACAAAGCAGGCAGAAAGATGCCCTGATATCTGCTGTTTGTATTTTTTTAGACATTTCCAACCGAACACAGGTCGCTTTCCATCCAACCTTGAGTGAATTCACAGTAAATAAACAGTGTGGCAGTCTACATAGTCTCACTCTTCCATAGGTAAACACTTAACGGGAAAAATCCATTTAGCCACAATTGCACTAAAAACATGTAATCAGCCGAGCAAAGTTTTCTCTCATACTGTAATGTGTTTATTTACCCCGTTGCTTTTTCACAATTGGCAAGCGTCTGTGCATAGAATTATTTATTATTTTTCTTAGAGACCAGACAGGGGGATTCTTTGGTGTGGCTGAGGTGTTTTTTTTTGTCCCGAGCGGCAGAGATCTGAAACATGCAAGAAAGATAAACAAGCATATACATACAGTATATAGTGCAGTGACATTCAGAAGTCTGGTTGACATCATGTTAGAAGAGATAAACAACTGAAATACATCTATACTGGAGTGTTTATATTATAATGTATTACGACGTACAAAAGTAATGTAATTCATATGTGTTTTGGCAGGCATCTTAAAATGAGGTTTGGCTAAAATATAAATCTAAAGTTCACATTCCAACTACAGTGTATTTACTTGTTTACAATGTGTCATACTGTATCATCCACATTCCACAGCAATGACATGTCGATATCTGTCAGGAAACCAATTTCCTCTGAGTTCCCATTAATCATCTTCCAAAATCCAAACGTACACACTGTGCATTTGCCAGTGTTTGTTTTTCTTTGTTCTTGTGAGGTGGGATTTATTCATCTGCTTCTCTAAAGAATAAATAAAGCTTTTTATAATAGCTCAATTACTAGCAATGTGATAAAATGAAGATGAAAAAAATACACTAAATACACTAATCCCTTAAAATAAAAAAACTTAAAAAAAAAAATACCTGCAAGTCTCCAATCCAATCAAACCTTTCAAGAAGAACTCATTCAAGAAGAACTTCAAGAATCATTTTCTTGTCTTCCTACATCAAATGATCTGAGGCCTTGTTTACACCTGTTATTAAGAAGCGTTTTGGTTGACCAGATCACAAGTGGACGGCGCTAAATATAGGTGTAAACGGGGTTTAAAACATTTTGAGTTTGTCCACTTTCGACCACTTGTTCACAGATGTAGTATATGCGAAAACACATTCGACCAGATTACTTTCATAGTGTAGATGCTCATGTGGTCAAATGCGTTCGAACAGCCATAAAAGACCCCTACTCTCTGCCTACTGAATGCGTAAACATTATGGGAAGACCCCTAACCAGACAAATTTTTTGACCAAATTTGGTTTGAAGACGTAAAACGTACCAAACACAAACATTTTACCCACCAATTGACCCTCCCCTCGAAGATATCAGGGGTGCATTTCCCAAAGCAAACTATGGTCAGAAGTTCCATTGTTACCAATAGAGTCCAGTGGGACTTACGACCCTAGTTGACTGAAGATGCACCCCAGGACAGAAGTGCTAGATAAGTGGACAAAAGAGAAGGATTAAACACCAGATGTAAACGGAAATGTGTCCCTCTTCTACTAGTGATGCGATTGAACAAAATTTGCAATGCCTCCGCGCAGCTATTTCGGGCATCCAAAACCAAGTTCTATCTATATTTGAATAGGAGAAACCTGAAATCTCAAAAACTGCTTGGCAAATTAAAAAAAAAAAAAGCATGTGCAGTCCTAATCGTGCATCTCAGGTTTCTATGGGAACCACACTTTCTAACGGCAGCTGCAGTGAAGCAACAACTTTCCGCCATATTGCATGTTGCAGTTTCTCCCATTCATAACTAATAGAAGTGAACTGTCTATATCAGTTTCTATATCTATTTACATATCTTCAGTCTTTGGTATAACTCTGTTCTTACTGCAAGCCAATAACTGTCACATTTGTTCCCAAGGAATATTAAATCTAAGAGTTGATGAAATATAACTGAGAACTTTGAGTCTCCTAAGCTGTGAAAGAACAACCTGTGAGCAATAAAATTTTCCATTTTGTCTATTTTCAGCTTTGAAAATATCAAACGTAACTTGAGCTTAATAAATCAAATACTTCAGTGACTCTGAGAGATTTTATATTTAGAACCCTGTGTGAGATGTCTGGGTGGAGTAAAATATGATATATACAATATATGAATTTTTAGGAAAAACTAAGGCAGATGGAATGGAGAATGGAGAATGGAAAGACAACAGAAGGGAGATTGCATGGGCTTCTGACCTACAGGGGATGTTTTGGAAATAGTTGCAGAAAAAAATTTGTTTAAAGTGTAATATTAGCCAGCTGGTGGACACACTTTTGCTTGTGCGTTGATAATGGGGGAAGCATTTGTGTGTGTGCATGTTTTAGCCACTAAAAGATGTCAGAGAAACTGTAAGGTGTTCTGAGTAATGGTGCAGGTGTTAAAAATGTGTTTAGCTTAACATCATTGTGACCTATAAAAACCATACAACAGCTTTCATGTGACTTGTGTAAAAAATGAATGCCTTCACATTAATAACAGTAAGTTAACTAGGAGAGAGATGAGCTGCATGCAATGTATCATATATGGGCAAACTATTCCAAGTTGCACATGGAAAGGATTAAGCACATACTCTAAGTAAAACGCTGGCTTTGATACTTTGAATATGCGCTTGAGCTGTTTAGAAAGATCACAATGAGAACTGAGAGGAATTGCCCACCCGTTCAGACATGTTCAATATGTCTTAAAATCATTCATTTGTATTAAATTCTGCTTTAAGGTTATATTCAGATAAACAACCCAAATGAATGTCTGCACCGACCGATTAAAAAACAAAACAAAACAAAACAAAAAAAAAAAACAAATGAAATTTTGCAGGAGCACACATATAATCACATGCACATGTTGTTGCATGAAAAAAAAAAAACTTAACTATCTCTTATAAATATTGTAACACAGTTCGTAAGAATGGGAAGAAGGAGGCGGGAACCGGCGAACATCGAACATAACTTTTAATATCCAAAATAAACAAACAATAACACTAAAGTAAAATGGTGGCAGTTCCTCACGGAGACTGCCGCCCACACAAACAAAATAAAACACAACATAAAATCCAGGCCTGGTCCTCTCTCGTCCTTCACTATCCTCGCTCCTCTTTATGCTTCCGGAGCTCCTCCGTGAGAGATACGAGACCGGTGCACCGAGCAGCTGACGCTCATTAGCAATCACGTCACCAGCCTCGTGCATTTCCCTCACGGCTCTCGCCCGCCCTGCTCGTCACAACTATGATTTCATTGTCGTGTTTAATAGTGAAGTATAATGTCGGTACATCCACAAACAGCAAAAATTACAAATAATTTTCAAACAGGTTTCACAAAGACATCCCCTGACTGTCATTTGTCCAGACAAAAATGAAACCCCGCCCCAAAGTCATTCTATTGGTTGAGCCAATGTTGCTATTTTGGACTGGCTGGAATACTTTACTTTTTTTATTTTAAATTTTATAACAGAATCAACTTACTTTGCTTGTTAGTGTCGTAGCATATTGGGATAGGTGTATTTTATCATTAAAGAAATGTCACACTTAGCCATTAAAATCACACATTTCAACCTAAAGTGTCCTCACATTAAACTAAACCCTCTAGCCCTTCAAATAAAATCCACAAACGTCAGGGTGTTCACCTTTCCTTCCCATCCTTTCCTCTCTTTTGTGCTCTGATTCCACCCATGCCTTGGGCTTTTCCACTTTGGCATGAAACCCAATAGACGCGTTTCCTCGTGAATCATATAAAAAGCCGTGCTAGCTGATTCAATTACCCAGTCAGCTGAGGGTATTCGTTTTCATTTGCACAAAACCTGAGATGATCTGCTAGCAATGGTATTTAACTGAAAATAACACACTTAACCTTTCTCCCTTTTACTGGTTTAGTGTGTGTGTGCATCTCTCGTAATGTCAATCATTAAGTCTTCACCTCCATTTAATTAGTTTGAATATCCCCAGCCTCTTCAAATCAGAATAATGAGACAAGTAATGTGTCATTCCTGTTATGCAGTACCTATTGAACTCTCTAACTTTTACAAAGTGCCACTTCAAATCAGAATAATGAGAAAACTCTTGTGTTATTCCTGTTATGCAGTACCTATTGAACTCTCTAACTTTTACAAAGTGATCACTGTGTGTTTGTGCTGTAATTTTAGGAGGCACTTCTTTAAAATTGTATAGTCGACTTTCAGAAATATGCTCTGGTTAAGAACAGACACTTAATTTGTTAATTATAATACTTACTTATGTTTGTGCTGTTGTTTTCCCTCCAAAATGATGTAACTTCCTGGAGGATGATGTCACAAAGGAACTGGCATTTGGGTGAAAAAAAAAACATTTGTAAGTTTTATGATATTGTGATTAAAAAACTATGTTATTTATTTGAATAATTTGATGTTTTATTCGGTATATAAAGACAGATGGCTTATGAAAATGTACTGGAGAGTAGAATAGTCCTCCTGTTCTCCTACTCTCTCCACCAGTCATACTGGCAGCTGTGCAGATGCAGTGGGGCTGCAGTGGCATTAGGTCAAAATCCCACAGCTTGTGACAGAGAGGAAACGAGGGTGAGAAACATGGGATCGGCACTTCCTGCGTAACTAGTGACTGACAGACACCACTGGGCTTTGTCCTCTTCCCACTGGTACTTACTGTCTGCTAGCCCTTCTGTGGCCTGGGCGTTGCTATGATGGACAGATAGCCCTTTAAACTGAGGGAGGAGGGGAGGCTAAAGCAAAGATGACAAATCTAAGTCAAAAACCTGAAAAAAAAAAAGTCCCATCCTACATTTTTTCTTGTCAGAGAACCCGGATATATGTCACAATAGGGAAGAGAAAACTATTGCAACTAATGTTTCATGTCGATTATACAAGTTAAGCACCAAGGCGAGTCAAGTCAAGTTTCAGCATTAAACGATGACTGTAGGGCAAGTTAGTGGAGGAAGGGTTAGTTACATAAGAAATAATGGTCAGCGAGTTCACAAAATGAGTGTGAATCCTTGTACGGAGACAATATATGCTTTGTAAATCCTTCAATCCTTTAATACTTCAGTACTTCAATACTATCATGATTGTGTCATTTCTGAACACTCTGAAAACAATATTCTTCCATTCAGATGATGCTGTTATGTTCTTCTGCCTCCAAATAATGCTCATTGATCTATAGGACAAGAGTTACATACCAAATTTAAAGACTACAAATCTTTTAAAGGCCCAAGTGTTCTGTATTAGCAAGGATTTGGAATACACATTATTAATTTTTCATTGCAAACACAGTTTTTGCCTAAGGCGAGCTGTCATTGGCCGGTATATTGCTGTGGAGTGATCTCAACATTAAGACTTCATTACAGAGTCAACTCTACAAATAACTCAGCAAGATAAGAACATTTTCACCCAGCCTCCCAACCAATCTCTCTCCTTTTTCTGGAATATATGTTTTTATAACTGTATTCTTCCATCCACAGAGATTGGCATCAATGAGAAAGAGAGAGACAACGGAGCATAGTATGCTCAAGATTTGAACGCAATGCCTGTGGTCTGGTCTAACTGCTGTATGCTTCTTATCGGCCATCTGTACTCTAGAGGAAAACTGCACAGGACCCCACAGGCCGTCCATACTGCTGCCTGCCAGTAAAATACATTCGAGCACCTATTAGATCTGTAACCAGATCTGTAAGTTGAGCGCGATAACCCACTCGGTTTGTTTTCTTTCTTAAAATAATATTAAAATGTCATTGATCCCATAGGTGAATTTTAGGAGTTTATTTGTGTTTAAAGCAAGAACAGTATGGGTACACCTTTGAGATTTCTAAGTAACAAATTTGTGAGCAGAACCATTTGCCTATCACTGGAAAAAAAGTTAATTAATATATTGATATATATAAAAATATTATATTCATATAGAAATTCATAAATATATATTTTTTTAGTGTTTTTGTCTTGTTTTTCAGTACAAACATCTCAACATTCTTAAATCAAGATACATATACTAAATATACACAATGACTAGATATTAAGTCTTTTTTTTTTGAAAAAAGCATAAAAATAAAGTGAGTTTATGCTTAAAACAAGAAAAAAATATCTTCCAATGGTCAGAAAAATAATATTAATTCAAAGGAGGGAAAAGTTTATTTTTATGACCCCATTGGCAGATATTTTTCTTGTTTTCAGTATAAACTCTCTATCAGAAAACAAGAATATTTTATGTAATTTTGCTTCTCAAATGAAAGTATCATCATTTAAAAATGTTTACAGTAGATATTTTTAATGGAAAACAAGACAAAAATACTAAGGAAACATTTTTTTCAGTGTGCCTGTTGATAATTCATACGTTTGGTATGAACACAAATGACTCTTATGAATGTGTATGTTTGTAAATGCTGAATGCACTGTGTGTATGAGTGTGTGTTCCACATTCCTCACATGAATCAGTTGGACTTCTAGCTGTATCCTGTGAGAGGCTCTAATGACGGTAGTTTGTAATTGTGTTCAGTGGAGTGGGGAGAACTGTTCAGCGATAAACTGTCTGTCCCTGGTTAAGTAAACTCAACAGGTCAGGGGGGAATTGTTTTAGAGATGACCCTTTCTATTCTGTCTGACCAGAAAATGCCATTAAAGACGTCCGCCTATATGTGCATGTTAATATATGTGTATGTATCCGTGTAGCTATGTGGCTCGTGTCCCATATAGTATTTTTACAACCTCAGTATAGCCAAATTTTAAAGTGATTTATGCTGATCTTTAGACCTTCAGGTCCTTGTTTAGTCGCATAATTAATGGAATTTGTCCAATTAATGACATTTCACTACAGTTACTGCAAATTATGGGGGGAAAATATGTTGTTTAACATTACATTCATTGATTATTTCTAATTATATCTACAATAATACTGTCAAATCTTGCTCAACCCTCTGTTTTTTGTGATTTTACCTTGTTTACCTTTGATAAATGTAATTTAAATTGCAGCAACAGGCATATGTTCAAAACTAAAGCAGTGGTAGCCAGTACATTTTAAGCCTGAGCCTTCAATGTGATTCATGCCATTAAAAACATGAACACCACACATTACAGGCAACTTAGTAACAAATAGGCTATTGACATTTTAAAGAGACATGAGACTGAAAGCTAGTTGAAACTTTCATTTGATAAATGAAAAAAAAAAACTTGCCAAAAAGCAATTACAAAATATTTTTTGATCTTTTTAATAAATTTTCCAAAAGCGCGGTCACGTAAAGTACCTCTCACGATGTTCACTCTGAAATTACATACATCACTTAGTTACGTGACTGCATTTGCATTGCATACTTAAGGGAATAAGTCAATAATAAATTCTAACTGATACAGAAGAAGTCAGAATCAGGAGTGATTAAAAATAAATCGCAAATACAAGCAAATGCATATAGTGTGTAATCTCTTTTTATTTTATGTACTAATACATAATAAATAAATCAAATTACCAAAGTGTCCAGATTTAAACCCTCATTAAAGGATTAGTTCACTTTAAAATGAAAATTACCCTACTTTACTTTACTTACCATCAAGCCATCCTGGGTGTTTATGAATTTCTTCTTTCAGATGAACACAATCAGAGTTATATTAATAAATATCCTGACATATCCAAGCTTTATAATGGCAGTGAACGGGACCAACGTGTATGAAGCTGAAGAAAGTGCATCCATCCATTATAAACATACTCCACATGGCTCTGAAGGGTTAATTAAGGCCTTCTGAAGCAAAGCGATGTATTTGTGTGAGAAAAATATCCATATTTAATAATATATAAAGTAATTAAGTATGGCCTAATTGAACTAAGGCTTAATCCTTGCTTAATCTAAGACCTGTCTGTGAAACTAGGGCCTTTATGTTGAAATTTAAACATATAAATTGATACATCATAAATGGAAAGATTTGAGCATTTTTGCTGTTCTGAAAAGATACAAAACAACGGTACCACTGCCAGACAGCCAGAAATTATGCATTTTATGAATTGGTCTAATCCAAGCAGCACCATAAAAATAATTCCATTAATCATATGGCCGCTTTGCTCCAGAAACCATCCACAGGATGCAGTCATTTGAAAAGCAAACTGAAATGGAAAAACAATTATGAACAATTCAAAGTCATTAGCGGCGTGGGAGCAAAGTGAATGTGTGTGTGTGTGTATTTGTGTGTCCCCAAGGAGGTCATTACTGAAAGGCTGGTTTAGTAAAGGTGTGTGTTAACACTCTCAGTGCCATAAGTGCCATACATTTTAAGGACTGCTGATTACATGCACAGAATGTGTGGTGTATGTCAGGCCTACTGACTGATGCCATACACAACGCTTTTCACTTCCAATTAGGAAATAATACATGCATTGTAAAGCAGGTAGCACATTTACAGCAGCATCCATGAACAATAAAACTTAAAATGTGGTTCTATAATGGCGTTTCCAGCCAAAGCTGAATACAATGAAAAGGTTTCTAACCTCACATGTGTGTGTGTAAAGACCCTGTGGTTTAAATTGGTGCCACATTTGGTCTTGTTAATGTCACAGTGCAGGTTCTGCAGTGCTGTGGCACAAATACAACCTTGTTATCAACCTCATTACAGAAAGATATTGCCACTGTTAAAGTTTTCTTTACATGCGCAGGGCTCTAATCACCATATACAGCTTTCTAGTTCACATGTCTCTCACTAAGTTCACCGCACGTACTGTTGAGAGAGTGTCTGACGAGTATAAAAAGGCACTGTTTTGTTTTCTTCTCTTTTCCTTCCTGGCAAGGGAAACAAAATACATTGGGAAAACACCTTTGGTTAACTGTCACAAATTTTTAAAAAGTGACAGCTGTTTAATCCAAAAAATATAATACAATAGTTCAGCAATTCATCAATGATTGGCTAAAACTTAAAAGTAATAACTGCAGGTGCGATAGATTAGATAGAGAGAGAGAGAGAGAGAGAGAGAGAGAGAGAGAGTGTAACCAAATATGCCATAATGTTCATGTGACTGTGAGTTGGATTGGTTTTTATTAAAGAAAGGCCAGTTCTAGCCAAATGACACATTATGTGTGAATCCATTGTTTTTTATGTTTTAACTTTTCCTTTCTTTTTTATTTCCACGTTTATGCCCTCTGCACTGAGCAGTCACCTCTCTGACCCTCTGTTATTGATGTCATGGCTGGCAGAAAACCTTATAAATTGTTGAAGTGTGTGTGTGTGTGTGTGTGTGTGTGTGTGTGTGTGTGTGTGTGTGTGTGTGTGTAGGTGTGTGTGTTTGTGTGTGTTTGTGTCACACATCAGAGGAAAGTATGTGAAAGATCTAAAACAACCCGGCCTCATTAGAAATGCATAAACTTCATTAACACTGCACACTAAGCAGCCCCCTGGAAAGAAAGGGTCACATGGTCATATAACTTACTGACACCAATAACAACACCAGCAATCCCACAGTAAATCTCCACAAACTAATCAGACCAGTACTCCAAACTAACCCAGATTGAATGTCTCTCTCTCTCCACATGGCATTAAGGCTAAGTAAAAAGAAATTTATATTCAAGATTCATTCTTAATTTTGATTTTAAAGTATTTTTAAAAGGGGGTACATTCCACTCCAAGCTCCGATGTATGCGAAAAGGAATTAAACAAATTTGGAAACAGTGGATTTATTTTACATTACAGACAGACAGACAGACAGACAGATGAGCTATATGAGGCTATTTGAGGTTACTTGTTAATTTTTAAAATGTTATACTAGCTAAATAATATCCTGCTGTAATATGCAAAGTGTAAATATCTCAATCAATAGCATTTATCCTCTTTTAGAACATATCATTGGCCAGATCACACAAACTTCCTGCCCTGCTGTTTTCAAGCTATTGTATCCTCAAGGCTCTTCATGCTAATGTCCACTGTGTGTGTGTGCAGAGAGAGAAAGAGGTTAAAGTGAGAGGTGAGAGGTCACAGGAAGCCCCAGAGTGCTTCATTAAGAGGGGTCAGTGTGGGTTAAGCTCAGTGCACCTGTGAAGAGTGAACCCAGGGGAGAAAGCGCTCAGAGAAGAGACACACACACACACACACACACACACACAGCCCAATGCATCCTGAGGCAGTTCCCTAGAAAGCAGCAATTATACTGTCATTATAACTCTTAGCATTAATTGTATGTCTAATGCACGCATCTACTATGTGAATACACTATGCTTATTTCCATATCAAAGAGTCAGGATGAGGAAAAGATGTAAATACTTGAAAGTATAAAATGTGTGTTCTGCAAAGGTTCCAATTAGTACCAAAAAGGTTTTTATAGCCTTTTAAATAATGTTTTAAAGGGTTAGTTCACCCAAAAATAAAAAAAATGGTAATTTATTACTCACCCTCATGTCGTTCTACTCCCATAAGAACTTCTTGGTGAACACAACATTTTCGGAACACAAATTAAGATATTTTTGATGATCAAATGGCTCAGTGAGGCCTCTATTGCCAGCAAGATAATTAACACTTTCAGATGCCCAGAAGTAAAACTTATTTAAAGCAGTTCATGTGAGTACAGTGGTTCAACCTCAATATTATAAAACAACGAGAATACTTTTTGTGTGCCAAAAAAACAAAATAATGACTTTTCAACAATATCTAGTGATGGGCGATTTCAAAACACTGCTTCGAAGCTTTACAAATCTTTTGTTTCGAATCAGCGGTTCGGAGCGATAAAGTCACGTGATTTCAGTAAATGAGGCTTCGTTCTGTCATAAGTGTTTCGGATATTCAATACTTCACGTGACTTTGGCGGTTTGATACGCAAACTGAACCACTGATTCGAAATAAAAGATTAGTAAATCTTCGAAGCACCGTTTTGAAATCGTCCATCACTAAATATAAGTAATTAATTGAAATTGAGAGTAAGTAATGACAGAAATTTCATTATTGGTTGAACGTTTAAATATATTAAGTTTATTCAGAAAAAATTAAGGGTTAGATCATTGGCTAACAATTATAGTTTATCTGTTTTTACAGTGTAAGATGTTACAAAGTAGCATTTTTAAGTGAGTATGATTTAACATATAGATACATAATTTCATAATTTTTCAAGTGTTAACTGAAAATTTAATTAGAATGTGAAATTGAAATGTGAAATTAGCATGAATGTTAACAAGCACTGTGTGCATCAAATTCACTTATTTGATTAGCAACCCAATGGGGCAGAATCTTAAATAGTCTTATTATTAGATCATAATATTTAATTTTGCATTTTTTTAAATCCTAAAACTTTATTTACTTCTAAGATTTTCGATTTTTCATCCTAAATTTTCAGTTCGGTCTCCACTGTACGCTAACTTCCAATCTAAACAGAATTTCATAAAAACCATCAGGGCAGGACATGACACCCAGTGACCCAGACTGACACTAATATACTAATTCGTTAAGAGAGCCTCTTTGTAGAATGACCCCTCGTTGCCGTGGGTTACCCTGGGGCATCCACCACTTACCCTTCAGGCAAGATCTGACAGGTCAACAGTCTAATTGGTCAATATTTCTTCCGTGCTACATTAAAACCAGCATCAGCTGCCTGGAGCAGTACAGAGGCCACTGTCATCCTCGGTTCGTCACAGCTGTATGAACCTCAACTAGATCACATTCTCAAAGGACCACCATCATAAACGACCACCATCACTATTATAAAGAGAAAGATAGAAAAAAACTTTAATATAATGCAGTTAATTGTTAAGTAAATAAAGACAATCCATCTACATATGGGTCGTTTTACTACTACTGTCCTGTTGTCACACTACAATGCACAGTAAAAAAAAAGGTCTGACCAAAAAAATGGGCTATTTGTGTGTCTCTTGACAGATTGTTCGACAAAAGAAAGAAAAAATGGGTTTCAAATGACATGAGGATGATGGAAAATAATTTTGGGAGAACCTTTAAAACATCTGCAGGTTTTATTGCTTAAGCATGTTTTTATGATTTTGTGGTTGCATTTTAGGAATGTTGGTATATTTTCTAGCAGTTGTCCAGATTAGGCATGTCCCCATCATCTCAGAACATTATATCTGGCAAAAGTCCTCTCCCCAAGCAGTCGTCACTACAGGGTTCAGAGCGAACAGCTCAGACTGCATGACTTAGCGTCTGCACTTCTGTTTACAATAGCCGCAGAGCATATTTGACTCTACCTTACATCCAATCATCCTTCTTCCTCTGGGGAAAACCTTCTGTCTGTAACTCCCAGCAGACATCAGAAAGAAACCTATGTCACTCCCCAACATGACAAAAGCTTCCCGTTCCATCACTGATGGGACACATCCGCTAGGTCAATTCAATTCCCCTCCGTGTCACTGGTGATCTACTCTACTGGTTCCATAATCAATCATATTTGGATGATCTTTCCTTTTTCATTTGATTAGCTTCCTGTGAGCGTTGCAGTGGTTTCTGGAACCCATTACAATAATTATGCATATGCAGAGAAGTCGGGTCTGATACATCACACCTGTCCAAAGGACAATGTAATATTAAACTTTTGTGTTTTTAGAGGGAGACCAGGCCAAAAAGTACAGCTTAAAACTATATATCAATAAACATTATAAACAATTAAGGACAAATATGAAAGGAATAAATGTGTTAAAAAGGAAACAATACAGCAATCCAAAAGTCAACAGTCAAGGTCTGACTATAGTTAGATTTATCCAGTTAAACCCTGCTAGTGGATGCTGTAAAGGACGCCAAAATCTTTCACCACTGCGTGACATTCAAAAATATCCATATATAGAGAGAAATATATATATATATATATATATATATATATATATATATATTTCTCCAGTGTCACATTCAAAATCATTCTAATATTCTGATTTTGTGTTCACATTTCTTATTATTATCGATGTTTAAAACGTGTGCTGCTTAATAATTTTTTATAAACCATGATACATTTTTTCAGAATTATTTTATAAATATAAAGTTCAAACGAGCATTTATTTGAAATAGAATTATTTTATAACATTATAAATGTCTTGTAATCAATTTATTGCATTCTTGCTGAATAAAGCCATTCTTTTCATTCTTAATTTCTTTAAAATCTAACTAATCCGAAATTTTTGAATGGCATTAAATACTTTATATACTATATATATATACTTTATATACAATATATATATATATATATATATATATATATATATATATATATATATATATATATTCTATGCCTGAAATAGAAACTCAACCTCACTCTTAATTTCTCGAACTAAATTTTCAATATGCGTTTTTTTAATGTAAACTGGCATCAAACGCAATTTCTCAAAATTGGTTTGAAAGGTGAAAACAAAATTCAATTTCAGTATATTGAATTCCACAAATTGATGATTAATTGATGGAAACCTGTGTGATATAAGTCATTGTCATTATTTGCAGCGCAAACATTAGGCATATGAATCCAAAACACTTTCCTGGAGCTATCAATACACAATATTAATATGCTATCATTGCAGTTTGTTAAAAATTATGTTTTTGTACATTTTTAATTGATCATGGAAGCTTTGATTCATCAAATGCAGAACAAATTACGCAGACAAATACTACAACAGGGCATATACTATATCTAGACACATGGTTTGGACAAAAAAACCTGTCAAATAGCATTTTAAAGAGCTGTTTCACAATAATTTGTTCATCCTCCACAACCTATCCATCTAAAATTACTACGCAGGGCTCAAATCACCAAACTCATGTGTTATACAAGTAAATAACATATAGTTGGTGATTAGTCTTATTTTCGTACTGTAATGAATGTTAATGAACCTGTTTCACTGATGAAAAGTGAGGACCCTTTTTCATCAATGAAACATGCTCATTAAGACCGAACAATTAATATAGTCTCATTGCCGAAGTCATCACAAATCCTTCCTGTTTAAAATATGCATATAGGAAACAAACCTCCGACTTTCTCTTACTCACATATCCATACTGATGCAATCTTGTAAAGCTAGACCAGTAAAGTAAATGAAAGCATGTGTGCATTCACCTATACCATCACCAGACATCTGTGATACTGTTTAACCTGAGCCCTTTGTTTAAAACCCTGTCTCAGAGAGGAGACAAAAACCAACTGCCAGCCACTCAGAGTGAAACAGATGGAGAGAAACTGAGAGAGAGAATGGCAGCCTTGGCTTTTGAAGTGTTGATGCAGTTGTTACAGCTCTGGTGGTCTTAGACTGGCTGACTGGATTGTTAGACAGATAAACACACCTTTGAGAGCACAGGAAGTGATGAAGATTTTCCACTGAGTTTTCAGGCCTCTTCCATTCCCTCTCATGCCTTCTCCTTCTTGTTATCCAGGTGGCAACTTTTCAGTCACACTCTAAAAGTGATGGCTAGCAAAAAACCAGTTTAACCAAATAAACAAGATTAGGACAAAGAAATGTAGAAGTTTAAGTAATGGTCACCTAAAAAGAAAAAACCTAGTGATTAAATTTTTGGGACACTAAATTTTGGGACAAATATACAATATATTGTGATTATGGCTCTATACATGTATCTATGAATCACCAAAGTCAGAAAACTATTACAGCCAAGTTAATTTGGCATGCAAAAAATAATAATAATAATAAAAATCTTTGTCACCAAGAGACAAAAACATAACGTTTCGAGCTTACCTTATATCTACAGTAAAGCACCAGAAATCACGACAACTTCAACCTACATAATACACAAATCTCGCAATCAATCGATAGATATACAATTTTATATTTATTTATATTATTGCTCATATTTATGCAAACATGATAAAACTTATGACACTACATTTTATTAATCTACATTTTCTGACTGCTTAGCCTGGCATATATTTATTTATTGCACTTTTTATTTCTATTGCATTAAAAAATACAAATTAAGATAACACACACAAAATTGAGATTGGAAAAACATTCCACTGTTACACGGCACTTTACAACAAGCACGCTAGATGCCAACAGTGTCAATGGAAGGTTTAGTAAATTATTTCTGTAAAAAGCTGTAATAAATCATGGTGTCATCTACCATCTTTAGGTGATTTACTTTATTTTGGTTCCTGCCATGAACATCAGGGTGTAGATATGATCTGTATACGATCTGTAAACTTATCCTAGTAGCCTACTTCTGTGAAGATTTAAAAGTCTCTATGCATGTTTGTACAAATGACAGCCGCTCAGCCAGTCCTTCAATTTGGTGCGAATGTCACACACTGAACTGTATAATCACTCCCATTTGTCTATACACTGCAGGGACCAGCCTAGAATGATCGCACTGGTTTGATTATATGCGTCAAAAGATTGACCATTACATACGAGTAATCAGGAACTACTACAGAATTCACTGCACTGAAATGGAGAACTTCAGATAGCTACTAGCTACTACTTTTGCAGTGGGTGTGTTTTTATCTCAGATAGCACCAATGATACATGCTGACAAGGTCACGAGTCATTATCAGCCTGTTTCCTGTCCGATTGGTGACCGTGCTGATCTCTCTTACCCTTAGTCCAACACACACACACACTTTTGGTGGGCGTTCTCCTGTTGCTTTTCTCAGAGCTTGCCCTTTTGGATGGCATGGTTCATTTAAATGACATATTGTAGCTTCAGAGGCCATGCTGATTGGACGCAAACTACCGCCAGATCAAACAAGGTATATTTGCTCTCTTTCACACACACAATCCAGCTGTCAGTAGGAAAAAAACGGCCCATCTGTGTCACAAAAGGTAAAGAGGCTTCTCCCACTTTCCCGTTAACCTCTGTGTTTTCATACGCAAGCGCTGACATAATGATAAAACATAGGAGGAAATCAAACACCGTCAAGGCTTTCATAAATAATAAAACTTGGATGAGAGAGTAACACGAAAAGCCACACTTTGTTTCAATGCCAGTTTAAGATCGGTCAGGGCAGAGGACCCTCTGTGAGATATGACAGTCTCAGTTTTCCTCACACTTTCACTGCCAAACCAAAGAGGCCCATGCAGCCATATCTCTCAGATAGTACAATTCCAAAACAACCCACGCTCTAAAGTCTCTTTCACACCAGTCCTGTTAAACTAGTTATATTTGAGTTGGAGACAAGCGTGTCCAATAACCTATCCAATACTTTTTAAACTATATGAAATGTGAGAGGAGTTCTAAAATCTGGGTTGTCGACTGGGTGTTCTGGATAGTTCCTATGGTGTGTTGGGTGGTTGCTAGGGTGTTCCGAGTGGTTGCAAAGGGATTCTGGGTTGTTGCTAAAGTGTTTTGGGTGGTTGGTAGAGCGCAAGGTTGGTAGGGCACTCTTGGATGGTTGCTGGGATGTTTCGGGAGGTTGCTACAACACTCTGGGTGGTTACTATGGAGTTGTGGGTTGTTACTATAATGTTCTGGGTGGTTTGTAGGATGTTCTGAGAGGGTTCTAGTGCAGTTCTAAATGGTTGCTTGCTAGGGTGTTCAACAAGGTTGGTAGGGCACTATGGATGGCTACTGAGGTGTTTGGGTTGGTTGCTAGGGCATTGCAGATGGTTGCTAGAACACACTATTGGGCCAAAATTGAGTGTGCTAGTGCTTGCCAAGGTAAGTCGTGTTTCCACTGTCACTTATTGGGCTTAATCAGGCTTTATCGGGGCTTCCTCTGGGCAAATGGCCAGGGGTTTTTGGCTGCCAAATATCTTGGTCCAAAGCGGGCCAACCTGAGTCAGGAGTGTCAGGAGAGTGTCTGTCACCAGCAAGTGCACGAGGCAATAATAACCAACTGCAGAACCGCACAGGCATAAGTCACAGCGGTCTGAGGACAGCAGCACCAGGCCGGAGGTCTCATCATCAGCAAACTTCCGTCACCCTAACTTCCGCTCTGGCGCTGCTGTTCTCACACTGCTGTGACGTGTGTTCTTTGTTTCTGCAGTTCGATATATCTCATATGAGGCGGAAATATATTTATATGTGATGCTAGAGGCTACTTATGCTAACCATAGTGATGCTAAAGGCTACTTATTGCTAACCATAATAAACAAACATGAACATAGTTGAGATTGTTTAAAGAATGTATCCAAATCATATATGATTATCTGTCTCTTGGTACAGGACGAATGCATCTGAAGACATCATATATTACTGTGTTAAAGGGTTAGTTCACTCACAATCACGTTGTCCCAAACCTGTAACAAATTCCTTCATCTTCGGAACACAAATTAAAATATTTTTGATGAAATCCGACGATATCTGAACCAGGCTTCCGTGTTTACGTCCAAACACCGGCTCAGTATTGGCCGACGCTGTACATGTGAGCAGCACGATGCATGTAAGTGATGCTGACGATAATAATGAGTCAGCGTTCTGATGTAAACATAGAAGCCTGCACTGCGTTCACTTTATCAACTGCGTATGACAACAGCTCAAATTGTTAAATAAAGTTAGTTTTGTTTTATTTTTGTGCGCAAAAAGCATTCTCGTCACTTCATAACAATAATGTTGAACCACTGTAATCATGTTGAATATTTTAATGATGTCTTTACTACCTTTCTGGACCAAAAATGAACGAAGGTCTTACGGTTTGGAACGACATGAGGGTGCGTACGTAATGGCAGAAATTTTATTTTTGGGTGAACCCTTTAACTTCAATAACTCATAACATGTTTTCTGCTCGTGAGCTCCATCTGTTGCTCTTGTTGAAAGGATAACAGTATAGTAAGATGGAAGATTGCTCAGACCTCCTCAGATCGCATATTTTCCTGGAAAATTATTACTAGAACTGTAAACATGATATTTTATCAATATTTTTCTAAATGTGTAAGCCTTTGGATTTAAAAGCCTTAATGGAGTTGTTTTGAGCATTCCTGTGATCACAAATAAATGGAAGCAGTAACGAATAAGCATGTGTGTTCTGTTTTTATGTGAAATAATGACGAATTCAGCATAATTAATGTGCTTTTACTGTAACTGTAACTTTTTTTCATGAATCATCGATCAAACATCGATGCTGGAGTCTTTAGACCAAATGTCTCCATCTGTCATGTTTATTTTGTGATCTAGCTAGTTTTCATTCAGCTAGCTTCAATTTCTAGTGAAATTGTGGGGTTGTGTGACATCGTTCTATGGAGGTGTGCTAAGGGCTGGTTTTAGGGTAGAGCTGCCGGGCTACTGGCCCGACAGGGGAAGCGCAGCTTGATTTAGGTCTCCCAGCTCCAAGGTTATTGGCCCCACCTGGCATGTTGTTAGCTTTGGCTCGCACTGGCCCAACAGTGGAAAAGCAGCTACTGGCTGGTTGCTAGGGTTTTCTGGGTGAATTCCTTCT
This sequence comes from Zacco platypus, assembly GCA_038088235.1. NCBI lineage: Eukaryota > Metazoa > Chordata > Actinopteri > Cypriniformes > Xenocyprididae > Zacco > Zacco platypus. The sequence continues at coordinate 19,168,511 of CM076075.1, read as the reverse complement.
ATGGTGTTCTGGGTGGTTGTTGGGTTTTTTGGGAGGCTTCTAGGGCAGTAGATGATTTGTGTTTCTTGTGGTTGCTAGGGCACTCTAGGAGGTGGTAGTTAGTGAGTTCTGCATGTTTGCTCGAATGTTCGGCTGGTTGCTATAGGCCATTGCAATGTAATGTGATTTCTGATTTAAAGGGAACAATACAAGTTTACATTTACCACTAAGTCGTGGAAAATCCAAAAAGTTAAAAAAAAAATCTATTCATTGGAATTTCTTTGTATCTAAAAGATAAAATGTCCTGCGGAACACTTCAATAAAATGGAAAACGTAAGTTTAAAAATACAATTTCTGAACTTCAAATCACCAGTATTGACTTATGTAATAAAAGTTCAGTGCCGGAGGCTCTTGTTAGGCCATGACCAATCTCATTTACGGTCTATTAAATGAATAACTGAATATAACGGTTACAACCTCAGTCCCTGACGGATCACTTTAAGCCACAAAAAAGTCCAACCGAACTATTTAAAGTTTATAGCAGTACTGTACTCATTATGATAAAAGACAAAAGATTTTGTTTTAAGGGCTGATAAAAACCACAACTGAGGTAAGTGTGTGTGTGTAAAACCAACTGGTTTTGGCATTAAGCCTTCGAAAAGGAAAATGTCTTTGACAGTAAAGCAGCAGGGTTTCGAGCAGTAACACAGCACTGTCCCGATTACTCAAACACACACTCGCCAAATCATCTCTCCAGCTCAAAACATGACATTAGAAGACCATTAGAGAGTAAATATTCTTTAACTGTATTATCCTCATCCAAAGATTTCACTTTCTATTTAATCACATCATGATCAACTATCAACAAAAATGTCCACAGGTTGTGACAAATTACTTGAATAATAAAACAACAAAGTTTATGTTTTTGTACATGGAAATCTATGTCTATATCTTTCTCATTGGACAGGTTTTTACATTTAGATCTTTACTGATAGTTTGCACTTGCGCCAATATAAACTCCACGATTCTTCAAAAGATAACAGGTCATTTTAGGGGCCATTTAGCCATTGAAGCAAACACATAAACTGGACTATGTTGGCTTGAAATTTCTCATTATTAACCAGAAACAGGTGCTTGGCAAGAACTGAGGCAATAATTACTATATGTTACTGTTTTAATACAAGCATAGCCTGAAAATGTTTTGGACAAAGTTTAAAGAGGGAGAGACCGACTGTAGTCTGCGTCTTTTCAAACTCCTGAGTTTCAAAACATAATTCTTTATTTATAGAGGTTTGAACAGGTTGATAATGAATCAAACAAAGGTGGGTGCATTTGAGAAAATAATTGTCCTCTTAAATCCACGTCTAGAAAATAAAATTAATAAGAAGACCAGTAAATTTAGTCTAAATATTAGTTGGAGAAGCATTAATAACATATCAACTGTGTTCAGTGGCCACAAAAAGTCTTGCACACTTAGGGAAAGTTCACCCAAAAATGATTCTGTCATAATTTACTTAACCAAATGTTCCAATAGTTCATGATTTTTTTTCTTCTGTGCAACACAAAAGAAGATATTTTGAAAAATGTCTTTTTTGTTCACGTGAACATCATTGATTTCATTGATGTTGTTTGTACCTCATAATTCTTCAATTAAAAACAAACAACATACATAAGACATTTTTTCACATTAAGTTTGAAGTTTGAATGTCCATTCTTTGCAATAATGCTAAGTAACCCTAACTATCTAACATTGTGTATCTAATGCAATGAAAATGACAAATTTTTAAGTGTAGCTTAAACGCTTTTTGATGCTACTGTAGGTATACTACATTCAAAAGTTTGCAATCATTTTAATTTCTCTTTTTTTAAAATAAACTAATACATGTATTCAGCAAGGACACATTAGATTGATCAAAAGTGACAGTAACGGCAGTAAAAATGTTTTCAACATTGATGATGGTAAGAAATTTGTCTTGAGCAGAACATTTTATAATGATTTCTGAAGAATCATGTGACACTGATGACTGGAGTAATGATGCTGAAAATTCAGCTTTGCCATCACAGGAATACATTACATTTTAAAATATATTAAAACAGATATTTTAAATTGTAAAAATGTTTTACAAAATTATAGGTTTAATCTCTATTTTTGATCATATAAATCGGTGAGCAAAAGTCTCTTTTAAAAACCTTAAAAAAATCTTACCAGCCCAGACTTTTGTGTATTTACCTAAGCACATAATTTTCAAATAATGAATTCTTTAAAATCTAATTATATTATAACAGAATTGAAGTGTACAGTATATTCTACACTTTGCAATCTAAACCTGAAAGAAAAACAGTCATAGAGAAAGTGTGTGAGTGAATGAGAAAAAAAGGACATCAAAAGCGAGTGGGCTGGTCTCCAGAAGGATATGAATCTCCTGCATGTGTTTGATATTGAACTGCAGAAGAACAGTTCACATGTCTTAAATTTACTCTACAACCCCCCTCTTGTAGTGCAGTATGCCATAAAACACAGTATGCAATAATGCATATGCCACAGGCCGCCTCATGAGACGACCCGAATGGCCATGAATCTGACACGCATTCACCTTTATCAGCGATCTCATCACCGTTTTACAATATCCGCACATGGGGCTACAGTTGCACAGGCATCTATAAACGTGCAGACTTGCAAAGTGCGGCTTTAATGACAGTAACAGCCCTAAATGTCAAGGATAGGGTTCAAATGTAAGAAGCAGTATGGTTAATTTACAGACATAGCACTGTCCCATTCATCTTCCCACAAGACGATGACATCAGGCATGCCGCAGTTGGCATTCGCCAGCTCTTTGAGGATTTCAAAAACAAAAGAGCTTACAAATCTCCTGAAGCATCAGCATGTCAGGGGAAAACAAGGCAGGTGTGTGTGTATGTGTGTATGTGTGTGAATGTGTGTTAGCCGGGAGCAGATATCCACAGCTGCCTCATCACAGGACCAGAGGAAGCACTCAGAGTGAGTCAGAGTGAGACTATTCTAAGAGACTTTAAACCCACACATGAGAGGAGTTTGAGTTGCTAGAGGAGAGAAAGATATATGACTGGAATATTAATTTCACATCAGAGACAAAAACAGAGGAGTTAACGTCACTCTGTACGTAAAGGGGGGGGGGGGGGGGCTATGAGATTAATGTAAATGTACTGGTAAATCAATGAGCATATCTGGCCATTTCATCACAGATAGGTCAAGCTGTTAATATATTAGTTGGACATTTCAGGAGCATGTGACTTCTAAGCATTTCAGTGCAGCACTGGGCTGGGTGTAGGTTATGTTGTAAAGCTACTAAACATTGCCCTCTAGTGCCTTGATGCGTCATCTAACAATTGTTTATAGAGGAAAAACATTTGTATTGCTAAAGGGATAGTTTTTTTAAAAAGAGTTCAAATATAATTTGTCATTTATTAATTAAAATAAGATGTTTAGCAGCAAACTGCTCTTTTTAAACTGTAATAATATTGTTAGGTAAAAATATAATAGAATTTTACTGTATTTTTAATCAAATAAATGCTGCCTCGGTCAGCAAAAGAAATAGCAAAATCTTACTGAAGCCAAACTTTTGAACCGTTCATATTAATATAATACAAAATAGAAATTCTGAACTATCCCTTTAGAGTCAACATGAAATTAAATTTACAACTTGCTGGCTATTTTACTGAAAATAGTTTATTCAATGAGGGAATTTTGATTGCATGGTGATTTTAAGAAGATACAGGAAGCACATCTATAACAGGTTTGGATTTCATGACAAATTTTGTATGTTTGGTCACAAAGTTGACTGTCAGACAGCCATGTCTATAGTTTTCACCATGTGCTTCCAGTCAACTGTGTGCTTTTGAATCTCCACAAAGAGTGTGTTAGTGTCTCCATGGATATCAACAGAAACCCTGTGAATTTGAGGAATGTTTCCCGCTGTGTGGGTCGTAAAAGAGAGTGTTTTCTCATTAACTGTACAGACGGTTGTTCAGTGAGGAGCTCTTCTGAGGACAGAGTTGGATTGACAGACAGAAAGAGAGTCCCTGTACATTTTAAAGCTCTATAGCTACAGAACTTTAAATAGGAGAATCGATTTGCAAACAACACCAGACATGACCACTAGGTGCTGCTGTTGTTCATTATGTAACACTGCACTGCACAACGCTTATACTCGCGTTTTAGATCTCCACGTTTACTGTATTCATATACTTTAGGAGAAAATTCAGCTTTATAATAAGCTGTATCCTTCCCACCCTTTTTGATATCAGAGGATCAAATTATACAATGGTTATGAATTATTTATTATATGGTTAACTGACCTGACAGCAGAGCGGATATTGCAACTGTTCTCTCCACAATTGGTGATGTTATCACACTTTAAGTTAGAAAAACATGACAAGCTAATATAGTGAATTCAGTAATAGTGGTACTTCAGGAAAAGTGGGCCAAATCAAGCTTCTCACCAATCTCAGCCAGCACAGAAAAATGGGAATGCTTTTCTTAAAAACATTGTGTAAAAAAAAAATCAATCAATTGTTAAGGTGTTTTGTTTTTAAGTGATGATTGAATGGCCAGTGACCACAAGTATCAAAAGTTTGGGGTCAGTACGATTATTTTTAAAAGAAGTCTCTTATGCTCACCATTGCATATGCATTTGCATGGTCAAAAATACAGTAAAAAAAGTAAAATTGTCAATTTTTTTCATTACTCCAGTCTTCAGTCAAATGATCCAGCATCATTCTAATATGCTAATTTGCTGCTCAAGAAACTTACTATTATCATGTTAAAAACACTTTTTTTCAGGATTCTTTAATAAATAGAAAGTTCAAAAGAATAGTATTTATTATAAATAGAAATTGAAATATTTAGTAACATTGTCTTTCCTTTAAATCACTTTAGATAAATTTAATGCATTCTTGCTGAAGAAAAATAGACTTATTCATTTCTTTCAATAAATAAATAAATAAATCATCATCATATTGACCTTAAATTCCGAACGGAAGTATATGTTGTTGTAAAATTGCATTTAATTATTTATTTGTGATTGCCGGTTAAAATACTGTCCCATTTTAGCTTCAAATATTTTATAAAGTGAGACAGTAGGTACCAAGTAAATTGGGACACTCTTCATTATTCTGATGGATTATGGTGATTAATCATCGTACTATTATGAGCTAATATGTCAGGAACCATGTCATATATCGATTACAGCTTGAACATTTAATTAAAGCAGTTATGGAGGCGACATGATATCATATGATATGTATATGTTATCCTTGTCTCTATGACAAAATTTAACTTTTTACTTTTGAGACTTTAAAAACAACAAGACATATTGAGGTGAGAGACACACATGTGACTACAGCTCCATCATTTTGAGTCACTTTGACTCAGAAACACATTGAATTTAATGCACTAATGGTGTGTTCACACTTGTAGTTTGGTTCACTTGCCTGGACAAAAAAAAAAAAAAAAAAAAAAAAAAATTTAGTCCTGGTCCTCTTAGCGCTCACATTGTCATTTTTAACACCAAACCTAGACTGAACCTAAAAGCATAGGAATATTTTCACAAGTTGAAGCAGACAGGATTTAATTTTTTTCAGCTGAAGACCCAAATTTGGTTTGAAGACAAAAATGTACTAAGCACATTGTCCTCTCACAATTCCTGATTTTTAACAGACACTCACTGCGTCGTAGTCTTGCAGCTGTCAGAGCAGAAATGAAAGCTGACGCTCTCCGTATGTTTTTCTGTCATCTCCTTTCGAGCTCGTGTGTAAGTTGTGTAAGCTTATTTTGCTCATTAGATCAAAATACCTTCCCCTCTAAGGAATCATTACAGAAGTGGTTGAAAGTGGACAAAAGATATGGATTAAAATACCAGGTAAATGGGTATGTGTCTCCCTCGATCCGATTGACCAAATCCCATCTTAATACCAGGTGTAAAAACGGCCTGTGAAAAAACAGGTATGCTTTGAGCATTCTGTCCTTTTTAGGGTCTCATCTTGTGATGGCATGTCTTGTTTTTGGTTCTTTTACATGTCTTGCGTTCATATTTCATTTGAGCCACACCTTTAGTTCGTTTGGAAATGCACCTTGATTGGTGTGCACCAGTGTTCGGAGTTCACACTTATTCAAATGAACCGCACTAAAGAGAGCAATCGCACCAGGACTCGTTTGAACTGAACCAAACATGTCAAGTGTGAACACACTTTAAAATGACAAGGAAAGTCCTTGCTTAGCAATGATACTCCAAACCAAAATTGAGATTCCTTTTTTTACTGTTAACTTTTTACTGTAAACTTAAAATGTGTCTGGGTCAAAGTGAAAATGGGAGAAGAAAATAATGGGAGAAGGTCCCCTTTATTTAAAAGTCTATAATAAAATCACATTAAATATTGTTCTGGCAACCTTTAAAGGCCAATTCACACGGCAATGACAGATGGAGACAAGTGCCGACAGTCGCCAGATTACAGCACGTCATATCTCAGACATTCAAACATTGACATGTTCAATCAGCATAAACAATCTGTCCTCAGTCCCACAACTACGAAATTTACAATATATCATTTGAACAAAAAAATCGTCAAAAACTTTCTTGCTCAGTGTCTGATGATGTTCTTGTCTTAGATATTCAGTTAAACTCTGCAGTAAATGAAACAAATATGCAAATATGCTTAGCTGCAATGAGAATGAGTTTAAGAGCTCGCTGAACTGCAATCAAATTTTTGGTATTATATGCTTGAATTTGTCACTGCTAGATTAATGAATTAAACAGCCAAGCATATGACTTACTTGTTTTTCTTTCGATATTCTCACTGTTTTAGGAAACTGGACACCCAAAACATTGAATCAGTCATAATGTTGAAGTCTGCAGTGGGACGTTTTTGCTTACTTTGGGTGGACTGAAAGAATCTCCTCTCGATTAGGGCTGTCCTTTCTTGCAGCTGAGACACAGATCTCTGATGTGGAACATTAAAGGTGAGCTAAAGCAGTCTACTGAGCAATGAGTTGTATAATAAAGGAAACCCAAAGGGTTTGGAGAAGGTCAAGAGCACTGGGCATGGGTGACCAACCGGCACCAATTCTTATCAGTTTCACCTGAGGACCATTTCAGTGTGAAAATGTAAAGACTGCAGGAAGAAGAAGAAAAAGAGAGCATAAAAAGCACATCTTTTCATCAGCAGTAGACATGAGAGATACCCAACATGCACTTAGAAGAAACACCAGATGACTGATCTGTCAGCGAGTATCAGAGAGAACAGCTTAAGGAGAGTAAGCCAACCGAGACATTTGCTAGGTCTGAAAAACAGAGTTCAAGAGTCTTGCTTTAGTCTACTTGCTGAGTAATTATAAAGGTTGAAATATAGGAATACAGTGCAGGTATGTATCATACGCATGTTACGCCGAGTTGTTAGCAGCCCATAGAACTGCTTAATATATCATTTGGCACAAAGATAGCGGACAGTCTCAACATTAACCACAGCAAATTTGGACTCTCTAATTTACGGAGGCCGGAAGTCACCTATAGGAGAAAAAAAAATGACCAGCAAATCCGTTGCCACAGTTTTGAAATTTGCCTCGTCAGTTTATAAACTGTTCTCACAGATTCGTAAATTGTTCCCTTGGTTTAACAAATCATGCCAACGGATTAATAAACCGTACCTACCAATTTCCTGTCCGTGTGCTCAGATTTGTAAACCGTACTTTAGTTTTTTCAATCCGTACCCACAATTCATAATCCATGCCTATGTTTTCGCAAATCTGTTCCCACAATTTTGTGGGAAGTACTCACAGATTTGTGGCCCATCCCATTTTAAAAATCTGTGCCGACTGATCGACTATAGTGCACCTAACAGTGCAATTAAATTGCATCATCATATTATGACCAGCCGGGATCCGATGTGAGATCATGCAATCATAGAGCTTCCCAAATCTCAGTTGACTTTTTTTTTTTATCCGGAAATAGCCGAGCACCCAAGGGATCAGCGCTAATGATTATTAATAATGATGATTATTATCAATAATAAATCCTATTTCCGGAAATGGCCAAGCACCCACGGGATCAGCACTAATGATTATTAATAATAATGACTATTATTAATAATAAATCCTATGGTTTTGAAGAATGAATGGAGGCTTATGCTGCTTGGCTGACTGAAGGTTGTCATGGAAATGTTTAATGTATTTTGTATTGATTTATGCCAATAGGCAAGTAAAAGTGCTGGTAAAATGTATTTTGTATTGAAAGTACACCAACATGTCTATAAAAAATATTTAGAATATAACAAATAAATTCATGGACAATATTATGACACAAGTCACGTGCAAATGATAATTCGCATGATTTGCACAATTTAAGAATCTCTGAGTACGGTTTATAAACTGAGGGGACGAATTGCAATACTATGCAGATGGTCTTGTTTTTGCTTGTTTTCGAGGTAATTTCCCGGGCTCCGTGTTAACTCAATCCCTCTAGCATCACCACTCACGCTGATAATTGATCCGTAAAGGCTAGAAACTAAATTCTTTTTTCCTCGGATTTTTTTCCATGTCATTTTCTGTCATATTTTACAGCCATTTTGAATTTTCAAAAAACCTACTTTTGTGAATTTTCACCAAAATTGGCTCAGATCATCTCTAGACCATTCTATCAAAAGCTATCAAAGGCTTTTTGATAGACCCAACTGTTTTTGAATAATGTGCAAACAAATTTGATAAAGCATACGCTTTATCAACGCTTAAGCATATTGAGAAAAGTCTAAGTAAATTTTTACCACAAAAATGACTTGAGGCTACTTCCCGTATATCGGCACATCGCCACATACTGGTCCGGAGATAAAAATGTATTTATTTTTTTCCGCTTTTCAAATCATAAAATAACATACCATTGAACGATACCCAATTGTCCCATGCAAGCCATTTTGGGCACAGGTCATTTTGAATTTTGCAGATTTTACAAACACATTCATGTTAAAAGAACTGAGTAATTCATTCGAGAATTGTACTACACTTGTTGCGATTCATTAAAAAGAACCAAATTCTTATCATTTATTTAGGTAATCAGATTAAAGTGATTGCATTATACATTTTTTGTTCACAAAAAAAGGAAGAATGCACATTCAAAAATCAATGAAACCAAAACTAATATACTAATGTTTTGTCGAAAGTGAAATGTTTTTCCATTTCAGAATACTGGTCTCCATTGATCTCCATTTTATCTCAGTCTAAATTTAATATTCTTATTTTGCAAACCTTTTTGACTTCCTGGATTACTTTATGCTGTCTGCTTGAAGATATTTTGGCAGACTAGCCTCTCCTGGAAAGATTTGCAACTGTTCAAAGTGTCCATTCTGAGATTACTGACCTCTGATTTGGTCAATTGAATCACAGGGCACCAGACTCATTGAGTAACTCTTTCTACAAAGACGAATTTCAGTTTGTCTTTGTTTTCTTTGAGCATTACCCCATGACTGTTGCATTTTCAAGCTTCAACCTGACACTGATGATATAATAAGGAAAAATGGTCATAAGTGAGCTTTACACAGAACAGGAGTGGCTGTAATCAAGTCTGGCAGTGCTGGAACAGCTGTCTCTAATTATCCCTTTAATTTGGTTAATATAAGGAGAGTACAATTGGGTTCTCTAAGGTCTAGTTGGTGTCAAATAACTTTGTTCCGTCTACATAAATTAAATTTACAATTCCAATTAGTTCACTTAGGTTTATTAACATTAGATTTGAGCTAAATCCCCAAAAAGATTCATTCTCAAATGTGCATTACCAAGCAAATAAAGCTTTGTTCACACTGCACACAAATTCGATTTGCTTGTTAAGTGCAAAATTTAGTAGTGACTGTCACTGTGCAGGTGATGAAATCTCATTTTTAAAGATTCTATAGTTAAGGTCTGCCGTATCTACATCAGTTGCTATGGTAATGATATAAGCGCCAGCTGTCTGTGTGGAAAGAGGAAGGAAAACAAATTTTGCTGCTTCTTATATGTCTATGATGACATCTTACCAGTGGTGAACTCACGAGGTGCATGGGATGACATGAGCGAGACATTTTATGCATTCAAGCATATATATTTATATGTACCAGTATAACCAGTATGCTGGTTTAGTGGTCATTAATTTGTTGTAAGAGTTAAAGAGTGACTGCAATCATGTTTAGACACCTTTTTTTAAAAAAAAAAAAAAAAAAAATGATTTTAACTCACATTGGTGTGTTTTGCATCTGGTTTGTATCATATTATAAATAAAATAGTATTGTACATATATGAAAACTGATTTGAGAAACAAACAACGTATTGGGGCCTTTCTGAGCAAGCTAACAGAAGGTAGGCTACACACAAATCATATTATGACGTATTTAATAGACATAGCATTGCAAAATGATTCTGCAAAATTTTAATTTTCTTTTTTCAGCTGCAGTAGTTTCATATGACATGATGCTTCAAAAATGGCTTCATATCTCATTGCACTCAAATCTGTGCAGCCATGCTACGCTGACTTTTATGAGTTTCATAACTCCCCTCTCAAATGACATAAAGACTGTTGCAACAAACATGAGAATGCATTCGATTATGGTACAAAAAAGTCAAAGCTTGGTATCAAAACATAGCGTTGTTGTTATATGTTGAGAAAATATTTGCCCAGCCAGCACAATATTTATAAGTTACTACACTGTTAAAGTGAATCATTCAACATTCAATCTGTGCTGTTGAAAGAGCAAATTCTACACAGAAAAATGGTACAAAAAATGCATTTAATTGAATCAGACCCATCAAGTTCTCACCTGTCTGACATGTCTAATCCGCCTGAGGCTCTGATCAGCCACCATACCAGTCGAATCCATCTAAAGGGGTTTAATCCACCTCTCTGCACACAAGTTTGGTTTCAGATCCTCTTTACACTGGATCACTAAAGGGGCACATCTATAATTCATTAACGGCTGAACTGGGTAAACATCACTAAGCATTAGTTTAAAATGGATGAATGTGTTTGGAGAGCTGGGGCAAACTTTGCTTACATGGTGCTCCACTAATTACCACAATCGGCACTGTAAGAAAGTGAATTTAAAACACTTGTGATGTATCCAAATAGGGCTTCGGTGTAAGAGATTACAAGATGATGCAAGATATACTGCTATTTCCAATAGGAATTATTTGTGTCTGAATGAGTTAGTGCTTTTTTTAATGGAGTTTCAAGATATCAGTGATCAATCAATCATGATGTTCTCCTTCACCATCACCTCTACAGCAGATCCCATTTAGATTAGCAGGAGGCAGAAGGGGAGAGTGAGATTGACAAGGCCAGGCTGCTTTATCTAATGCCTGTAAAAAACACAGAGCCAAGGCGCTACTGCCTGAGGTGTTTCAGGACATGTTCTCATTGTTTTGTGAAAGAAGAGAAGCTGCAGGCCTCCAATTCAAGAGGCAAAGTCAAATGTGGCTCACTGAATAGTACTGTACCATCTCAAACTTCACTCAACTGTCAAAAACTACTCAGCTTATTTTGCAGTACTTGTACTATTATTTGAATTGCATTTTAAAGTTGAAGCGTGATTTCTGAACCACTAGCATCTCCAAATGAAATCACACACACAAAATCACTTTTTTAGACTCACTTCTTTTACTGAACATTTTCCCCATCTGCAATATAATATAATTTTTATTTAGATTTATTAGATTTATTACGAACGAGATAAGCCAAAATGCGAGACAATGTGCACTTGACAGAAACAATACTGGACAATGAACTGAAGAGAAGGAACTTAAATGCACAGATGATTAACTCAAATGACGAACAGCTGATGAGTGGTGGCAAATGAAAACAAAGTTCAAGAAAACCGAAACTAACAAAAGATAACTGTGACATAACGCCCCCTCCTGGTAGGTACGTCCACACACCATGAAGCGAAAGAGAAGAGGATGAGGAGGCAGCGAAGGGCTGGGAGAAGAGGGCTGGCAACAGTATGGCACAAACCGGCAGACTGTGGCTTAGGAGGTGGACTGACAACCGGGAGGAGGTTTAAAGAAAAAGTCTAAGGAGGTGGAAGGATCCATAGGATGGTGATTTTGGGACGATGAGAGCTTGATGTAGATGGTGGAGAAGTCCAGCTGGCACAGAACCAGAGCTTTCTAGAGCCGACAGTCCATGGTGGAGGCGAGGGAGAAAGAAGTCAAGATGTTGCTGGCTTGGCTGACAACATCTGGGGGATGACCAACGGAGACGGATCCAGTGGATCAGCTGGCGCAGACCGAGGGTCGAGGGAGTTGAGCGACATCACTGGTGCAGGAAACCCAGCAATTGTCATGGCGACGAGTGTCGTAGGTGAAGGTGAGCAAGGACAGAGGTGATGCTGACGAGAAGGAGGAACTGCTGCAGCCGAAGGGGTGGAGGGATGGAGTGGATGGCCCGTAAGTCCGTGGCGGAAGTGGTATGATGACTTACTAAGGGGGAGCCGGTGGTACAAGGGAACCCTGAGGAGGAGTTGTGGGTGTCGAAGGTGGGAGAAGCCAAGAAGGAGCCGACAGGTCGATATGGAGCAAAGGGATCAGAGGCTGGAGGTAGAGCCGAAGGATCCTCCTGGACAGGCGCTGTTGGTGGTTGCTCGACCTGCGGCTCGAAGTTATTGGGAATCCCCAGTGTCGGCACAGGGCTGCAAGCATCCGGCAGCGATGGGACTGGAGGACTAGTTGAGCTCTGTGGTGGTAACGATGAAATGAGACTTGAGAGGTTAATGGTAATCATGACGGAGTCCACACAGATTAGAGCAAAAAATCCCAGTCCCAATTTTCAAAGTTCTCTTTGGATAATACAGATTATTTGGATACCGATTGGAATGGGGTGGGAGTTGACAAGTCCCCATAGAAGTCTATCAGCTAGTCCTCCATTTCAGTTACCTCAGCCGCTGGTGTCTCGGGCTCACACCCCTTGTCAGATCCATATTGGGGCACTGCTTCCAGGACGATGACAAGCTCTATCCCCTTGTCCTTGGGTTCTGGCTCACTCATTGCAGTTGGTGGTGGCGCTCAGTCTGTGGGGGGCTCACGTGACTTCTCCACAGTCAATGGTGGTGAAACTTGCTCTGGGTCTAGCTTGGTTTGGGACCAGGACGCGACACTCTCCAGACACCAAATTAAGGTTTCCCTTCAGTCCAGTCCTGAGGTGTCTGGGAGATCGATGGGGTGGTTGAATGTTGCCCCGAGCCAGAACAATGTCCTCATCTCGTCGTCAAGGGAGGTGGTGATTACAAGCTGGAAAAACTCCCTTGAATACGAACTTCATCCATTGGGCCGGTCCGGTATTCTGTAAACAACGAACAGCTGTGATGATAGGTTAGTGTCCATGTGACTGATGAGTGGTGGCAAATGAACAAAGAAGGCACGTGACAAATGAAAACCAAATACAGAAACTAACAGAAGATAACTGTGACAAAAAAAACAATATAATATAATATAATATAATATATTAATACTTATTTAAACATAAAAAATCACCTATGTGTGTCCAGCATTTTATTTATAGCAATGGTGTTCGACATGGTATTGTTCGAATTGTGTAATAATTTTCTTCTTGCTCTAGATGTATACTGTATGTATACATCTAGAGAAATCTACTGCACAAATGTACAGTGCTTATAGAGCTACCTGTTGGAGTAAGTAGGTCACTTACATAATACACAGGCTCTCCAGTAATTTGATGCAGCATCTGCAAAGAATGTAAATGTATATTGAGTACATCTCACAAAAACACACTTCACAAAATTACCCCTAGTGCACATTCTCTTCCACTGAATGAAACACAGAAATGATCAAAACACACCTTTTCATGGATGCTGGAATACATTAAACAGATCTGAGCTTTCGGATGACCAAAGCACTGGATATGTAGGTATAATTTTCACAGGTGCATCGGATGTTTTGTAGTAATAATGTGCTTTGGTGTGGACAGATAATGCAAAACCAAAAACAACAGAACCTCATAATGCTAATATCATCACAATTGCTGCTATTGAGGACACCTCTAGAGTCCCACACCTGCAGAATTTCTAGCTCTATCTGTGTTGACATCATCAGCCGGCAAAAAAGAGCTATTTATTTCACGGATATGAGTGGCTACTCTTCTAAACAAAGACGCTGCACATATCCCAACAACAACATTAGCATCCCAGCTTCGTGGACAAGCCAAAACACAACCCTTGAGGCCCTTTCTATTTGAATAGAGTAAAATAGGAAACAGAGAGCACAGAATTCATTTACAGAAGGTAAGTGTCCGTATTAATTAATGTCCAGATGAGGAACTCTCCTGTTTAGCACATCACAGGCTTGTGTTTCATTGTCACTGCTTTGATTAGCCCAGATAATGAATTAATGTGAGCCAGGTTGCCCAGGTCAGGAATAATGTGTGGACACAATGGAAGAACGAAACACACACTTCAAGTTGTGTATAAAGCCATTTCACTGATGTTCCGCCAAAATTTTAGCAACCGAAGAGTAGTTTGTGGTGCTTTCTAAAGTTAGAATAACTATTACTACATCTCAGACAGAGTCTACACAAGACACGATCATTGTGACGCGACAAAATGATGTTTTATTAACAAAGTTCGGGAGGAACACGTTCAAATGATCTAACTAATCATCACATCACTCCAACCAGCAGTCATTAATCAGCAATAAACATGTCTGCCCAATCAGCATGAGCGGAAACTTATAATTATATCGACGCAGTCGACTCACCTATGCTTTTGGACAGTTTCAGCATCCCTCCACCACCCCGTCTCCTCACACTTACCTGGTTACTTCTTAAACCAGAATATGGGGGGAGTACTCTGGGCTCGGGCCAAATACCGAACTCGGAGCCCTCTCTTCGGACAGCACGCCAAATATGCATACTAATTACTCTACTAATACATACTAATCAATTAATCTGATTATTTGTAAGTGTGAACTCTTGAAAGAACCCTTTATAATTAGTGATACTGTCTACACTGGACAAGGCGAGGCACAACATAAAAATCCCCTGACAGTAAACTGATGCCCCGTTCTATTTCTGATGTATTCCATACTTCTGACACGAAGGACAAATGGATTTGCAACGGTCACTTTGTCATGTCCAGTGTTGACAGCCTCAAGCTGTTGCGACAACGGTTGCATTCGGTGTAGAGACCGTATCATACTTTTGATTGTAATCATACTAAGTATTAAATTTCAGGGGCTAACTTATCCTGAACTGTTTGTGCAGTGGACATAAATCCCATTCTGACAGAAAAAAAATCCAATATCATTTAAAATGCTAGAATGCTTAAGGAAATTAAATATTACTTTTCAAAATAACATTCTCATTTTAACCTTCAAAAGCCATAACTGTCAGGGAACACCAGACTTCAACCAAAACAGGTATTTATTGACAGGTATGTAATGCACAGTAGAGCAGGTGAGTATGAAGAAATCAGAGAGTTGCAGAGGTTCTGCATTGGTAGGCATTCACCAAATACGCCAAAAGCTACTGCAACATGGAGGGGTTTGCAATATAGATGTTGTCTTATTTACAACATGACAATGTGGAGGCACAATACTGAACTACCGCATCAGCGTTTGAGCGTTATGAGGCAGCATCAGAAATGTAGAAAACAGTTCAAGTGGCAGGAAAGTACATTTTCAATCTCAAAACACATTCTGGGTAAATGTAAAATTATTATTTTTAAAAAATATATTTTGGACAATATAAATAGATTTCGATTTAAAATAAAAACAAAATAAATAAATAAAAAATATATAAAAACTTATCAATAATGTATTTATATAATTCTATATTATCCAAATACATTTTTTGGTCATATGGGATGATAGCTAAAATCATGTGAATTGTTGAGGAGAGGTTTGCTACAACCTTTCTGAGCAATTGCAAATCATGCATAGCGGTAGTTCTGGCAGGTCATGTCAGTCAAACTCACATCAGTTTATTCTCAGTTGACCTGGGTCTAAAAATACAATGCCTATCACAGCATCCCTATATAAGGTCCATTTAGTATTATCAGCAGCTTTATCACGTTTCTCAGGAGCTAATTACCCTCCTCCATCCCCAGCTCCTCCTCTCGTCCAGTCAGGACTTAGCCTTCTGATATTCCTCATTGAATCAGACTGTCTTTTATCTTGATTTATGTTGTTTCATTAAATTATTGTCATTAAGAACATTAATGATATATGCAATATATTTATGTTGGTTCTGTTCTGTTTACCCTAAGGGGGATAGAGCTGCGCTTCCTGCTCTTATCCATGCTAGGCTGCTTTTATGGGCAGGGAGTTCTTGCCCAGAACAGAACCATAGAGCCAATTCCTGTATGCTAATTCATAAGTCTTTTTTGACAATAGTGGTCCTGACAGAATTATGATTTTGGCCTATTAGACGATAAAACAAGTGAAAAAAAAATAAACAATGAAAAAAAAAAAAATCACATTGATTAGCCAGATCAAAGGACCAGACTAGCTTTTTTGACTTTGAACATTACTACAGGTACACGGCTGGTAACATAGCAACCACATAGCACTGTGCTAACAACCAACCCAAAACATCATAGCAACCACTTAGCAATGTGCTAACAACTCAGAACCCCTTAGAAACTGCATAGCTGGTGACTATTGACAGGTTGTTTGGGGGGCCAATTCCGGCCTCATGGTACAATAGTGCATGTGTTTTGTCTCTCTTACAGGCCTGAAACTGAACATCTTTCTGCAACTCTGCTTCTAATTTCTTCATTAAAAACAGAATCACATTAGTCCAACTTCATATCTGCAAGCTGGCTCATATTTTATCTGAATAGGGTCAATGAATAGTTCAGGAGAGCTGAACAATAGGCTATTGTAAATTAAACAAATTACAAGGACAGACCATGGGAAAAAAATACAGGGAATTACTTCATTATAAGTATAATCGCATAAATAAACATGACTCTTAACAAAAACTGATGTGGCGATGTAGGAGAACGCTGGTGAATGGACAGTCTGCAGATTTTTTCCTTTTATATATATATATATATAGATACACATCGTTTGCAGTGAATTTCACTTTAAAATATGCTTTAAACCCAATTAAACAACTTGTGAAGAGGTTCCAAACTAATCTATGCACAATGAGTAATCCTAAACAGCTAAACTAAAAGCGCTGCATTGTTTACATGACACAGCAAACTCTTTTCAGAGTCGACTGACGTTTGCCTTGACAGCATGAGGTGAAGTTTAAGGGGAATATTCTGAGGGTCTATCCCGATCTGCATACTGCCCTTGCTAAAAAAAAAACATGTCACGTTTAATCCCATGGAAAGAGCTCTGTATCAGTAGGGCATTTGGTTTTGTCTCCCTGCGCATCTGAAAGTCATGTTTAAGGGGGGAGAACCTCATCTATGAGACCCCAGACCTAAATGGGTAAAATTGCTGTACACTGAGTCAATGGAATCTCTACTATGTAATGGTGTAGTTTAATTGCGATTTAAGGTACTTAGGGGCACTTCCCCTTTTATTTTTGCATTATTCTTAAAGCCATTAGCTTAACACTGTAACAGAACGTGCATCTATCCATCATAAACATACTCCATGCGGCTCCGTGGGGTTAATAAAAGCCTTCTAAAGTGAAGCGATGTGATTTGTGTAAGAAACATATCCATATTTAACAAGTTATAAAGTAAAATATCTAGCTTCTGCCAGACCCCCTTCCGTATTCAATTTACAAAAAAAAGACCTTTATTAACCTTCCGGAGCTTTGGGGTATGTTTATAATGAACGGATGCACTTTCTTCATACTCCTTGGTCCCATTCACTGCCATTGTAAGCTTGGATGCGTCAGAATATTTATTAATATAACTCAGATTGTGTTCATCAGAAAGAAGAAAGTTATATACACCTAGGATGGCTTGAGAGTAAGTGAAGCTTGGGGTAATTTTAATTTTAAAGTGAACTAATCCTTTAGTTAGATGGAAAACACGAGCCGTGTGTTAAACACAAGAAACCATGCGGCCGATGTAAACACAAACGGCGTGCTACACAGAACACACCACATGCGGACAGAAGAACGCATGGCCTGAGTTAATTCGGAACCTCATGTTCACCAAGACAAGACAAGACAATAGGAATGTCAGAGCTCTGTCACCAAACCAAGAATAAACAGACAGAAGTGACAGAACACTGACAATAATACTATTTGTGAAATACAATGCAAATTGATTAATTCCACTATTGGATTGGCTAAAGTTAAAGTAAAAAATAATCATTCTGTTCAGCTCTTGCCATTTAGCTCCCTCATTTAATCTGACTATATACTCCCTGTTTTTTTAAGTTCTTTGTCCGGACCCTTTTATAGAAAGTGGTTGTATTTGCTAAATCTCCTAACCTTCTCTATTGTGGATTTACAGTGCAACCGGAAAGTATTCACAGTGCTTCACTTTTTCCACATTTTGTTATGTTATAGCCTTATTCCAAAAGGGATTAAATTCATTATTTTCCTCAAAATTCTATGAACATTACCCCATAATGACATGGTGAAAGAAGTTTGTACAAAATCTTTGCAAATTTATAAAAAAAAAAAAAAAAAATTAAAGAAAAAAAAATTACATGTACATAAGTATTTACTGCCTTTGCTCAATACTTTGTTGAAGCACCTTTGGCAACAATTACTCCCTGAAGTCTTTTTGAGTATGATGCTACAAGCTTGGCACACCTATTGGGCAGTTTCTCCCATTCTTGTTTGCAGGACTTCTCAAGCTCCATCAGGTTGGATGGGGAGCGTCGGAGCACAGCCATTTTCAGATCTCTCCAGAGATTCAATCGGGTTCAAGTCTGAACTCTGGCTGGGCCACTCAAGAACGTTCACAGAGTTGTCCCGTAGCCACTCCTTTGTTATCTTGGCTGTGTGCTTAGGGTCGTTGTCCTGTTGGAAGATGAACCTTCATTCCAGTCTGAGGTCCAGAGCGCTCTGGTTTTCATTAAGGATGTCTCTGTACATTGCTGTATTCATCTTTCCCTCGATCCTGACTAGTCTCCCAGTTCCTGCCGCTGAAAAACATCCAGACAGCATGATGGTGCCACCACCATGCTTCACTGTAGGGATGGTATTGGCCAGGTGATGAGCGGTGCCTGGTTTTCTCTAGACTTGCTATTCAGGCAAGTTTAATCATTGTTTCATCAGACCAGATAATTTTGTTTCTCATGGTCTCAGAATCCTCCAGATGGGCTGTCATGTGCCTTTTACTCTACCATACAGGCCGGATTGGTGGAGTGCTGCAGAGATGGTTGTTCTTCTTGAAGGTTCTCGTCTATCCACAGAGATGCGCTGGAGCTCTGTCCGAGTTACCATTGGGTTCTTGATCACCTCCCTGACTAAGGCCCTTCTACCCCTATTGCTGAGTTTGGCTGGGCGGCCGCTTTAGAGTCCTGGTGGTTCCGTTTACGGATGATGGCCACTGTGCTCATTGGGACCTTCAATGCTGCAGAATTTTTCTGTACCCTTCCCCAGATCTGTGCCTGGATACAATCTTGTCTCGGAGGTCTACAGACAATTCCTTGGACTTCATGGCTTGGTTTGTGCTCTGACATGCACTGTTAACTGTGGGACCGTATAGAGACAGGTGTGTGCCTGTTGTAGAAACATCTCAGGGATGATCAGTGGAAACATGATGGACCTGAGCTCAATTTTGAGTGTCATGGCAGAGGCTGTGAATACTTATGTACATGTGATTTTTGTTTTTTTCGTTTTTTATTTTAAATAAAATTGCAAAGATTTCAAACAAACAAAGAATTTTGAGGAAAATAATGACTTTTGGAATAAGGCTGTAACAAAATGTGGAAAAAGTGAAGCGCTGTGAATACTTTCTGGATGCACTTTAATAAAGACTTTGTGTAAGAGACCGTGTGCGTCTGCGGCTGATTATGGATTGCTCGTCAACTGAGTCTTCCTCGGTCAGAAGGAATAGGCAAATCCAATGATGCAGTTTGAGAATTTATTAATGAGGAGTCATGAAGATGATGATGATGGTTTACAGGTGACAAATTAGGTGTGTTTGTAGGTGTGTGTGTATATGTGTGTGGTTATCTGAAACAGAAATACAATAAAATGTATATTAATAAACATGTATGCTATGGTTACATACAGATGCATAAAGAACTGGCCCACAGTACAACCAAAAATCCACTAGTGGGAGCTCTAACACTATAAATGAACTTGCATAAATGCTATAAATCTCCAAATGGTGTTAAGTACCAAAAACAGGCGAATTATACATTAAATGTAATATTTGCAGTTATTTGTAAGGCAATAACTAAAGTATATACAGTGGATGGCTGCTTTAAGAGCACATATGGAGCGCCGTAATGGACCACATATGTATAGCACGGAATAACGCGAGTATAACAACTTCGCCAACTGGACTAATAACTCAGCAATCAAACGCGCCATTCATACAAAAGCGATACTTACATATTAAGGACGCACACAGCACTCATACACACAAGAATCGCGTAGGATTAACAAAGGATGGCAATTCTCTGCACCGTGAATGATGCTCTCGTGACACTGGACCACACTAAAGTGAAAGCGCCTAGCAGCTATGCAAACAAACAAAGGAACGTGTGCATTATGGGTAACGTAGTCTATGTCAGGGCACGGACTTTTAACAGCCGCCCCTGTATTTGCCTGGCAAATACACTCATTCAAAGTCAACTAGTGTGAAGAAGTGCCGCCTGAATCCTCAGGCATTTCAGGGAGCTCCACCAGTTTGGTTACTGGGCGAATGTAGATACTGTCTTTAACCTTCACCTCCGCAGCTCGAACAACACCATCTGTCCCTGGGAAAACCTTAGTGATGGTTCCAACAGGCCAAAGTCCTCTAGGAAGATTGGAGTCAATGATCATCACAATTTGTCCCACAGCAGCATTATCAGTGGATTTTCTCCATTTATGTCTCAGCTGAAGCCCTGGGAGGTAATTCTGGACAAAGCGCTTCCAGAAATGATCACTGATCACCTGACTGTGTTTCCATCTTCTCTTGGAAAGGGCATCCTGAGGGCCGTATACTGCCTGTGGCAATGCAGCGTCGCGCCGCCCCATTAGCAGCAGGTTTGGCGTGATGGGGTCCGGGTCAGCCACATCAGAGGAGGCATATCCGAGTGGTTTAGAATTAAGGAGCCCTTCAACTTCTATGAGAGCTGTTAGGAGCACTTCCTCTGCCACAACTTGGTCTTTCAGGACGACTTGCAGTGCTGACTTAACAGATCTGATTTCCCTCTCCCAGGCTCCCCCGAAATGAGGAGAGTATGGTGGGTTAAAGTGGAAGTTGATAGTCTGCTTAGCCAGTTGCTGCTGCAACTCTGGTGCCATGCTCTCAAAGGCGCTCTGTAGTTCTTTGTGGCCGCCCCTGAAATTGGTGCCCCGGTCAGACCACAGCTCATACGGCTTCCCCCGGCGTGCAATAAACCTGCGTAATGACATTAAGAAAGAGTCAGTATCGAGGCTAGGGATGAGATCTAGGTGGACGCATCTAGTGGTAAGGCATTTGTAGATGATTCCCCAGCGTTTCTCTCTCCTACGACCAATCTTAATCAGGTATGGTCCGAAACAATCTACACCTGTAGACCAGAAGGGCGGTTTGTAGAGTCTCAGCCGAGATAAGGGAAGGTCAGCCATCTTTGGTGTGGAGGGTGAGGCGCGCCATCTCCTGCAGTCCACACACCGGTACTGATGTTTCTTAATGGCCTGGCGACCTCTGAGGATCCAGTAGGTGCGGCGTAACTCTGCATAGAGTCTCTCTGCACCAGGGTGAAACAGCTGAACATCATAGTGCTTTATAATGAGCTGAGTCAGAGGGTGATCAGGTAATAACACAATTGGGTGCATGCTGTCAGGGTCTACATCTGTAGCTTGACGCAGGCGGCCTCCCACTCTGACTAGTCCACTAGGGCTGTCATACTCAGGGGAAAGTGCGCTGAGACGACTGCTCGGGCGAACAGGGTTACCTGCTTGTAATGCTTGGACCTCCTCTGGGAAACTGTCCTTCTGCGCAGATTGAAGCAGCTGGGTCTCCGCCTCCAGGCGCTCACTTGCAGTGTAGGGGGTGGTAGCCGCCCCCTGAAGGGATTGGTGAGTGGCCAGAATCAAATCATCTAAAGATGTGTACTGTGTTGGATCTGGCAGACTTGGTGATACATTTGTAAGGCCACAGAAGGCAGTCTTTCTGAGTTCTTCACTGCCACATTCTGAGAACTCTGTCGGGGGCTTCGGCCAGGTGTCAGGAGTCTGTGTGAGAAAGTGTGGACCATGTGACCATCGGCTGGAGACCGTGAGCTCTGACAGTGGTTTCCCTCTTGTGATGTCATCGGCTGGATTATCACTAGAGTTCACATACCCCCACTGTTCCGGAGAGGTCAGCTCCTGTATCTCACAGATCCGAGTCCCCACAAAAACTTTGTACCTGCAGGAGCTGGACTGGATCCACTGAAGCACTGTAGTGGAATCTGTCCACAGGTAGACTGAGTGAAGGGGTAGTGAGAGCTCAGTTTGGAGTACCTTAGCCAGTTGGGCTCCAGTGAGCGCAGCACACAGCTCCAGTCGGGGTATCGACACCTGCTTGCGGGGCGCTACTCTGGAGCGTGACATGATGAAGGAGGTGGAGATGTGAGCCTGCTGCTCTATAACTCTGAGATATGCCACAGCTCCATACGCCTTCTCTGAGGCGTCACAGAAGACGTGAGCCTCATATGTAGCACTGTTGCTGTTGTGAGGAGGAGCGTAACATCGGGGGATAGTGACATACTGGAGATAAAGCAATTCCTTTTCCCATTCAAGCCAGGACTGAAGCAGGTTTCCTTCTATGGGCTCATCCCATCCTCTTTCTGTGCTCCATAGGGCTTGCACAATGAGCTTTGCTCTTGTAGTGTAGGGGCAAATATAACCCAATGGGTCATACTGACTGGCCAGTACTTTGTAAACACTGCGCAGCGTCACAGTTGTGTAGGTTACAGGACGGTGCTTGTATCCCAGGACGTCAGTAGTGCAGTGCCAGCTGAGACCCAGTGTTGACTCCTGAGGATCAAGGCTTTTAAAGTTTAGCCACAGTTCACAGCTATCTGATCTGGCCGTACCTGGCAGATGAGCGACCACCTCAGGGATGTTGCTAGCCCACTGGCGTATCTCAAATCCGCCTTGGATAAGCAGCTCTCTCATTCTATCAATGAGCAACTTGGCCTCTTGTGGGTCAGAAAGGGACTGCAGGCAGTTGTCCACGTAGAAAGCTGTGTGGACAGAGTCGTAGATGTCTTTATAGGTGTCTCTGTGCTCCCTCACGTGGCTCTGAAGGGCAAATGTAGCACAGCAGGGGCTACACGTTGTCCCAAAGGGCAGGACTCTCCACTCATATACATCTGGGGGCCTCTCTGTTTCACAGTCTCTCCATAAGAACCGCAGTAGGGGGCAGTCTTCAGAGAGCAGGCGGATCTGGTGAAACATAGCTTTTATGTCTCCGCTCACTGCTACAGGATACTGGCGGAAACGCAGGAGCACACCCAGCAGTGTAGGCCCCAGGGTAGGTCCTGGCAGGAGGTATTGGTTAAGAACGGTCCCCTGGAACTCAAAGGAGCAGTTAAAGACCACCCGAGCTTTGTTATTGTGATGTACAATGTGGTGTGGTACATACCAAGATTCAGTAGAGCTATGAATCTCTTCGGGAGTCAGCTTTACCACATAACCAGAATCTATCAACCTCTTGATCTCCTGGTTGTATTTGAGTGCCAGGTCAGGATTCTTAGCTAGCTTACGCTCAGTGGACCTCAAAAGGCCTTTAACTACTTCAGAGGAGACATGCATCTGTGGGAAGTCCTTCTTCCTGAGCAGGGGGGTGGAATATCGCTCTACACCATCCACAGGTACTCTGATAGTCTTGGCCTCTAACATGGCTATGGCCTCTCGGTCCTCCTTTGAGCGTGTGACCTCCTTCCCAGGTCTATGAAGGGGAGCATCTAGTTGCCACAGGCGCTGTACATCCTGTTGAAGGGCAATGGCGGGAGAAAGGCATGATATGTTCAGGCAGTGCGCTTCCCCTTGCTGTGTGGGCATACTGCAGCTCGGACCCTGGATGGCCCACCCGAGCTTGGTGTAGACGGCGACAGGCCCTTGGGCTGAACCTCGCAGGATAGAACGGACAGGAGTTATGAGGTGAGCATTGTCAGAACCGATTAACACAAGTGGCTGAATCTGATTGAACCCTTCAAGCTGCACTCGCTGTAGGTGGTGATACTTCTCCTTTAGGAGCTCCACTGGGCATGACTGTTCAGCTAGGCTGAGCTGTTGGGCGGTAAAGGCGCGCGTTATCTTGTAACGTATTTTCGGCTTGGCCTTTGAGGACACATGGAAAGAGACATAGCCTCCTTTAATATGGATCACATCTTGACGAATAGTACGCAGAGACAGAGTTTCCTCTTCCTGGATTAAGCCTAACAACTTGACAGCAGCAGGGAGTATAATAGTTTTCTCTGAGCCATCATCAAGAAGAGCATATGTGTCCAGAGACTTCCTTTGATAGTGTAACTGGATGGGCACAACCTTAAGCATTACACGGCCAGAGTGACTAATAGGAGCCAAAAACACTCGGCTGGTGCTCACTGTTAGGATATTCGGGTCCCTCCTCTTCGCTTCAGCCAGATCATGAAGCACTAATAAGTGCTGTTCTCCACAGGTGCTGCACATCTTCTTAAGAGTGCACTGCTCAGGGGTATGTTTACGGCCACAGCGCCAACATTTGGATTTTTCTTTCATCCAAGAAGCTATAGCTTTGAGGTCTAGCTTCTTAAAATCTACACAGCCACTGAGGTAGTGCTCTGTCCCTTCACAGTACGGGCAATATGGCTTAAACTGCTTCTTCTTAGAGGAGGGAGAAGAATTAGTAATGTGTGCCTTAGTGTCCATCTTTCGCTGTGTTTGAACGGGATCTGAGCCATAATAGATGGATGTAGACTTACTCTGTGCCCTGGACCCTGCATAGGCTCTGGGGTTGCCCCTCTCTGGGCGTGGTCTGTCTGAGGGCTGTGGCTGAATGGCTTGCTGTGATAACTGTAGAACTTGGGACTTGCGTTCGAGCCACCCGGAGAAGTCATACATATTGTAGGTGCAACTGCTGCCTGTGCGTATGATACCACGCGTGATGCAGTACTCGATGAAACTGTCTCTGTAGCTAGGCGGAAGCTTAGTGAGTAACCTGTCTACGTGTGAACCACACTGGAGCTCACTGGCTGCTACATCGTCCATAGTACTGAGGAGGCCTACTAGGCTGGATACCGCCAGGGAGAAATCTTCAAAGGCTTGAGGGTCACCTGCCTTAATAGGAGAGCAGTTAAGTATAGCACTCAGTTCACTCTGGACCAATTGCCTGGGTTGCCCATATCTCTGCTCCAAAGCTCTCATTGCACTAGTGTAGGGAGTGCGGTCGTGAATATAGCGTCTGGCCACTTGTAACGCACATGGATGCTCTAACTGATCTATCAGAATGTGATATTTATACTCCTCTGTGAGATGAGCATGTGGCCCGAGTAGGCTGTCCAGTCCTTTCTTCAGTAATACAAAGTCACTCTCTCTGCCTGATTTAAATGTCACCAGTCTAGGCTTCGGGATGCCATATGAAGACGCTAAGATCATCTCCATCATGTTTGGCTGGGTGACTTCAGCTGCAGGAAGTACTGTGTCTTGTGCAGTACATGCAGCAGGCAGTGAGGGGTAGGCAGAGACTGATGGATAGGCAGCAGAGTAGTAGCGGGCAGAATCAGGAGGTGGAGCTGCATAAAGCTGGCTATAAGTCTGCTGTGCTGATATCCCTGGTGGATGCTGATACAGTGATGCTGAGACTGCAGAGAAGTCGTGGGACTGTGCAGAGTGTACCTGGGTGGAGCTGCCTGGAGGCTGCGGGTGTTGGTACCTCTGACTGTATAGGGGGTCAGCTTGACGTGGTTCAAGCCTCCCAAACTGTATTGATTGTGCTACTTGATTGACAGGTTGTAGAGCAGGCTGAATCACGTAACTCATTCTGGGGGGCGGAGCAGGTAGCGGTGCCGGCTGAATACCTGGATGGGCCACAGGGATTCTCAGCTGTGGTGCAGGCTTTGGCGCGGGCCAAGGTGCAGACTGACGTGTGGGCTGAAATGCAGGTTGAGGTACTAGCACTGCGCCTGTCTGCTGTGCAGGTTGAGCTACAGGGTTCGGTGACAGCGGCACTGGCTGAATATTAGAAGTAGGTTGAATAATAGGGCTTAAAGGTAGTGGAGCTGACGTTGGTGCTGAATGGAGAATGGGGTTTGCATTTCGCAGTGGTGAAGATTCAGTAGGTTCTACTGGCCTGAACAGGTTTACAGGCGTTCCAATGTCCTGCCTCACTGCTGGTGCCAGGACGTGTAGTTGATCAGTAGTATGGATGCTGCTCATGCCTGCACTGCTATGCTGTGGTGTTTGGAGTAGAGCAGGAAGCGAAGCGGCTCTATCTTGCTGTTGAGCATCACTCTGAGTAGGGAGAGGACTGCATGACTTGCATGCTCTCTCCAGTTGTTCCACACGCTTGGTTAATGCACCACTGGTCTCTTTCATAGTGATTTGCATCTCATTCATTGTTTTCAGTACACTGCCCCAAACTGCCTCCATTCTCTTCCATTTCTTCGTCTCCCTTTTCGTCTTCTCCTTATCAGATTCCTCTGAACTGCTGCTGACTGATGACTCTGTCTCCTCTGGATTAGATAGGTCATGTTCGTACTCCGCCAGATGCCCCGGAAGCTTTCTGCTCCTTCTTGGACGGGAACTATGCTTTGGACTCTTCTCCTGAGGAACTTCATCTTGTGGAGTCGCCATCTTGTTGACTCAGCCAATAAACATCCGGCTCGAAGGACCACTTGTAAGAGACCGTGTGCGTCTGCGGCTGATTATGGATTGCTCGTCAACTGAGTCTTCCTCGGTCAGAAGGAATAGGCAAATCCAATGATGCAGTTTGAGAATTTATTAATGAGGAGTCATGAAGATGATGATGATGGTTTACAGGTGACAAATTAGGTGTGTTTGTAGGTGTGTGTGTATATGTGTGTGGTTATCTGAAACAGAAATACAATAAAATGTATATTAATAAACATGTATGCTATGGTTACATACAGATGCATAAAGAACTGGCCCACAGTACAACCAAAAATCCACTAGTGGGAGCTCTAACACTATAAATGAACTTGCATAAATGCTATAAATCTCCAAATGGTGTTAAGTACCAAAAACAGGCGAATTATACATTAAATGTAATATTTGCAGTTATTTGTAAGGCAATAACTAAAGTATATACAGTGGATGGCTGCTTTAAGAGCACATATGGAGCGCCGTAATGGACCACATATGTATAGCACGGAATAACGCGAGTATAACAACTTCGCCAACTGGACTAATAACTCAGCAATCAAACGCGCCATTCATACAAAAGCGATACTTACATATTAAGGACGCACACAGCACTCATACACACAAGAATCGCGTAGGATTAACAAAGGATGGCAATTCTCTGCACCGTGAATGATGCTCTCGTGACACTGGACCACACTAAAGTGAAAGCGCCTAGCAGCTATGCAAACAAACAAAGGAACGTGTGCATTATGGGTAACGTAGTCTATGTCAGGGCACGGACTTTTAACACTTTGTATAAAGATTTTGTTGGATAATCCTTCGTTCACGCTGTACACAGCCATTACATGACAGATTCAGGAACTATGGTCCATATGTTATATGAATGTGACAAAGGGGAAGAATTGTGGGAGAAAATTGTACCATTTGTTAATAAGACACTTAATCTATCAATATACAAGAATCTTGCACTGTGTACGTTGGATATTATACTGGAGGATGTGCATATGCCTCAGCAACAGAAGCTATGGGGACATTTAGCTAAGGTTTCTGGATGTAGAGTCACTGGAAGTCAGGCATGCTTTCCTTATATGATGAATGGAGAGAACTCATGTTGAATATTGCTAGTTATGAACATGTGATATTCAGAGCCTCAGGACTAATGAGCTGTATATGAAAACGTGGGGTCCCTTTGTCACTCTGACTGAGAATGCATTATGAAAAGAGAAATACTCTGTCAAAGCAGACCTAAATCTGTGTTCTTACCTACTTTTTCTGTAAAGATTAAGAAAAGAAATTTGACCCAACATTTATTCATGTGTATTTATTTTTATTTTTTATCTGTACTGTTTTAGCTATTTCTTTTTATATTGTGTAATTAATTAATTTATTCTATTCTTTTTAATGGGTCGGTAAGCTATGGTAAGGGGTAAAAACAAAAACCTCTCTCACTGTAAAAACTATTGTTGACTGATGTTGTTCAAAAAAGCAAAATAAAAAAAATATATATATATAGATATATAGTCAGACACAGACAGAGAGAGATGGTAAGTATGAAGTCTTTATTTGCAGACAATAGGAAAGTCACAGGCTGATATGGTTAAGTGCAGACAGTCTCTGAGGAATAAATAGTGACTTAGCTGTGAAGGTAACTTGTAGTTTTCGGTGTTACCGGTGATCGGTGAACAGATGCTGAACGGAATCCACTTGGCAGAGGAGATGAGGGACGGAGGGAAACTCACAGGATCAGATGGGTCACGGGCAGAGAGCAGGTAAGTACCACGAGGTGAGTCTGTAGCGTCGTGAATTGAGAAGACCAGATGCTGAACTGCCTGTGAGGTGTGTATTTATGGTGAGTGTCAGTGGAACAGGTGCAGGTGCTTAGAATTCAGGTGACGGTGATCGAGTGGGTGGAACTGGTGGTGATGATGTGGTGGTATTGGTGACTGACTCCGTGACAGATAGATAGACAGATAGATAGATCATGTATTTATATATATATATATATATATATATATATATATATATATATATATATATATATATATATATATATATATATATATAAGGGGTGTGACGAGATCTCGTACCACGAGATCTCGCGAGACTAAAACGTGACGAGATTTCTCGTCGAGGTGAAAAGTTGTCTCGTCGTGCTATCAGTGTGAGGGTGAAATTATTATTGAAGATGCCCCCGCCACTTTCAAATCGTTCGTGTGGAAACATTTTGGTTTTCCAGTAGAAATAATAAACGGCGAAAGAATAACACACAAGACACAAACAATATGTAAACATTGTAAGAAAACTATGCCGTACACCTCGGCCAAGGTTGTACAGACTCTTAGGGGCCGTTCACATATCGCGCGCATTTTCATTCGCGCAAAATGGAAGCGACGCGGCGCGCTCGTTTTTTCCTGGCGCGCCTGTGCCGCGGCGAGATGAACGCTTGCAAAAGAAGGAGGAAGCGACGTGGCCGCGCTTTACACGCTTTTTTAGGCGCGATATGTGAACGGCAGAAAGCATCGCTATCACTGCTGACGGTTGGACTTCTCGGTGTACGCAGAGCTACATAACAGTTACAGCCACACAATCAATAGTGACTGGGAAATGGTCAACTTTGTACTGCAGTTAAAGTGACACTTAAAGTGTTATTTGAATTTTTTATTTAGATGTTTATTATATTTATACTGTTTAATTTATGTTCAATCTGTAGAAAGAAGTTCAGTGAGATTTCTCATGTGAAATTATACAGGGCAGAAAACAAATGGTTGATTTTGTGGCAAAACATTTAGCAGTGTTTGCATGTTGTTTTACTGCAAATAATTCATTAAAATAGAAGTAAAATGACATGCATTACAAGATGATTTCAAAATGCACCAACATTTTTGCATTTTATGATTTTCAGTTGAATAAAAGACTATTTTCCCTTCATACGTTTCATTATTGAGGATTTCTTAAAAATACTATAAAAATCTCGTCTCGTGAACCCTATCTCGTGTCTCGTCTCGTCTCGTGGGATAGGGGTCTCGTCACACCCCTAATATATATATATATATATATATATATATATATTCCTAAGCTTACTGTATTATGTAGAAGAGTATCGAGAGCAAGAGATTGAGTGAGCGAGTTTATTTCCTGCATTCAGATTTAGCCTTTTCCTTCAGGTCAGTCCTATGTTTATAATAAAAAAATTGTTTAAATGTCCGCTACAATATCTTGTCTTTTAACAGTTAATGGGTTTTCCCGTGACTTACAGATCTAATCAAAGCATGTCAGTTGTGTCTTGTTCCGTGTTTCAATTCAGTCTTTTCAATGAAAAAGTCTTCGCTACTGACTGACACTCATAAAAACAGTCTTTGCTGCCATCTAACGGCGTAATAATGTAACTTCTGTTGCTGTTCACGGTCAAGGACTATTTTTCCGGCGGATGGAAGGCATTTTAATTCATGAAAGTAGCACTGATTCATATTTTTGGCTTTAATGTTTATATTGTGTTGTAACTGTTTTATAAAAGCAATAAGGTATGAGAGGCTGTGCTGTATCATGAATAAGTCATAAGTTATAGCATGACGTGAAGAGCATATATATATATATATATATATATATATATATATATATATATATATATCTCCTCAGAAAGATGTCCAAGCTCAAATAATAACTATTTATTTATGTTAAGTCATTTTATGATATAAACTGAGAGAGGATGTGGCACTCCCCTTAGGAAAAAACTGCAGAGCTCTTCTGGTGTAAATCAGTAAATGTAATGACAAACATCCAATGCTACTGTAACTCAGACATAAATACGAATCCCATTTGAATAGTGCTTTAATGTCATAATAAAAGTCATGAGGCAATTGACAGTGAAGGAAGGGCAAACAAATGAACATTAGTATTTCGCCAAAAGCCTCAGAGCAGCTCATTAAGCCAATTGAACTAAAGCACAGGATAATTATTGTTCATCTCTCCTTATATACCCAAACAAACAGCCTCATCTGCATATTGTTTAATGGATTGTTTGGGTAAAAGCAGAAATGAATAAAGAGCATTATTTCCCACCTATACCATTTACCCCTCATAATCCTCCTGCAAATGTGTCCCCAGACTTAATTCTTAGCTGTCAAAAGTATAAATTGCCAAGCCTTGAGGCCTGGTGTAAAACAGCAGGTGGGTCGCTTCCGGATATATTAGTGAGTTTTACTGTTCTATCAGATTAAATGAATATGTGCTTTCTGTGAGTGACCTTGGATATTATATCCATCAAAAGTACAAAGGAATTCAGGGTATTCCTTAAATAAAGAAGTGCTAAAAAAAAATACTGAAACTTCTTTGGCATCTGTGTTTGCTGAACAGTTCAGTTTTGTGTGCTCTATTTTGTCTAAAAGAATAAATGAAGATTTGTTGATTTATTTCACCTCTCTTCAAATGGGCCATGCGACAAAGGAAGCTGATATATTTACATACATTTGCACTGCTCTATTTATAGTAAATCCAAATCATTGATTTTATTTATTTTATCTTAACTTAACACAAATAAAACATCATTATTTGAACTTAGACATCTTCTCAGGATCTCTAAGATGTCTTTCGGATGTCTTTTATCTGTCAGATGTCTTCAGAGATCAGAGCACCATGTTCTGACTAAAATGATGTTTCAAGTTCTTATTGTTTGTTTACCAAACAAAATAAAGCATAAACAACTGAATGACCTTCCTGTGATTATTATTTTCTGTTTAACCTTTATTTACATGAAAAAGAGTGTTTGTAATGCTCAGGTTTGCTCATAGCAGCTGCACTTGACCCTATCAGAGAGCATTGCTCGATATTAGCATCTTCTTCTTCCGCCACTCGCTCACTTCTATGTGATCTATAATGTGAAGTGCCTCCTTTGGTGTTGTGAAAGGTTAAGTGTGTAAATAAATGCAAAGTATGGCTGTTGTCTTTGGTTTTGAAGGGCATGAGTCAATCAAATCATAACGGGTGCTGAATCGTAAAGCTTTTGGAGGTCAATTACAGTTATTTTTGTAGTTTTTAAAGGGATAGTTCACCCAAGAAAATTAAAATTCTGTAAGCATTTACGCATCGTCATGTCGTTCCAAACTAGTATGACTTTCATTCTTCTGTGGAACCCGAATTTCAGTTTGATGTCCCTTTTAGATGACGCAATGCATTTCCACAAAAACATTCTTTCTAATTGTTACCAAATAAAGTAAAGTAAAGTATGAAATCTGAAAATACACAGAACCAGGGGGAAAATGCACTTTTTTTTCAGTCTGGGTCTCTAGGTGAGATTTTAACCAGATAGCACACACAGAGGGTGAGAGACAGACAGAGAAAGAGAGGAATGCTAAAGTGTAACTACATTGAAAAATCAATGATGATGAAGTTCAGAGAATAGGGCTTATCGATTAAACACAAGGGTTGATAAATAATCGCTACGTTCTTAGAATAATTGCAAATCAGTAAATTATGATGCCTTTTGATTTTCATATTGATCTGTCTCAATAAAGAAACAGTACAATTGTGTACTTGGCATTTTGTACTTTAATAAGGTTCTTTCTGGAGGGGATTTGTTAACTCATATATATCAAGTTGTAACATGTTCAATGCAGGCTGATAGCAGAATAAGTGGAATTGAAAATACATATTAATGCATTCATAGTTAGTTGGAAATAAAGGAATCATTTACTCAGCATCATGCTGTTCCAAACGTATGGAACATTATGTATTTTTTCCATCCTTAACTAATGTAGCTTTTGTAGAAAAACACACAGCAGCACATTTGTTTTTCATATTTATGCCCTCTTTCAATCTCTCCACCTCTATTTAGCATAAGCGGGTATTATATGATAATAGTTAATTGTAGTGATGATCAGTGCAGTGCATTTTGGGATGTTACCTTGATGAAAGTACAGTAAATGCTTCAAGGTACTACTGTAGTTCATTCAAACCAACATCAAAGCAACAACATAAAATGGTCATTATTTTTGTGTGCAAACATTTCATAATTATGAAATAACTCAATTTCTGAGTATGTAACATCTTTACAGAGATGTCTTTGTCTCTGAATATTGTTGTGCAACCATATTAAATGTCTTCTCAAGGCTCTTAATTGGAAGGGTTGTGGATTTTATCTCTTTTTAATATTCTAATGGATGGCAGATTGGCATTTTAATTGAGTTCAGTGTTCAAATAGTGGTCAGGGAAATTGCGATGTGATTTCATATCATATCAGTTTCACAGATTCCACAACAGCCGAGCTGTTATTTAAGAGGGATGGAGCCAAAATAACACTGGGATTAATCCAAGCGAATTCTATGAACAGAGCCAATGGACAATTTGGCATGTATAATTTGAATTATTGTCTTCTGGTTTTGTGAGATGAAAAAAAAAACACTCAAAGTAACAATTACAAGCAAATGAATGCATGTCTAGCCACAAATAGGCCATATAAAGGTGTGTCTGTACCATTAGCAGCTCCAAACATTCTTTAAAAGGTTAAAACATTTTTAAACAAGTTTAATATGCAGTGACTAACTTAACTTACTAACTAACTTAACATAACTTCTTAATGTTTAAACGGTCAGTAAGTCTCTTATGCTCACCAAGGGTGCATTTATTTGATCAAAACATGACAACAGTAATATTGTAAAATAGTGTTGCAATTTCAAATAAGAGTTTTCTATTTTAATATTTTACAATTTAATTTATTCCTGTGTTGGCAAACCTGAAATTTCAGCAGCCATTACTCCAGTCTTTGGTTTCACATGATCTTTAAGAAATCATTCTAATATGCTGCTTAAGAAATAGTTCTTTTTATTAGAAATGTTGAAAAAAGTTGTGTCAGGATTCTTTAATGAATTAAAGTTTAAAACAACATTTATTTGAAATTAATTTGTTAATCTTTTGTAACATTATAAATATTCTTACTGTCACTTTTGGTAATTTAATTAATCTTTGCTTAATAAAAGTAATCATTTCTTTGAAAAAATACAAATCTATATGACCTCAATGTTTAAACATTATTGTATAATTAAGTAATTTGTTAGCCAATGGGGGAAAAACTGCTGTTTATTTCAGCATACCGATTAGCAACACTTACTTGTCCAATGCCATGACTTTAGAGGCGAGACTATCTGTTTGTCCAACCAATGGAAGACAGGGAAACCGGTCTGAAAATAGGAATTATTTTCACAATTGCATTTGGAGATACTAGTAAACAAAAAAAAAACTACTCCACACTTCAGATTTCAGATTTTATGTTTTACATTGAAAGATAACTTAGTGCTGTGATTACAATGCTGTGCAAAACTGAGAAGCTACAGTACCGTGGAAATAAAACAATCCTTTTAGGCATCAATTCAGTGCACACTCTCTGTGCTGAAAAAAAGATGGTGATGAATCATCCATTTGTTAAATCACACACACGCACACACACGCACACACACACACACACACACACACAAACACACACACAGACACACGATAGAGAGAAAACTTTTCTCACTATGTGACACACATTCATACATTTGTGAGAGTTTCTCCCAGGGCTCTTCAAATGTGTGCATGGAGAACACGGTGAATGAATCTGTCTAATCTTGGCATTGGTATTCTCGGCTGTTTGTGCTGGTTGTGTGGTAGGATTTGGGAATGGCTGGAGGGGACGGAGCCCGTGAGAAGCTGAGGGTATTGTGTTGGGTTGAGGATACCAGGCTGAAGAAGTGGTCTCCTCTGAGGAACTATAGAGACCGAGGCAGTTCCCATGCTCCAGCGCTCTGTGGACACTGCAATGTGTGGCCTCTACTTTAGGCCACCGATAAAGCCTCTCCAAACCTCTAATTACCCACAATTCTAAATTCCCTTGTTTGTCTCTCTCTATTTCATTCAACCAGTGTCTAATCAGAATGCAATTTTAAGTGCGAAGCTTTGACATGTCAAGGTTTTAGTCAGCGCACAATTATTCAACTTACTACACAGCTGAATATTTCCTCTTTGCATTAGCGTACTGCCTTATTCACAGATGATTTGTTTATTTTGAACTGAACGTGGGAATATTTACTGCATGCGTAGTGAGTTTCTTAACCTCAAAAGGTTAGGGTCATTTTGAAACGAGTGCTATTAAAGGTTCCATGAAAGATTTTATGAAAGGTAACAGCTTTTACTATTGCACATCTTGTTCTCAAGGTCATGAAATATAAGGTGCCTTTGTGTTCCTACTAGCCAATGAAGCAAGATGGGTTGACAATGTTTTGTTTAGCTTTTTTGTTTTGTTTTGTTTTTTTTGTTATGAAACAGATCATTACTTTAAAGGACCAAAGAATATGATAGTAACATATAACCTAAGGTCACAAGTGAATAATAATACATTAACTAAGGCCCAACACACACACACACACATATATATATATATATATATATATATCTCCTGAGAAAGATGTCCAAGCTCAAATAATAACTTTTTATTTGTGTTAAGTCATGAGAGAGGACATGATTTTACTTACAAAGAAATAGCTTCTACAACATCAATATATATATATATATATATATATATATATATATATATATATATATATATATATATATATATATATATATATATATATAATAAAAGCTCTTTTTTTTAAAAAAAATTTGACACAATTTTTAGTGTTCAAGAGTTTGGAGTCTGTAATATTTAATAAACAAATAAATAAATAAATATTTTTATTCAGCATGGATGTATTAAATTTATCTTTCAAATTAATGTTCAATGTTCTGAATCTGAATTTTGAAAGCTGAAGAAATGGCTGCTGTTTTGCCATCACAGGAATAATTTTTTAAAATGTATTAATATAGAAAATAGTTTTTAACTATAATAACATTTTGCAATATTACTCTTCTTATTGTTGATAAAGTAAATGCAGCCTTGGTTAGCACAAGAGACTTCTTTCAAAAACAAAAAGAAAATCTTACCAACGTCAAACTTTTTAACGGTAGTGTATGAAGGATACAAATGGCACCATTCTGGAGAATGACCCAACAGTTTTAGGCTCCTGAAGCTTAAAAATGAAATTTCTGTCATTAATTACTTCCCTCATGTCATTCCACACCCGTAAGTCCTTCGTTCATCTTGTTGGAAATCTTTTTCCTTGTCGAAGTAAAGACCAGGAGATCTTGGGATATCTTTTAAGCAGAGGTTGCTCTTTATTGAGAGAACGTTGCGTTGCGTTGCTGTAGTCATCCAAGTCTCTCTAAGCTAATGTACATTGCAGTTTTAAATACAGGAAGAGATACATACAGTGTAGGTGGAGACAATGGGTGGAGACAAGATGTCTGTTCCCGTCATTTCCCCAGCCTTGATTTAATCAGCATAACAGTGTCATTCAAAGGGGAATGCTAATCAGATCAGTCTGAAGGGGGTGCTAATCAAATCACTCTGACAGGTATAGCCCATACCTTTAACATTATCATAGAGACAAAAGGGTTAGCTGTTCCTGAAACTCGTCATGCCAAATAAACAGGAAGATACCCACAGACCAAAGGTTAATGTCTGCCTGAATTACTCCCCTTAGACTGTAACACAAAATGTAAAATAAAACCACCATGTACATAACTTTTTATAAATTTGTAATCCCACAGTTCCCCCTTTGAGAGTTCTAATAACTCTCACAAAAATACAAATTTAGACACTCAAAAGTTTCATTCTTGTAACTTGTGATCGTTACAGGCACATTTACTTGCTCTGTGTTGATTGTCTGTAGTAATGGGTGCATGTCGACACAGAAACAGACATGCAGCTAGGATCCGAGTAGTTTTTACGGGTAATAGTCTTTTCTGGTTGGAATGGTCCTTTCCTCGCGATGGGAGTGGGTCATTTGTTGGGTGAAACATTTGATACTGTGGATACATAGATAGTACAGCAGTAATAACAACAACAGCAGCATTGCTATTTCCTTTATCCACAGCCAAGGTTTACCTAACCAGTTTCCGAACCATGAAGAATTATCTTCAGTCATCTGGTGTAATTTTGCTGAGAGATCAAGAATGTCTTGTTGGATTTTGTTCAAGTTCTCTGTTGGATCCACTAACCCGGTACAGCACTCGGGTCCAATAATGGTGCATGCTCCCCCTTGCGTTGCAAGAATGTAATCTAAGGCCACTCTGTTCTGTAAAATCATTATTTTGTGCGAAGCGAGAGCGTCCGTGATGTTACCCAGGGCCAAAACCGTATCATTGGCCAGTTTCTGTACAGAATTTGATAAGCTTCTGACTTGATCAAGGGCCTGTATGACACCATAAGATGGGATTAATGCTCCAAGAGTTCTGGACCACCATGTTTGTGCACAAGTGAGTCCTAGAATGCAGCCATCTTCTTTGGTGGGTGTGGCATGCAAATGTTCTTTCCAGCAAACAAGGCATTTCTTGACATATTCAGCAGCTCACAGAATATGTTGTTTCTGGTGTCTACGCTTTGTGCAATGTCCATGATGATTACTAGTACGACAATCTTGATCATGCTGACGGATGACTGAAGTTCCCGTATGTGATTCTCTGCGTTGTGTATTTTTTTTCTTTTCGTGACAGTTGGCTCGGTAGTGGGTCTGGTTGTCTTTTAGAGGTTGTGGCTTCATACGCAGGTCAGGAGGTTGGTATGTGTGGGTCTTGGGACAGCCATCAAGTGGTATCTGTACAGAGTAAGAAAGAAAACAAAAGACAGCAGAGCAGTATTTGTTGTAAAAGACAACAAACATTAGGGGTTTATCCTCTGTTCAATCTGAGTCTGCTATTGTTGTTCCTTCGTTCCCTATTTCTTAATTCCTGCGACACCTAAAGAACAGTGAGGTAAGGATGGACTAGTGAGTGGGGGAAGGCCTATGAGGGAATCTTCACCACAGGATTGGCCCCCGAAGCTTATTGCATTCGGTTCTTTCCTGGGCTCCTCACTGGTCCGTGTGTCCTATCCTATCCCTGACACAACACTGCGGCTACTGTAATCAACATCACTTGATGTGGTCCGTGCCACTTAGGTTCTAACGGCTTGTTTTCGAATGACTTCATCATCACCCACTGACCTGGGATGATTGTTTGTCCACCTT
This sequence comes from Zacco platypus, assembly GCA_038088235.1. NCBI lineage: Eukaryota > Metazoa > Chordata > Actinopteri > Cypriniformes > Xenocyprididae > Zacco > Zacco platypus. The sequence continues at coordinate 19,130,542 of CM076075.1, read as the reverse complement.
CTGGTGGAGTCTGCCAACACGACTCAACTCTCTGAAGTTAATTGGCAAACTTTACTGCGCTATCTCCATCTTCCAATGAAACATCAGTCGTAGCAGACATCATAACCCATAGAGGATGGATAAGTGAATGGAGAGTGCTGTAGTATGGCTTTTATGGCTGTGAGTGTACTTAAACAGTGTTTCCCCAAATGGTGGAAGTGACAGTCTTTTGTTCAGAATGAGTCTTTCAGCATTCTTGTAAATTACTGGGGAAATTAAGCACTCACAGCCCAAATGGTTAACATCTCAATAAGCTGCCCCACGAGTTTAATGACGATGGGAGGGGCTGCTTCAGAGTTGCCAAAAGACTGTGTAGGAGCTGAGTGACATTGTTAATTTCTCTTAAGTTCTTTTTATTTTTCCTACAGTCTTTCAACCAATGTCCAGGCTTACCACAATAATGACAAATGCCCTCTCTCTTAGGACATTTACATTTCTGTTGATTCTCAGTGTTGGCCTTAAAGGATGCTGCTGCAATCTTTACTCTTGCCTTGACATCAGCATCTCTTTCCCATGTATCTAACCGTTCTAGGTTACTTCTGACGGTTTTGTTAGACCAAGTTAGATCTAGGAATGGCAATGCTTTTCTGTACTCGGCTAAAAGGCCATCTGACCAGATGCGGACTAAGGGTCCCTTGTCATCGAGCACACATTCAGAATCCTCGACTATTCCACTGTAAGTTACAGCTAACTGACAAAACCTTTCAGTGTATTCACTCACAGATTCTTCTTTCCTTTGCACACAGTTAGTGACTCTGGACCAGTCTATTTTGGGCCCCAAGATATTCTTTAGAATTTTTACAACACCTTCTCTCAAATCGCCTTTACTGACATGTTGTAGTTCAGAAGTGACCGCAGATTCAAAACTGTTGAATTCAGATTCAGTTAGAATTTGTGACATCAGCTGTGTGACTTCTGAAAACGACATGTCATAGAGACGCATTTTACTTATCAATGCCCTTCTAAATTCAGAAAAACTTCTGTGTGCTGAGGGTAAACTCTGGGATAGTCTCTCTATATCTTTAGGTCCTAGCACTTTGGCAACAGTTTGTACTTGGACAACAGAAGAATTTGGAGGAACACTTTCAATTCCCTGAGATCTTCTCCTAGCACCACATACCTTCACTGAATCTACAGGCACATCAGTTACTGATTGGATGGCTGTTTCTGTTTCAAAAAAAGCTTGTAAGTCAGGATAATTGTTATCAGGCTGACTAACTTCATCCACATCAATTTTTGCTGCAGCTTTGTTGCGATTCAACTTCTTAGTCAAAGAGGCTACTCTAGCACGGAGCTCTTTGTTCTGTTCCTCTAGCTCTGAGGTACGCTGAGACTGTTGTCTAGCTAGCACTAAACCAAATTCTCTATGGCAGCAGATAATGCCTTTCACGTCGTTCTTGCGAATACATGCTCCTAAAACCTTTTTACACTCATCTACAGACCAAGTCTTGTCTGGATGGATCTCATATTTCTGAGTTAGTTCTTGCCTAACTTTCTCAGTGACTATTATGTCCATTTGCACTCCTAACTTTGATTTGAATTCGCTGTCTGACCACAAAGGAGTCGCGAGACCACCTTTTTCAGTTGTGGGGGTCAGTCTAGCATTCTTTCTAAACATTTTTGTGAGTTTCATTTGTTACCACACAGTCAAAACACTAAACTTCTCTGAACAACAGAGGGTATACTTGTAAACACAGATCAACTATTGTTAACCTTCCTTGGCAAAACGGAGGACAACACAAAATTTTAGCACATGGTGCTAAACTTCCCTGCCTGAAAAAAAACAGAGGCTAACTTATATTAGCATGTGATGCTAATCTTCCCTGCTTGAAAAACAGAGGCTAACTTATATTAGCACTTGATGCTAATCTTCCCTGCCTGAAAAAAAAGACAGAGGATAACTCCTTCCCTAAAAGAATATTTTAGAGGATAACTCCTTCCCTAAAAGAATACTTTAGAGGATAACTTCTTCCCTAAAAGAATATTTTAGAGGATAACTTCTTCCCTAAAAGAATATTTTAGAGGATAACTTCTTCCCTAAAAGAATATTTTAGGGGATAACTTAGTTAACCAAACCCTACAGCTGTCTGTTAACTCTTCTCTGACGGCGCAGAGGATCACACAAATTTGTACTGGTCTTAAAGGTTCTTTTGGATAGAGTGGAACTCACCAACCCTTGGTTGTAAAGCAGAATTCAGTCTGGCTTGAAGTTTCACAGGATTCAAGTGAGGAACTCTATCCGGGTCACGGCGCCAAAACTGTTGGAAATCTTTTTCCTTGTCAAAGTAAAGACCAGGAGATCTTGGGATATCTTTTAAGCAGAGGTTGCTCTTTATTGAGAGAACGTTGCGTTGCGTTGCTGTAGTCATCCAAGTCTCTCTAAGCTAATGTACATTGCAGTTTTAAATACAGGAAGAGATACATACAGTGTAGGTGGAGACAATGGGTGGAGACAAGATGTCTGTTCCCGTCATTTCCCCAGCCTTGATTTAATCAGCATAACAGTGTCATTCAAAGGGGAATGCTAATCAGATCAGTCTGAAGGGGGTGCTAATCAAATCACTCTGACAGGTATAGCCCATACCTTTAACATTATCATAGAGACAAAAGGGTTAGCTGTTCCTGAAACTCGTCATGCCAAATAAACAGGAAGATACCCACAGACCAAAGGTTAATGTCTGCCTGAATTACTCCCCTTAGACTGTAACACAAAATGTAAAATAAAACCACCATGTACATAACTTTTTATAAATTTGTAATCCCACAATCTTCAGAACACAAATTAAGATATTTTTGATGAAATCCCAGAGTTTGTTTTACCCATAGAAAGCAACGCAATTACCACATTCAAGTTCAAGAAAATTAGTAAAGACAATGTTAAAATCAACAATCGATGTGAATACTTTTTGTGGCAAAAACAAAACAAAGATAATGACTTTATTGAACAATTTCTTTTCTAGCCTGTCAAAACATCCTACACTGTTTTCATAACATTAAGGTTGAACCACTCTAGTCACGTTGACTATTTTAATGATGTCTTTATACTTTTCTGAACCTTGCATGTGAAATGTGGGCTTAGAAGGACATGAGGGTGAGTAATTAAGGACAGAAGTTTCATTTGAAGGTGAACTAACCCTTTAAAACAACAGCTAAATATGAAACAGAGGACTGCCAATGAGCTAATGAAGAAACAGAAGGGAAGTTACAGAAGAACACAGATCCAGGGAGATTCTTCAAAAGTTGAATGAAAGTCTTCCGAAAAAGGCTATCACTGATTTCACATCACAAGTCAACTTGTCATGTGTAATAGCATGAATATTTAATGCACAGCAGAAAAGATGAGAAGAAGTCTTATCTGAAATATGGATTTCCTCATTGGGCCTAATAAATATTTGACTTAATAAGCAGCTAGACAGATTAATGATTAGCTGAGTTTAAATAGTTAATAGAGGGCAGATATGAGGAGGGAAATTTCATTATGTGCACTGCTGTCATTGTGACGTCAGAGCAAAAGATCATAATGAAACTGCTCATCATACCACTATCATGCCAGCAATGTACATCCATTTTTATTTTTATTTAATTATCTCAAACTCAATGCAAACAAAGTTACATATGAAAATATGACCTCCACCAGGCACAGTTTTGGGGAGCAAACCACTATCATGCACTACAAAAATACTTGCACACTTTTCATAAGTGATACAGAAATATATTGTATGTCAAAAACAAAGGCAAAAAAAAATGAATTTTGTAATCACTAGAGCTGTTTGTCACAGAAGGCTTCAGAACAATCATCTAAATCTAATAATATCAGACAGAAGATAGTGAAGAGTGATAACAACAGGAAGCCTGATCAAACTTGCTAGAACAAGTCCTCATCAATTTGGCAACTTCCTATAACAGTAACAGGAAATTCATTTATTCACAATGACCTTAAAGACTGCTACCCGCTTCTCTGACAATTACTTCAGCGAAGCCTAGATACATCTGTGATTTTGCTCATGGTTTAATGAAAGTCTGTTTCCAGGAACATTCAAGCTTTTCTAAATGCATTGATCATTTATAGGCCTGTGTAACGGATGGGTCAGGGAATTGTGCCCCATTCTTTCATTTCTAAATCTGTCTAAACTGCTTGTACACAATACACTTGTGACAACAGAGTTAGATTGGCTGTTATAGAAATGCTCAGTGGGAATTTAATTCCTTAATTAAAGCCATTGATTTGTAAATACATGCATTAGGAGTTGCAAAGAAAACTCTGTAACTGCCTATACCTAGCAATTTAATGCCTCGTCGGTCTATTCCAAATGCAAAATCTGCACCAAAAGCTAGGAAGTATCATTAAAGTTGCCATCAAATCTAAACTGATATATATTTTTTTTTTTAATGAAACGTTGCATCATAAATCATTTCTTCTCACTCTTTTGTTCCCTTTCAAGGGAATTCAATGTTGTGTCATGTCGTTTGACACCACGGGAACGCCCCCAGGTGTGACTGGTGTCTGAAGCATGTGTGGAAACACGCCAATTGATTGGCATACAGCAGCCCTATGACATCATATGGAGTACACGTGAGTTTAAAAGGGTGTCTGCCTTAGACGTCATCAGCTCTTTGTCTTCAGGATCCACTTGTTTAAGTGTGTGTGAAGATAACACCTGTCAATGTAAGCTTGAGAGCAGAGTGAGTGCCTTTTATGCACACACTGTGATAAGTCGCGGAATCTCAACCCCAGGGCCTGTCTTAGATGTCATCAGCTTATTGTCTGAAGGAGGTGCGCAGCATCTCATTCCCTCTCAGGGAACCTGGGTTACATTCATAACCCTAGACGTTCCCTTTTTAGGGAACTCAACTCTGCGTCATGATGTTGTACTCGTTTTACTCACAGGTGCTCCTTGTGATGTCATAGGGCTGCGATCTGCAAATTGGCGTGTTTCCACACATGCTTCAGACACCGGACATGCCTGGGGGTTTCCCGTAATGTCAACATCATGACGCATGCCTTTAATGCACACACTGTGACGAGTCGCGGAATCTCAACCCCAGGGTCTGTCTTAGATGTCATCAGCTTATTGTCTCAAGGAGGTGCGTAGCATCCCATTCCCTCTCAGGGAACCGAGGTTATATTCATAACTTATTAAATAATAATTTGTTAAATGCATGTGCCCTCGTAAACTACTACAGTACATGAGTAAAATCAAGCCCCACCTTCCATTTTTTCTCATTTGATACGCAGTTTCACTCAGATATGTCACAATTGCAATTTCCATTTAATGTCAACTTTAAAACATTACATTACAAAACAGTATATGTTTAAAAAAAAAAACATTAAATGGAAGCAACAATAAATGAACTTCCACAACTAAAAACTAACCACATACAAAAATCATTATTACACACAATTCTGGACCTAACTAACAACAATAAAATGCCCAAACGCATTACACATAACTTTAAAGTCTTTGCGAGCATTTGGAACTAAACCTGGTCTGAACTCACCTAGTTGCACCGCATACTAGGTAACTGCTGCCCCTTACATCATTTATTTCCAAAGAGTAGTTCTAATTAAAAAATTATCGTGCAAACTTTTTTTTCTTTTTAGATTATCACATGGTTAGTTTAGCAACATGCCAACATCAAACTACTGGAATTAGCAGATTGTGAGTAGCGCTATTTGTGTTACTTCTTGTGTATTCATAGTTTCCAGTCATGTGTTTGGTGCTGAGACCTGGACGGCAAAGCATACATAAACCTGCAGCACAGGCCTGTCAATTTTCCATCTGTTTCAAGTCACAAATATTTAGATCATCTCTCAAAAGAAGAAAAACAAATTTATGTGAACAAAAGGTTTTGGGAACTTGTACTCCATAGACAGCTGCGGTTTTTCACAAAAAACAGCGGGACATTCTAAATCACTTAACATAAAGTGCCTTAATGTACTAAAACAGTGATGTTAAAAGATAAAATTCAGTATACACCTTATTGATGGTGCATGCTATACAGGAAAGCAGATGAGCCATTCTAAATGGTTAAGTGTTTCCTTTATATTAGTTTTCTATGGAAAAAGGCTTAACAAGAAACTGCATTGCGTTTATATTCTGGGTTCATCTGCTAGCCTGTACATAGTATGCAGCATCAATAAGAGGTATATTGAATTTGGGCTTTTACAGTTTTTCTCAGTCGCTTTGGTACATTTCTCAGATCAGAAATTTCAATGCAAATTTCAATGCAAATGAGTATGTGTATTTCTCAAAACAATTTGTACAAACAGCACAACACAATGGATTACCTGCAAAAGCCTATAACTTGCTCAAAATCTTTAGTTCATCTCTCAAAAATAAGTTTTTATGTCAATTAACATATCAGTGCCATCAGAATGACAAGTCATTGTGTCATTGTGTACGGATAAGACAGTCAGATTGCTTAGTCATTTTGTCAATATAACAGTGTATTCTGGAGGGATGTTCTGATGTAAACTATGGCTATAGTTTTGATGACAATTATTGTAAATAAGGTTACACCTTAGTATATGTGGGAGTTTGATTGCAAGAGACTGGACAAAATTTGCATTTACTTTTTGTACTTTAATTTGTTGACAGACCATGTCATTACGATACAGAAAGGAAAAGACAGCGCTGCATAGCACAAAGACAAAAAAACAAAAGTAGAAATGTGAACATAGGACAGTCTCCTCAGGGAAAACTGTACAATTACAGTGCAGTCTTCCTACACCTCCTGACGTTCCTGTCTGTTGGGCCACAAATTCTCATCCACATCACAATGAATATCTTCTCTTGCGATGCAGCGGGGAAAGAATCTTTTAGAGTGTCTTATCCAGCCTCTGCTGTGATGACATCTCACGCTGCATCCATGGCAGTGAGAAGCGTCATCTGTGTATGTGGCTGGCGATCGTATACTGTCCATCTCCATGTTGAGAAAAATTTGTCAATGGGGTTAAGGAATGGAGAGTAGGGTGGGAGCAACTCCATCAGCATCCTGTTGTGGGCTCCAAACCATTGCCTGATGATGTTGGAGCGATGGAAACTGACATTGTCCCAAACTATCATGTACTTTGGCTGGTCATCTCCAATCTGACCCCTCTCTTGTTCAGGGATGAGATCTCTGTAGAGAGTGTCTAAAAAGGTAACAAGATGCTCTTGCCTCCCAACTCCTCTGCCACGCAGCCTCACTCCTCTTCCTCTTCTTCTTCTCTCTGGCTGTTGACCCCGTCCAATTCCTTGTCCTTCCATTGTCAGACATTGTAACACTGTGTTGTGCTCCAGCTATATATATATACTTGCCAGTTGATGAGATTCATGAGATGCACCTTTGTTAGAGAAAGTCAAGATTCACCTGGGAGCAATTTAACAATTCAGGACAGATTTAGAAAAACGTCTAATGGAAATGTATAGAAATATGCTTGCTGTATTATGACAACTTGTTCAACCATTTTGCATTTAATGACTTATACGATGAACTAATGACTGGTCGTTTTGAGGGGTAAGACTATTGCTCAGTGAACTATATAATACATTTTGATCAACATGACATAAGCAATTGATAATGTAGGAAACGGCAGAGAATTGTACATAATTGCATAGATGTACCAAAGCATTTGCAACTTGTTCAAAGAAATGAGAAACTGCTTTTTTGATGTTCAAGTGACACAATGATTTGAAGATTGAACAGGTAGTTTTGAGAATTTCAATTCTGGTCTGAGAAATGTACCAAAGCGACTGAGAAAAACTGTAATATCACTGTCTTTTGTTTTTAGTACAAACCTGGTAAATATGACTGGTCAGCAAAGGAGGAAAGCCTTGTTTTGCCCTCCAGGTGGGCGTTCCTATAAGGGTGTGAAGTCACATGAAAACTATGAATATTCAACTCTTTTTCAGCACAGTTCCCTATGGGTCTCATTTATTGTAGCCTTCTTGTGCATGTGACATTTTGAGCAATATTACTGACACTGGATGTGACGCAGGCACATTGTTGGAGCTGGAGGATAGGCATCTAGTAGCTGCAACATTTCTTCAGGCATATATGTGTACGAAAGTACAATGGTGCAAAAATTCAAAAACACTGGCCTCTTAAATCACTACTTCAGTCTATCCCCTGGAGATATTACATGCACATATAGTGCACTTGCACAAATACACACATGAGTTCTGCAGGTTCACCCATGCCCCTCTGGCTGAAGCCCACTTTACTTTTTGTATGTCAAGTGATGTGTGAAGATGATCCCTGGAGATCAGATACATCAGAGTGTCCGTGTGTGTTTGTGTGTGCTTTTCCTCAAAATAAGCAGCACGAAGACCAATCCACCCAATCTTACACAATCCTGCACTTTTTCTCACTCATACGCACACATAAGACAAACACTCACACACACACACACACACAGGCGAGAGAATGAAAATCAGGGTATGAGTTTCTCTCCTGACTCACTCATCTGCTATCAGTCACTCCCACACTGCTTCCACACCGCGAGAATAGCAGAAGAAGAATAAACAAATAATTAGAAATATTCTGTAGCCAGGACTGCATGAGCAACAGAGAGATTAACTTACTTTGGTTTTAACTGTTATTGCCATATTCAGGCTTATTTTTCATTTTTAGTCAATCCTTAAAGGTATAGTTCACTCAAAAATGAGAATTATGTCATCATTTACTCTCATGTCTTTTAAAACAAAAGGAGTTAGCTATCAATCATAAGCCGCGGTTCCACTGCAGGAACTTTCTTCAGGAACTAGGGACTTTGGGGTGGTACTTGGTGTGTTTTGACCACTGGAACCAGAATCTAAATGAAGTTTCGGGAACAATTTGCCCCTCAGAAAGTCCCTGCACACTAGGTAGTACTTCTGCAAAGTTCCGGACCTTTCGGCGGTGGGACTGGGGTGCTGAACATGCTGATCGCACAGCATTTTGATTGGTTGACTACACGTGGCATTTTATTTCAACCACAATTTTTTAAGTCTGTTGCAGGTCATGCAGTAAAAATTACGACCGATGGACAGACTGGAGGGGATATTTGCAAAATGTTACCCTTTTTTTCATGACACTTCAAGTTCTATTGAACAATCAAAATACGAGGAGTATGTTATATTGGGAAGAAGATCACACTAAAATTGGTTAAGGTATTTAAAGTGACAAAATTATTTTGCAATTATTTTGCAAGAAAGGTAAACTCCAGCATAGAATTAAATATGTTTTTTTATTGGCACTATGCCTGACGACTGACAACATTTCATATATTTGCCAATGCCAATTTTTACTTGCATTTGGTGCTTGGCGAGTGTTAATTTTAAGCCCTGCGTGTATGTATTTATTTCTTATTTAGCGTGACTAATACTCAATCAACACAAATGCAGCACACCTGAGAAAACAGTAGGTGCGTGAGGAAAAAAAAAAAATCAAACATTGTCGAATACAAAATAAAAAATAGCAATCTTGCACACTATCAGTCCATAAATATAGAAATGTATTATTAATACAAACAACGTTTCGGTCCACTGACCTTCATCAGGCATATGTATAATATTACAAACAAGACATTTTAAAAACAGTCCCAACCAATGAATGTCGTTGACATTACGCATGAACCAATCACCAACAAGGACTCAAATAAAAAGCAAACATGATTACATTGATTTGTAAACAATGGAACATTGCTTATTTGTAATATTGAAAAGTGCTTCTTATTTGACATTTGAGTCCTTATTGGTGATTGGTTCACATGAAGTGTTAATGACATTCATTTGTGAGGACTGTTTTTAAAATATCTGTAATATTATACATATGCCTTGATGAAGGACCGAAACATTATTTGTATTAATACATTTCTATATTTAGCATGGACTGGTAGCGTGTGGGATTGCTATTTTAATTTTGAATTTGACAGTGTTATTTTATTTAGAGTGACACAAGGGTGAGTAAATGATGACAGAGTTCTCATTTCTAGCTAGTTAAGCTTTGGCATAGTGACAATGCAGATAGCGAAACGCTGCAGAGCTACTGAAATGTTCTGGAGTTTAAAAGCAGAAATAAGTAGAGACTATTTCAGTTTAAAAACGTACATGAATTATTCAGCAGATATTCAGTTTATTATTCGAGCTGTAAAGTTGTGTAAATCATCCTTTTTGATGTAGGAATACTTTTCCAGGTGGATGAACTTCTGGTTATGCATTAACAAAGTAATTCCTAGGAGTGCCATTTGCTCCATGCAAACAGTGCTTTGTGGTAATTGCATCCTTGTGTCTATGCACATGAAAATTACTGTGTTTAGCATAGTGGTCATAAGATTGAAATTGATACTACATAACTTTGCACAGAAAAGATTAGCATATTATCTTACCCCAAGGGTCTAATTTGATCTTTTTACTTCAAAATAAACTCCACAAATCAAAAAACATTACCGTGTCCACAAATCCCTCATTAACAAATAATAACCCTTTGATATTCAGCATAATACAATATCATATCACTATTTTACAGAGACACAAAATCAGATCAATTAACCTCAAATCTGTTTTGACAGACTAAATCTCACAAATGTTAATGTTCAAATGAAATGATGAAATTAGAAATAGTAAAGCCATTCATCAAAAGTGCTGAGAAGAGATTTGTCATCTATGGTCAGGAGAAAAAAATTAAGGTGGGTGGTCATCTTGCCCCAATCTCCACTATATGAAAAATGTCAAATTATTAATTTTGATTATTTTGATTGTCACGCACAGAAGAGGACAGACAAAGGAGGTAAGTGAAATGGTCTTTACTGTAGGGATCCAGGGGAACAGAGAGCGAATGCAATACAGGTGTAGATGAATGTCAGATGATAGATGACTGAACACTTAGCTGGTGATCATACAGTGTTCTCTGTGCAGGTGGCATGCGATACAGGTGACAGGTGAGCAGGAGATCCAGGCAGGTGATCATGGGGAACAGAAGATGGCAGAGGATCAGGAACAAACAGGTGGGTCTCTCAGGTGAGCCTTACAGGTAGGTTGTTGCACTTGCCACGGCCAAGGAAACACAGATGTGACTATAACCAGAGACAAGACCAGACAAAGGTGTGCAGGAGAAGTCTTTATAGGAAGTGCTGATGATTGGTAATGAGGGTGATGGCTTGCAGGTGCAGGTGACTGATGATGGGATGGGGGATGAAGGGAAATGTAGTGTGGAGAAGGTGACTTGGCTAGTGATTGTGACATATATAATATAAGATTCAAGATTTACATCATTTCTCAGTGTACACTTCTATACTGCAAATACTATGGCAATATGTAGTTTTTGTCATGCTAATAAAACACTACATTGAATTGAAAAAGAAAGAAATCACATTGAAATGTAAATCATTTGAGAAAAAAAGAGAGCACGTGAGAGAGTAACATGCACTGTACTGGATAGCAGAAAGAGCTTGTGAGCGGCTTATAGAAAGATAAGAAGACACAGAGAGCTGACTCTAAATGGTGACGGTGTGCACATGTAAGTGACATACACCAAGTCAGTGTTCACATTCTTGCTTTATTTTCATACTATTCACTCTCGCCCACTGCGGACTTTAAGAGCTGTTAGACTGGCTCTCCTGTGGGCGATTACACAAACACACACATGTCTGCTTATCAGAGTCTCAGTAAGCTTCAAGGCACCCTCTACAGGCACATGAATAGACAGAGACTTAAAGTGTGTAGGGCCATGAAGAGATTTGTTGTTTTATACACTCAAGCCAGGCGATAGCCCCCACGGTGTATTGATTAGTTACACACCCACCCACACACACACACACATACACACACATACATACATACTTCTCCCCCTATCCCATATCTCCATTTTATTTGTGTGAACGCATGACTGATTTTACTCAAGGCTGTGCAAAACAGTATTTTCAGACTCATTTCAGAGTCAGAATGACTAGTGAATCAGGGAGCGCACATCTAGAGTGAGTCAAGTCTTTTCACATGGCTGTCGAAACCTGGATGAGGAGCTGAATTTGACTCATTCAGGAAAAAAACAGAAAATCACATACATGTGAAAAAAGACATTTTGCAAAGTTGGACATGTTCCTGGATCAACATCCTTATTGGTCCTGGTTCAACATTCCTATAGATCGATCTGTCTGTCTGTATCTATCTACAGGGCCTGAATTTCAGCACGGGATTGGGGTATTGTGCATCAATTTAGACATCCCTGCAGGTAACGCAACAATAAAGCGGGAAATTCCCACAAACATTTATGCACTATAACGCGTAGGTCTTGTCAGTTTAAACACTTAAGCAATTTTAAACCATGAACTCGCGAGGTCTCTGAGAGATTGTGTTCGGTGTGCTTTCAGCCAAAGCGCGCACACATAAAGCCACTCAGCTCGATCGTGAGTGTCCAATTGAGTTGTTTTTTTGAGGCTTATTGTGCTTAAATGGCCAAATACACACAAAATTTTGTTAAAATACTTGGTCTTGGTGAGGGTTCAGGTTAACACAGTCGGTTGTGTCTTAAGTGAATGTAAACAGTTAAGAAAGAAAACGCATGTGTCTCAGTATACTGGATCCATGCATTAGCTCTTAAAGTGACAGAGCCTAATAAACCTGCTGCTGTCTGTCAATCAGTCTGTCATCAGATGTTAATCAAACAACAAAAGTAAAACAGAAAATCTATATTTGATTTACATAGTTAGGACTATACAGAGTTATTTTATACAATGCCCAGCCAAAAAAAAGTCGCTGTTTATCAATACAAGATGGTGATGCCTTGTGATGGTAATAAATGTTGTTGTGATGTTATTTCCATTAAGAGGTGCATCAGTTTTTGGTCAAGATCTTGTATTGATGCAAGAGGTGAGCACTCTGTAAAGTCTACTCAAGCACATCCCAAAGACTTACACTGAGGTTAAAGTAAGGACTCAGAGGTGCCAATTCATGTGTCAAAATGATTCGTCATGCTCTCTAAACCATTCTTTCACAATTTTAACCCTAAAGAACATTTTCATCCAGGAATATGGCCATGATACGTCCTCCTACATGGTTGTTTAAGATATGAAATGCTACACACTCAATCTTTTGGAGTTAAAAGAACCATTTCCAAACATAAAACATGATAGAATATCACTATAATAATGATCCAGTCATAGACTCTTAAGTATTTACCTATTAAAATTCAAACAGCGCCATTTTTATTTATTGGCCGGACAGTGTATTTTATAATTCCATTTCTGTGGTAGATCTTACCTCCCTGTCTGTCATGTCTGTCTGATTTCAGGGTTAAGTTTAGGGTTGGTGTTGGGGCTTCAACAACATTCTAATTATTCCCATCTAAATATTTCAGCTAGGGCAAAAATAATATGATTGAAAAGCTCAATGTTCAAATTAAAAAGGAAAGAAAATTATCCAAAGCAAATAGTGTTGAATCAACCAAAATATTATACTTTCTAGCAACAGAGTATAACAAGCTTCAATATATTGGAAAGTGACAGGCGTATTCTCTACGATTTTTAAATAAGAATATATGAAATTTGGCAGGAAATGTCCAAAGTTGCCCATGTTCTAGTTCAAATGAGAGGATAGTCCCAGGAAGGTGCACTGTGCATTAAGCGTGATGATATCAAATAAACATATATTGCAGTTTTTCTCAATCGATTTGGTACATTTCTCAGATCAGTTTCTCAAAACTACTTGTTCAACCTCCACATCATATAGTCACTTGGGCACATCATAAAAGCAATTTCTCAGTCTTCTGAACAAGTGGTAAATGCTTTGGTACATTCACACAATATAATGTACAGTTGTCTACTGTTTCCTACATTATCAATTGCTAATGTCATGTTTCTCAAAATTTATTATACTGGTTCTCTGTTGAATATTCCTACGCCTCAACATCTAGGCATTGGTTCATTGCATAAGCCATGCAATTGCTAATAAGCAACGGTCAAGAAACCACTTTTTCAAAACTCTTCATACAGTCTGCATTACCAAGACAAAACTTGACAAAACAGTTAATCTCTCCTCCAAAACTTGAATTTCACTAATGTAGGGGTAAAGCATTAGATCAACCAATGATCAACCAGTTCTCTTAAATAGCTCGGAGAACCATGTCCTAAATCTTCAATTGGAAAGTATACATAGAGAGAGCACAATACAGAGTTACGATTTCTTATAATGGAAGAACAACAAGGAAACAAACAAGGTCAATAGCCGTCTATCTATCTAATTAAAAAGAATTGATCCAACACATCTTGAAAAAAAAAACTCACAACAGTTCTAATTCGCCCACTTCATCTTTTTAAGTGGTATATTCATAAACGAATGCCACTTATAGAACTGATGAGTAAATGGACTTAAAGCTTAGAGTTTATAGAGAACACTGTACATTAAGCCAAGATTACCGAACATCGGTGGCGTGAAATGCTCATAAATCTAAAGCCATCTCATTAATCAGGAAAGCATTTGCAATAAACTCCAAAATACAGGCCGAGCACAGCCGTCATAAACACTCCCGATGATCACATTAACTGGCTTTATTAATGGGACATTGAGTTTTGATCTGATTGGCCGTGCATTCCATTTATTTATGTAAATGATCAGCTCATGAGGGAAATGTGCCGTTCCACAGTTGAATGCTAAGATTATTAATGTATGACGTCCCAGATAACATCACGGAGAGACTTAATGCCCGCTGTGTGCCTTGCGTAGCCAGCAGCGGAAACGGAAATAAACATGAACTAGGATGACAGGGAAAGACTGGGCTGATTGGACACGACAGCATGCTTTGATAGTCTAATTCAGAAACATATTCAACTTTAAGTCAGGACAAAAACATGACAAACAAGGGAACAAATGGAGCATGATAGATGCAATACATGCAGTGCACTACACAATCTAAAGGTGAAACCATTTCCGAGGCCGACTAGATAAACTGCTAAGACGATAAGCCAGAGGAAGGCTGTTTAAAGGCACTCGAGAGCGCTGCATTCTGTTCACACAGACACATGAATTCTTGTTTTGCCCTTGGCTTGTGGTCATATCACAATTGAAGTCATTGCAGAACAAACGCTCGCAATTTATCTTTTATCCCCGCCTCCTCTGAATTTTTATGTGTGTAAAGTGTCTGTGCAGCCCAGTGCATCTAATCCAGTGCAAGGTTTACCTATCTCACTTCTGTAGATCAATACATGTCTGAAACAGAAGCAGTTAAAGAATTGCAGCTCTAATCCAGTTGTCTGGTTGATTAAAACAACTCCGTTGTAACAATTAGATGCTTTAACTTTTGGTTGGAGTAATAACTTTGTCCCTACATTGCCTTTTTAGCTTATAGCGAGATCTGTCTGGTAAATTTCACCTGTTTTTTCTCACAATTAGAGCTTATCTGTGGCAGCTCTCACATTTAATACCTGACCTATTTATGATTTTTCGGATATCTTCAAATGAGATAACGCTAATGAAGATTTTTTCCGCATCACAACAGATTTGCTAAACAGATTCTTGAGGACTCTCTTGTTATTTCGCGCTAATTTCAGCTGTGAAATGTTTTTTTCTGGCAAGGCCGAGAGCGTGTGATTAGAATGTTATTAAATGCTTTTATGTCAGTGCTATTGAACTGACTGCCAAAGGAGACAGTGTGTGCCTTTGGCGTCTCAATCTGCCAGCACAGAACACACAGCCCACGGTTTCAAATGAATGCGAGCACTTGGAAAACAGCAGCGGCATCGTGATCTGTGCCTCTGTTTCTTATGATTTCAGGAAAGTTTAATGCGGCAAACAATAATTATTCTTAGATTAACATTTCCTAAACCTTTACAAGTCTTGGAAGACCACTTTGCAACGCTATTTTAATACTGATCTATTGACTTTTTCACTGCTGTCAGTGTACTGTTTTTAATAAGGTGCACTGTATTTTTAATATTGCAAACAATGTGAATGATACCTTAAATCATGTTGCTTGGTGAGAAGAGGTATGCCATTACTTTTTTTATGTGCTTTTTTAATGATTTTTGCCCAGTGGACAATAAAGGCAAAACAAATCCTTATATTGGAGGAAGAACTTGAGTCATATGAAACCAGGATATCAGATACTTAAGGAAATGTATAAGGAAAAATCAAATAAAACATATTTTATATAATAAAAAAAAATGATAAAAGAACAAATAAAAAAAATATGAAAAAATATATTAAAAACATTTCCAAAATAAGAACTGCTTATCAACATATTAAGGGAATTATAGGAAAAACAAAATTAACAAATAATAAAATGATAAAAGAAAAAATATATTTTAAAAATGTCAAAAATAACAACAACCCAGGAATATCCTTAGAACCAAAAAGGCAACCACCCACAACACTTTATTATCATAGCGCTGAGTTCTGCACAGAAAATAAAAAATCTAGTTTAGTATCATATATTATATTTGTCCTAAACATCAAATTCAAAACAAGCCTTAAAACAAACCGACCCCCCCCCCCACCCCCCACTAGCAGAATTCATAAAAAGCAGCAGAGCTGGCATCCACTTCCCCTCTTCACAGGAAATGAAAGCTTTCATATCACATGCTAAACCGATAATGAGACTTGGCTAAGTTTTATTAGAAATCAATCACTGTCAAATTAGAAATGAATCCTTTTTATAAGCAGAAACATCTCAGTGTGTCTATGTGTGTGTGCGTGTGTGCTGAGGAATGCTGAACACAACTGTCCAGTTTTAAACTCTTGTGCTTTTAAATATTATAAATAAGTGGACAAATATGTGAACAAGCTGTAATCTATATGAGACTATTCAAAACAGATTTCAAACACTATCAAACTCTCTCTCTCATTCACTATCAAAGCTTTCACACACACAGAGATGATCAAACTCTCTCATATACCAAACTAGTTCACACATGCACTATCAAACTCTTTTGCTTTTTGGTCATGTCTGACTCATAAAGAACTGATGAGCAGGTTCAACTACTGTTTTCCGAGGATTATCAAGGACTTACCATATGTTGTGATGTTAATGGCTGTGGCCAAATAAAACATATATAAACCTTTTGTTTATATATAAACCCACAAGACTTAAGAGTAGGCATTTTAGTAGTATAGGCATTTTACTCAATTATGTTACTAATACTAATTTTCCAGTTTTATTTCGTTGATTCTGTTGCTGTGATTGACATTTGAAGAAATAGGATTTTCATCAATTTATGTATCATCAACAATGAATGGAAATGGAAAAACGTCAAAAGATTTAAAAAATATAAAGCACATTTTTGCAGCTTTGAGCAATATATCCAATCACAGACATGACTGTTTTTGAATACAATGGCATATTAGCAGTGTCAGAATCAGAGTCAAATCGCATCCTGCTTATTATGACTAGTATTATTAAATAACATTTTATTTAAACATGCAAAAACCTTTTTGTTGAGAGATACAAATTAATTTTACTATTGTTTATTGTATATTTGTATATACATCAGACATGTAGAGCACATCGCTTTTGAGCATAAATGCATGTAATGAATGTTTTAGGTGGGAAACTTTAATGTAGACAAGATGTGGGATACTCAATATTGGGCATATCCTTACAGCGCGAAGGATCACAAATGACAACAAACACCACTAACTTAAGGCTCTAATCACCAATATGCGTTTACACAATGTCTGACAAATCTTAAATGTGTTTCCATCGTAGTTTATGCGCATGTCTTCTTATCGGATGAAAAATTATCTGCCTCAATTGAGTGCATAAGATTTTTAAAATTTATGCGCATCTTATCATTTCCATCAAGGGTTTTTTAATGCGATATCCCAAAATTAGCATCAAAATAGTTGGATGGAAACACACTGCATGACACTGAGTTGTTAGAAGAAGATAAGTAGTGATGTCATTATGCGACGACATTAAGAAACTGATGAATCAGGGTTTTTTGTACCGGTTAATTGAAATGAACTGTCTAAAAGTACCAGTTCACAGAAATGAATCGGACTTCCCATCACTAATCACTCAGGAGAGTTTAATAGCACATGTGACGCTTTTTAATAATATGTGCAAGAAGACCAAAATTGTTTATGTGCATGTGTGAATGAATTTAGTAGTTTGATAATGTGTGTGTGAATGAGTTTCGTAGTGAGTGTGATAGGTTTGACAGTGTGTGAGAGACAGTATAATAGTGTATGAGAGAGAGTTTGATAGTGTGTGTGAAAGTAAAGTTTGAAATATGTCATGAATGGCCTCTCATAGTAATCCATCATCCATTTAGGACTTCACCCACTTTTGAGGGTCGGTTTACTATTATAAACCCATTACGTCTCAGTGTGTGCGTCTGTGTGCATTTGATGCGGCCATACAGAGTGTAAGTGGAACATCGAAGAGACTTCTCCTGAGAAACAATACTGCTTTCTCATATGTGAACCTCCGCAGGGCACTGCAAGAGTCCAGCACTCTGAATTTGGGAGGCACAGAGAGAAGGAGGGAATCGGCTTTTTTCCTCCACCTCTCTTCCGCCGTGGAGAGCCTCTTTTCATGAGGAGCAGCTTGAGTCCTCACAAAGACATGAGAGGCCAGTGTGTCCATCTAGAGGGGCTCAGCCAATCTGCCTGTGCAATCGTGTATGTCTGTGTGTGTGTGTGTGTTCCACTGCAAACAGAAAGTTAGAGCTGCCATGGCTTGAGGCAAAACTTTGTTTGTCAGACAAAATAAAGCCAACTAACAATGTGAGAAATGTCTGACTGTTTTGTTCGCTGCCATCTCTTTTAAACAAACAATTTCCCCCCGAAATAAAATATTTGTACTCTCCCTCATGTTATTTGAAACCATGAAACACTAAAGATTT
The DNA here is from genome assembly GCA_038088235.1 of Zacco platypus. Classification (NCBI taxonomy): domain Eukaryota; kingdom Metazoa; phylum Chordata; class Actinopteri; order Cypriniformes; family Xenocyprididae; genus Zacco; species Zacco platypus. The sequence goes on along the minus strand of CM076075.1, from coordinate 19,111,704 downwards.
TTAACAGAATGTTTTGAAGAACTGACATCCGGTTAAAAACAGCAATTATTACAATTTAAAATAACTGTTTTCTAGTTAGATTTGAATATATTTTAAAATATAATTTATTACTGTGATGGCAAAGCTGAATTTTCTGCATCATTACTCCAGTCTTCAGTGTCATGTGATCCTTCATAAATCAGTCTAATATGCTAATTTGCTGCTCAAGAAACATTTCTTATTATCATGCTGCTTACTATTTTTTGGAAATCGTGATACATTTTTTGTTTTCCAGCATTCTTTGATGAAAGTTTAAATGGAAAGCATTTATATAAAGGAAATTACATTATTATAACATTGTAACATTACAATATTTTAACATTATAAATGTCACTTTTGATTAATTAATTTAATGTGTCCTTGTTGAACAAAAGTATTAATTTCCTTTTTTTTTAAAGTTCTTCCTAACCACAAACTTTGAATATATACTGTATATTCATATAACACAATGACAACTCTTATTTCTATCTAATTTGTTTTGCTGTCAATGTTGATAGACAAATGGATAAACCCAAAATTAAAATTCATATATTGTCAAAGAGGGTTCATGTCATTTGAAACACAAAAGATGTTTAGCACAGGTTCAAGCTGATCTGTTCCAAATATCTGAGGTAGGGGGAGCTGTCAAACTCAAAGAAAATGATGAAAAGTACCATAAGGTATAATAAAATTAGGTTGTATGAAATTTAAATATGAAAAACGAAATATGAAATCATTATAGCTTTCAAATTTGCATTAGTGCATATTAAAACATGGTACAATATCACTGACAATGTCCAACATCACTGATTCTTACAAAACAGCATTTTTAACAACATAAGGTTGAGTAAATAATTCAGAATTTTTATTTTGGGGTGAACTATTTCTTTAAATTATTCTTTGGATCACAGCAGGACAGCAGTTATTTGCACAGTTTCGGTAAATAAAAACAGACACATACTAACAAACAGATGCAGAAAGGCTCAATGGAGCAAATAGTGAGTTATCTACAGACAATCCTTTTCCAAACTCAGTACCTCCACATCAGAACATGACAACCAAAACAATGACATTAAATCACATGTGAGAGTTTAGCTAAATAACTGCTGCACTCTTGAACTGTACATTGCTAACTTTTGGAGAGTACAATGCCAAAATTATGTTTACACCAGAAACAGGTTTGGCACGTCTCAATTTGGATGCCATCCGACTGATAAAGATGCCCGAAGATTTCTTAATACCTGAATCCGTAACAGCAGGGTTTGTAATGACATAAAGAGGAGAGAACAAGCCAAGCTGGAGCGAGAAAAGGAAAACTGAAATGACTCCGTTCCCAGCTCCAGATCAGTGGAGAGCATTTTCAAAGGAGGACAAGGCGAAACTTTTAGCTAAAGAGGGAGTGAGCTGACCCCCTTTTCCCTTGAAGGAGAGATAAAGAAAAGGGAGGAGAGGATGTGAAATGTTGGCCAGCATATAGATATCGGAGGGTGAGGTGTATAATAATTAGCCCATTTAATTAGCCGTCTGCGTCGGACTGTGCAACTATCCCAAATGACAGTAAGCGGCAGTGATGCTAAAGACGACCACAGAGTGGACATCTGAAACCCTGAGAACAGCACCGCATGCTTTCTGACTCTCACATACAAGGAGACACACACCCTTGCTGAGAATGAGCCATCCAAAAAAACCTCATCAGCTCAGCCATATGCTTACCACACACACTTTAACACTTCTTTGGTCATGACTCCAATTTGTAGCACACACACAGAAACAAACAAACGCATTAACAAGTATATTAACAGATATTTCAAGATTCAAGACAAACTAGGTAATAAATTTATATCTTGTATCGTTTTAAAATAAACATCTTGTGACGTCCACGTTTTGAATCGTATAAAACACTTTGGTTCATCATATAAAAAAGCTATGCTTTATGCAGCATGACAAGCACTTAAAACTTAAACCATGACAGAAACTGACAAAATATAGTTGTGGTAATACTGTGGTAATACCATAATACCATGGTACTCTTTCATGTAACACCATTTTAAATACCATGCAAACTGGCATAAGAGAATGTAATCATTAAGCATCCAATTAATTCAAAATATTTAACTCGTTAAAATAATTTAAGGCAAATTAAAGTGACAAAAAGTGACAAAGTGACAGTAATTTTGCCGTCTCTGTTATTAAAGTGACATGAAATCAAAATTAAAGATTTTTGGCCTTTAGTATGAAAATTGAAGAATGTTCAACTTTGGGTAAAATGCAGCACTCATCACTGTCACTTTGTACCCAGCCGTCCAGTCACAGTGGAGGAGGAGAGGAACAAATAAAACAGACCAACCACCATATTTTGTTTGTACAATGTCAACAGACCTTACATGTCAGAATAAGTTGTTATAGTTTTGGCAATCAAAGCAAACGACTGAAATCTGATAGTGCTTTGTATAGCAAATGATGACAAAGAATGTGTTAAGAAAAATGGTGTATTCTCAATTCCATAAGTATGGGATTAATCGAATTTAAACATTGTAATCTATTAACAGCCCTAATATTTACACAAACACATATATTACTGTTCAAAAGTTTGGGCTTGATAAGATGATGTTGATAGAATGCTATGCTATGCTCTTATGCTAACCAAGATGGAATTTATTTAACAAAAAGTAAAAACTGTAATACTGTGAAATATTATTTTTAAAACAACTGTGTAATGAAGGAGACAGCAGGATGAGATCCAATTGCAGGCTTTTATTGAGCAACGTGGTCAAACAGGTAATGGTCAAATCAACAGCAAACAGGAATGTCCGAGGGTATGCAGAGTCGTAAACGTTGAACAGGCGGATGGATCGGGGTAGGCAGCAAGGTAACAACAGTCCAGTGAAATCAGGCAATAAATCCAAAGGCAGGCAGAGAACGATCAGGAAACAGGGAAACGGACAAAATCAGAACCAGGAAATCAGACACAGAAAGAAACGCTCAGAAAAGTTAGTCACAGGGGAAATAACAAGAACTCGCACGTGTGTGTGTGTGTGTGTGTTGAGCTTAAATAGTGTGACTGATAAGAATTAGCTGGGTAATGTAATCAGTGACTGGGTAATGTGTTGCAGCTGGTGGAGTGATCAGTGATGAGTGCGGGGCTTCTGGGAAATGTAGTCTGTGTTGGTGGATGAGTGAGTGAGTGAGTGAGTGGGTGAGAGAGTGAGTGAGTGAGTCCATGGTGAAGTGCCCTCTAGAGTTTCTAGCTGGCACTTCAACTGATGATCATGACAAACTGTTTTGTATATATATATATATATATATATATATATATATATTGCAACGCGACCCTTTAGCCAGAAAAGAGTGTGTGGTAAGATGTAAGAAATGTTAAGCAACCGACAGTATTATCCAACAGTGATGCAAACTACTTTCACCATTTGAACATATGTTATTATTTACCTGATTCATGTAACTCATAATTGAATGAAGAAATGTTTTGCATTTTTTATTAGACAAACAAATAAGAGTGAATGTGTGCATATTTTAAAATAAAATATTACTTGCAAATAGTTAGAATAGATATTATTCAGGAAGAAAAAAGTCTTGCAGTTGGAGAGTGCTGAAAGGGTCTCTTTGACCCGAGGGAAGCCACCACAGATGAAATGAATGTGACTATGTTACAATGAGATAGATCGCATCATAAATGTTAAATCATTTTTTATCAAATCTCACAATTAAATATTAAAAGGATGGATAATGAACTGCGCTTTCCCCTGTTCTCAGCCCAGAACACTTTTCAACACTTCTGACAGACAGCAAGACACCGTGACACAATAGAGCGGCCCGCAATAATCTTGGCTACAAACTACTTGCTAAATCTTCCTAACTATGTCAGCCTTCATTATCTTCATATTTTTTGCCTGTGAGGACTGCCATTGGTAAACTCCAAAAAATCTTTGTTTGCAAAGTTGAATGAGAAGTTTCAGTTATTTCAGGCAGAGATTTAAGCTTATATTATAAAATATGTCAGCAGCTCTTTTTGTTGCTAACAAAGGCTTGGTAGAGGAGCTCAAAAGAGTCTAGAAGCTTCTTCTCCTGTGTGACATTTTCCCCATTACAGCTGCGACTGTGACGCGCTATTGAGGTTGTATCTGTGGCACAGATCTTAGGCAGTACTCACAAAAAGAGAGAAGAGTGACACTATCAAAGAGACGAGGCAGTCAGGAGCCCAACCTGGGGAATTAACTTCCTCTTTCTGACCTACAGGAGAACTCAGAGACATACTACACCCACTCAAACACACACACACACACACACACACACACACACACACATACACACGCACACAAAGACTGTTTCATTACACTGAGGTAAAAGTACCCCTCCAGCTTTATGATTCTGCTCATATGTCCTTTACAGAAATGTACAGTACAATAGTACACTGAAAGTACCAGATAGCATAGTACCATGATACTAAATGATTACCATAGTTATACAAGTACTACAATAACACTACTAAAAGATAATTTAGAGAAACCGTCTAAGGTTATGTATGTAACCATAATTCCCTAAGAGAGAACGAGACGATGTAAGAATGCTCTGCGTGATAACATTGTGAAGAACTTGTGAAATCTGTCCAATGCATGACGGAATGTGGGTGATGTCATGACCAGGAAGCTATAAATTATACTGAGACCAAACAATGTCAGCTTCTGATAGGCTGAAGCAAGTTGATCACAGGCACGCCAGAAGTATGGCAGGGCAACGCAGCATCTTGTTCCCTCTCAAGGAACTATGGTTACATATGTAACCTGAGATGTTTCAAGGGAGCTTGCGCTGCATCGAGAATTGACACTGTGGGAACATTCATACCCACGCCTCCGTACTGACCAGTGCATGTCTTGTGTGAAATCAGGCGAGTAAAACTAAGGGTGAAGCCCAAATCTAGGTTGTAAAACCTGACGAATGTGTGCGGAAAGGATCAGCCTGCCGTATCACAGACCTCTTGTTGGGATACCCCTATTAAAAGGCTTACAAAGCTCCATACTCCTCGTGATCCGACGCACCACAAAAGAAACACCGATGTGTTTCTCCCCAAAGACACCACCCAAAGGTGCGCGGTAAGCAGCTAGCCTGCTACGTAAACCTTTAGAGTGAAGGGGAATAACCTTGCAGAGAATTGAATCTGCAGAAATTCCAGCACTGTACCAACAGGGCAGTAACTGGATCCAGCTTATGATTTCCGCCAGCTTTCTTGTGTAGGGAGCTCTGGAGTTTGCGTGGTCTCACAACCTCAGTTGAGAGACCTGAGTCTATGAGTTGGGCCCGCACAAAGGCCAAACCCACACTTCCATAATTCTGCTCTCCAGAAGTCCCGGAGTAGAATGATTAGGGAAACCCTGTGCAAAGACCTCAGCCATGTCTGCAGCTCCATATGAGTTCCACCACCTCAGGGTGGAGTTTTCATTCCCCAGGCCTCAGCCCCTGCCTCAACAGGATGTCTACTCCCTGAATCTGGTGCCCAGGGATGTAGAGCCTGAACCATCATCACCAGACAAATGCCAGGAGAGCGATCCATAGACATTGAGCGACCATCCATGATCGGTCCCCAGCCCATGAGGGAAGCATCTGTCATAAGCATTACACGACGACAAGGAGCTCCAAGCCCAGGATCCTGGGACAAGAACCAAGGCTTGTTCCACATAACCAAAGTACAAAGCACCTGCACTTAACCTTCATCATCCAGAATGGGTTGTTTCTCAAAGAAACCCCTTGGTCTTGAGCCACCACTGCAAAGGTCTCATGTACAGCAGGCCAAAAGATATCCCATTGGATGCAGGTACCATCAGACCAAACAGTTCGAACTGTTTGACAGTGAGGGACAGGCCTAGTTATCTTGTTCACGGCTGTGAGGATTGAATAGTTACGAGCAGGAGACATCCCACCTTCTAATCCCACACCACACCTGAAAAAGTGGTCCACTGATATGGAGAAAGCACACTTTTTTTGGCTCTCAGACTTAACAAACTGGTCTCCTTTCCCAGTTTTATCTCCTGTTCCATAACCAGTGGCTTGCTCAGGGCCAGCCACCGAGGATAGGAACCCAAAGTGCAGGACCCATTGCAATATGTTGGCAGTGTTCCACACTGTCAAAAAATCTACTAAGGTAACCAGTCTCTCGAGACTCTCGAAAGTTTCAAAGTAAACATTTTTGTTGCCCTGAATCGGCGCACCAGCAGGGAATGACCAAAATGGTAGCTCTGAGACCCTCTTCAGAGGGAGTGAGCAACCCAGCACCGCTACGTTTCTGGGCAGACGCTGATATATGTGCTCACTGGAGACCGCTGCGCCTAAGGTGGCAGGGATGGCAGAATGGCCCTGAGGGCAGAGAGGGAAAAATGGTCACCGTATAATGAGGTGTTTACCACTTCACCCCGGAGGAGACTGCCCTCATGCAGCCTTTTGAAGATAATGTCAATCCTTAGATGTTAGATCCATTCACTCCCAGGAGACTTTGGCTTGCTTAAGTTGGGGACACTTGCTTGATATTCAGCAGTGTTTTTGATATGCCTGCATTGGCGCCGTTGTATGTGAACTGAGCTGAGCCGGACAATTACATCACTGTTTTCTCCAGTGCTGAAAAACATAAATTAACTAGACTAATAACAATTGATCTTTGCAATGGAATGAATCAATAATATATAGAATAGGATGGACAATGACACCATTTTCTTTGGGAGCTGCTGTGTAGCCAAAATTATTTGCCAAATATTAAGGTAAAGCTGCTTTGCCACAATTTGCATTGTAAAAAGCGCTATATAAGTAAAGGTGACTTTACTTGACTTGACTTTATACAAAGAGAACCAGCCCCTCAAGACTGGTCCCTGACATAACTTGAGTTGCTATTTTGGTGCCCTGAAGCGGACGACCAGCAGGAAATAACCGAAATTAGAACTCACTGGACATCCCTGCGCCCCGAGGCACACGAGGTGGCAGGGTTGGCAGGGTTGGCAGGATGGCCCCCAGATGGCACTGAAGGGAAATGGGCACCGTCATGTGAGGTGTTAACCACAGCCCTCCGGAGGCCATGAAAACTAGCCTCTCGAGACTGGTCTATGGTATTACTCAAGCGACCAAGTTGGTGCCCTGAAGCGGCGAACCAGCAGGGAACAGCCAAGCTGATTGCTTTGAGACCCTCCTCAGAGGGCGAGCAAACAAGCTCCGCTATGTTTCTGGGCTGAAGCTGAGATATGTACTCGCTGAAGACCTCTGTGCCCTAAAGCACATGAGGTGGCAGGCTTGGCAGAATAGCCCCCTGAGGGCACTCTACAATGAGATGTTGACCACTTTCCCCCAGAGGGGACTGCCCTCATGCAGCCTTCTTGGAGGTAATCATGGCCCTCAGGTCCATCTTACCATAGAAGACTTTGTACCCAAGAGCACCAGCCTCTCAGGACTGGTCTCCAGCACAACTTGTATAGCCAATTCAGTGCCCTGAAGTGGATAACCGGCAGGGAACAACCGAACTGACTTCTCTGAAACCTTCATCAGAGGGGGCGAGCATCCCAGTGCCACTACATTTCTGGCTCTGAGGTATGGGCCTGCAGGAGACCACTGTATCCCGAAGCACATGAGGTGGCGGGGTTGGCAGAACGGCCCCCTGAGGGCACCGGAAGGAAATGGGCACTATGCAATGAGGTATTGACCGCTTCAAGCCAGAGGGGACTGCCCTGACGTAGCCTTCGTGGAGATAATGACAGTCCTCACATCTATCTTATCCCAAAAAGACTTCATACTTAGAGAACCAGCCATTTGAGACTGGTCTCTGACATAACTCGAGTAGCGAGTTTAGTGCCCTGAAGCAGATGACCGACAGGGAACAACCGAACTACCATGAAATTTTCCCCAGAGAGGATGACCTCAGAGGTCTGACACCAGTGATGTGAAAACTCTTCACCGAAGCCTTCTTCGCATAATGACAGTTCTCAGATCTGTCTTACCCAGAGGAGACTTCAGCTAATAGCACCGAAGGGAGATGGCCACCGAATGATGAGGTGTAACCCATTTCCCCCCGGGAATTCCCCATTCAATGTATTACAGGCATCTAACTTCTGAAAAGTATTATCATTTTAATTCTTCAAATATTAAATGCAGCCCAGGATCAATCAGACAAGTAAAAATGGATGAGAAGCTGAATGCATTATTTTCATACAAATATGCACTTTTCAAAGTAGACATATTGGATGCAAAAAAAAATTATAGATCGTAATAGTTTGCATGCGATCATATGGACAAGAGAGAAAGGGAAACTCCCGTCTGCTCAGTTCCCTCCAAATATAAATAGATATACATTTATATACATGTATTGTGGACGCGTAATCTACACGCTGCCTCAGCAAACGCGAGATCCGAGCCACTACATCATTGCAGACCAGTACTCTATGCGCTGCCTCAGGAAATGCGAGATTCGAGCCATTGATCTTCATTCCAGACCGTAATCCATGCGCTGCCTTGGCAATCGCGAGATCCGAGCCACTACATTCTTTATTGCAGACTAGTAATCTGCACACTGCCTCGGCAAACGCGAGATCCAAGCCATTAATCTTCATTGCAGACCGTAATCCACGAGCTCGGCAAACTTGAGATCCGAGCCTTGCATTAGACTTGTATTCCCTCGAGAATAAAGTCAACAGGAGCTGAGCTAAAAACATTCGATAGATAGTGCATGCTTTTCTTTACACTTCGGGACATTTTTATGAATGAACACTGTCAGCCCCATTGAGAGCTGATGTGCATGCTCCACTCCCAACAAACGCATAAATCATGTGTATCCCCACTCATCGTGTAGCAAGTGCAGGGAGGAACACATGATTCAATCGCTGTTTGCTCACCATTATAATCTTGTCTAGATAAAATAGATAAAACAATTTCAAACTTGCTGAAGGCACAGAAGCTGACATTGTTTGCTTTATAGTTTCCTGGTCATGACGTCACCCACCTTCCGTCATGCCTGATTTGGACTGATTTCAAAAGTGATTCACAACGCAATCACGCAGAGCTTTCCCACAGCGTCAATTCTCAGTGCACTGAGAATTCCCTCAAAAGAGAACCAAGCTTTTACCATGGTACATGCCCAAAAAACATGGTATTATTATAGTGCAATGTGAAAAATTTGCAGCACTTACCATGGTACTTCTATGGTATTTTAGTCAGTAGTTCAGTGCAAGAGTAATGTTTCTGCATGTGATAGCATTTGTGTAGACATTCCTTACTAAAGAATGACAGGAAAAAATGCTAGAATAATTGAAAGAATGATAGAATGCTAGATAGAACCCTAGACAGACAGACAGACAGAGACAGAATGATAAATAACAGACAGACAGACAGATAGATAGCAATAGAATGATAAATAGTGATAGAATTATAAATAGACAAAACGACAGACAGACAGATACATAAATCTACGATGTGTCCACAAAGTTAACAATCAAAATTCAGGTAAAGTGATAAAAAGAGCAAAGAAAAGACAGCCGGGGTGGCAGATGTCTCCTCCATAGGCATCTGAGGATCGGAGGCAGCCGTGCAAGCCCAGCACAGCACACTCTCTCCAGGCTTGAGCATCCAGCTCAGGCCTCCACACTGTGGGTCACCTCCAGAAGTTAATGACCCTCTCTGGGTCTGAACCGCTCCACCACAGGTGGCACATTAACCCTGCGGCACGGAAGAAGTGGCCTGTAAACTCCTCCCAGCATGAGGACAGATTTATCAGATCTGTGTGACCAAAGAACATTGACAACTTGGACAGGTAGACAAATCTCCTCAATTCAGCCACGATCCCTCAGTGCATGTTACGCCGATCAGCATATCACTAACTCTTACCTGCAGACAGGTAAGCAAGCTCACATCCCCACAGAAATCACAAACTTGCACCAAAGTGGTGGCGACAAATCAAAGAAGTTCTCTAAATTTCTTTGTGTACCATCTTCCCTATGCTTCTAATTGTAGCAGTGCACAGCTGCTGTATCAGAGCTGCTGATTAATCAATAATTCAGTATGGAGAGTTAATGTTTGATGAGCAGAGCTCCTGTGGTCAAGCACTAATGAATGGTGGTCGTGCCGGTTAGCTGGGAACGATTGTTTCGATTGGAATAAAGAGGCAGACGGTACGTGGACTGCAGACACAGATTGACACACTCCTGAAACGTGCACACTAACCTGCTTTGTGCAACATAGATGATGTGCTCAGTATGGTTGGAGCACATTTACATCTTTTCTCCATCAAGATGCTCTTGGCTATTAAGATGTACAGTAAAACACACTCCTCTGGCCTATTTTTAACATTAAAACATAATTCACTTCTCTTGTTTACAGCATTTCAAAAGGATGTTCTCCAACATTGTATCAGCCTTGTGGCTATTATCTGAACAGTGTATATACTTTTTCAGAGTTGGTTAGTTAATTAAAAACAGTTACTTCACTTTTTTATAGTGAATACAACTGAAAATGACTATTCCATATTGTATCTTTAACCTGTGAGAGCAGCAGTGTTGGGGAAAGTTACTTTTAAAAGTAATCCATTACAATTTTCCATTACTCCCTAAAAAAGTAACTAATTGTGTTACTTTTTTATGAAAAGTAATGTGTTACTTTACTTTTGCATTACTTTTCACATCTGGGCTGGGCTTGCTTTTGTTTTTTAATAACAACAAAAAAAGTTCTATTTTTGGCAAATGTAAAGGACCTTTCACATCAAAAGTGTAATGAATAAGCCTAAGGCTGAAGGAAATGCATATTTATGCCTGTACAGAAGAGGGCATCGCTCAAACAAACCTTTCAGCTGTGTTGCTATTTTGGATTAAAGAAGAACAGAATACAGGAGAAGGTAGGTCATTACTCTTATTTAAATCTAATCTAAAGTATTTTTTGATAATTTGTATGGTTGAATTAGGTCATTTAAAGTCAGCAGCAAAGGCACTGGTTAATAAAGTGAGATTAAATACATAAAGTATATTTGTCTAATTTAATACAGTGAATAATTACAAGTTTGCGTGAAATTCTGAGATTGCATTTCACTGTTTTTGTACAAGTGAAATGAATAAATGCATGTTCACATTTAGTCTAGAACTACAATAACATCATGTTTACACACAGCGCTCACAACACCTCTGCACTTTATTTCTCTCAACATGGGGACTGGAGAGCTGTCAGTCAATAAATATGGAAAATAACTTGCGTTACTTTTTTGAAAAAGTACCTTAGATATTTTGTTGTAAATCGAAAAATTAATGTGTTACCTACTAGTTATTTGAAAAAATTAAACTAATTACGTAACTCAAATTACGTGTAATGCGTTACCTCCAACACTGGAGAGCAGAAAGTACTTTAAAATTAATGCAATTACACAGTTGTTTTAAATAATATTGCAAGAAAGTGTTCTATGCATTTTTGCCAGTGTATTTCTGAGAGATGCACAATATCAGACAGCATAGAAAAGCTGACATCTTCTTAGCTTATGGCAGAGAGAGGCAGAGAGAGACAGAGAGAGAGAGAGACAGAGAGAGAGAGATGCTGTGGCATGAAAGACCATATTAACACTCATTGAAGCGTGTCTGGTGGCTCTGTTTAAATGAGGCCCTTCACACTCCACTTCCCCATTTTGAGAAACAGTGGAATCACCTTCATTAAAAGAGGAACAACATTCTTTAAATAATCCTAATCCAACTTTGAAGGATTTTGGGACCTTGGTTTCAGTTGCTCTTTTATTAAAAGGCAGCCCTATGGACAGCTAAGGACACACAAAGAGGATGTTGCTCTGTTTGCTATGAAAGAAATAAAAGTTTTGTACACAAGTTTTCATTTAAGGCTTGACAATGACAACTTTTGATTTGATTTTTAACCCTTCCGACTGCATAGCCACACACTAACACACTCTATACTCATGCTATATGGCTATTACTACTAAGGTGTTCACAAAACATATTGCAATGGTCTGGCAATCACCCACAAAACCCTAGCAATCATGTTTTGTGAGTGATTGCCAGGGCATTGCTATATGGTTTCTAAGGTGTTAACCCATAAAACCCTAGCAAGCACTTTCAGCACTCAGAACACTTTAGTAACATTTAGACAATCAGTGTAAGTGTTTTATGTGTGTGAGTGTGCTGTTATGTAGTTGCTAGCCTAGGGTGTAGTAAATGTTGTGTAGGACTGGGGTTTTCAAACCTGTGTGTTAGATGAGGGAGACACAAAATGTGTAGTGCTGGGGGTCCTCCCTTTGGATGTCTGAAATTGCATACTGTCTGAGTAGGTACTACATTTGAATTTGAACTTGCTTTGTGACTGTCAAAAAGTATGCTCTATATGGTATGAAAATGGGTGGTATTAATGAAATTCGGGCGTACCACATTCCCCATATGTTACTGTCACATGACCTACCAGTGTCAGTTGCATCGCTTCACTGACATTCATAAATCCTCTCCTGTAGCCTCATGGGATAGTAAAAGTATCCATCAAATGCACACTTCACAATCTCGCCAGAAGTAATCAGTTATCCAGGGACTTTACGCCTACTGTTTCACGAATACTATAGATTCAGACATACTACTCTGCTGGCATACTGTTTTTCTCGTATATATTAGGGAACTATTTGATTTCAGATGTAGCGCAGGACAGGTTTGAAAACCCCTGGTTCTACGGAATACTAGGTGGTTACCAGGGCATTACAAAGGTGCAAGATGGCAGATGACTGCAAAGGTGCTCTGAATTTTGTGCATTGCGTGACTTTACTAATTGTTAATTTGCAGAGCTCATGTTAACATACCCATGTTATTATGATCAGATGTTGGTATGATCAGATACTTTTCTTATGCTTTCTATAAAAAATACTAGCTGTTTTCTCATTTATGTTGTGTTTATTTTGTTACTGACAGTAAAGCATCCAGCACACATTTACATATTCATCTAAACGCCACTCTCAGTAGTGTTGAATGTTTGATAATAGTACATCGAGCTTCGTTTTACCCCTACACTAAGAATGAAAAAGAACTTTGCTGTGAGTATGTCGGGGCCTTAACTCTCAGAGTGTTAGTTGAGTATTAGTATTAGACGGTTAGGGCCAGGGGTAGTAGAATGAGGCGTTAGGGTTAGTAGTAGGGCTGGAATGATGCTATGTAATCGATTACGCCGATTAGGTAAATTAGTCATTTTTGGAGAAATTAGTCGATTCGTTGCACTGTTTATGATCATCCCCAATGATGCATTCTTGTGTGTTTAATACATGAATGTTCATACAGCATTTAGTTTTATACGAACTGCATCTATCTGTCAAACACACACTCTGCAACCGGTACAAAGCAGTTGTTGTTCATTTAAAATATCTAATGAATGAACTCACACCTCGATTGGACTTGTTTATTTAATAACGTGCTGTCAATTGTTGTAAAACTTATGTTTTATGGACACTGCCATGTTTGATTCTGTTGCTATGGTTACTACTATGGTTGAAAAGTTCACCTGCCCATTCAGTCTTAATTATTAATGGTAAACAAACTTGGCTTGCTGTCCACAAAGGACGCTTGAACCCCAGGCTCAGCTCAAGCTAAACCCCCCTATAACAGTACTGCGCAGAAGAAGAAGAATAAGAGAAATAGAGAAGGAGATGGAGACGAGGAGCGATGCCGCTGAGATGATGCAGTGACTGCTTATATACGCTCGTAATAATGATTGACAGGACTGAACGTTTAGGCTCCTCCCAAACCTACATTTGGAACTACATTTATAATGTGGTTGTGACTTCAGCTGTTTGATCATAGACTGAATGAACAAGCAGCTACTTTAATCTCCTGAATGAACAAAACATTTCAGGATTCACACTTGTTAGCAGATGCTGCTGTAAATCCCAAAAAGTGACTGTGAACTCAGCCATAGTAAACACCTTTCCTAATCAAGCCTTGTTTATACTTTCGCTTTTGTCTCCGCTGACTGCGTGCACTCCTCCCCTAACAGATGAGGCATTTAAACTTGACACGTTCACTATTCTTTGAAACGACAGGGTGCGACTCAGAGTTATAGTCCTCTTAAACCACCAGGAAGCAGCGTGAGATGAAGTAAGGTACACACGTGACAATGTTTGTTTTATTACACTTCACCATACCCATGCTACAAAAGAACCAAAAAATCATGTAAAACCCAGTAAACCTTGAGTATATTACTTGTTTTAACTGAAAGCAACTTTTACTGACATATCCTAAAATATGATAGTGCCATTGTTTTGTCTCAAGATGCACACTAATAATGTTTTTTTTGTTTGTTTTTTTTGTAGTGTATGTTTATAAAAGCTACGTAAATACCTGACCTAATTGAACTAAGGCCTAATCCTGGCTTAGTCAAAAACCCTGTCTGTGAAACCGGGCCAATGAGAGTTATTTGGCATGTTGGTGCAACACTATTTATAATCAACAGAATTTTTAAAGGGGAACATCAAAATAAAGTGTTACCTTAGGGTATACTTATAGGATAAAGTGTTACTATAAAGGTAGAGTGCATTGTTATGCAGTTGATATAATGTTAAAAATTGATTGATTGATGATTGTTAAGGTGTTACTAGGAATTACTGGGTTCCCAGGGCATTTCTAGATGATTGCTAATTGCTGATCTTGTCTGAATCTTGTTATTGCATTGCTATGCAGCTGCTAGGGTGTACTGATCAATCGATCTATCTATCTTGCAACCATAGCATCAAAGAGTAAAATAGTTCAACGTGACACGACAGGAAAAAAGCATTCTTTAAGGACATTGACATACTTTGAGAGCTGGTGAGTTTTATAGCCTCAATCTGGTGTCCATGCCTCCATTACCAAAACTAATTATCATCCAGCCCTGCAGTCATTGCCATAAAAAGTCCCCAAATTAACAGACATGACATCTCACCTTCATGCACCCCAGCTACAGACAGCTAAACACAGCAAGCAACAGGTGTAAGTTTGATGCTTATATAGAGATCTTGTCCTCTCATTTAAATGTTAAGATGTAGATTAGTCAACACTTTATAACACTTTTTTTTAAGAAATAGAACTTCATAGATCTTGTCATGGTAACTCTTGAACTTGTCATTTCTTTAGTCGGTGGTGGTATGTAACTTGTATCTTTGGAAATAAACAGCACACAGTTAAGCATAAGGTTTAGCTTATGGGTTTCTATGGGATTGATAGGTTAGTTATGGTAGATGTGATGCTCTGAAAGGCCTCAGTGACTATGCGTGTGCACACACTGAACAGTAATCAATCAGTGGAGCATAGCTGCCATTGTGCAGTTGATAAATGAGCCATTGATAATCGTATTAATACGTGGACTGCGCTGAACATTAAGGCCATGCATGTCTACAGAGGGGGAACAGATGGACTCACCCTATGTGGGGGAAGTGTTAAACTCTCTCTTTCACTGTCTTGCTCTCTCTCTCTCTCTGTCTCTCTCTCTCTCTGTCTCTCTCTCTCTCTCTCTCTCTCTCACACTGACTCTAATTCTACACATGAAAACGTCTGTGGGGAGACGTGAGAGAGGAAGGGCTTCTCCTTCCCCTTTCTTTCCATTTTCCTTTCCATTAAATATCCTTTATTTTAAAAAAAATTTCTTTTATTTTATTTATTTATTATTTTATTTTTATATATGTATTGCTTCCTTCCTTGGCTTTGGATAAAAGCGTCTGCTAAATACCTTTCTTATTCACCATTCCTTACTTTCTTTTACATAATTTTACAATACAGGCTTAATTTTGCTTTACGTCCTTCATTTTTTAAATCCTTGCTTCATTTTTTTCTTCCTTTCCTCTTTTTTTCCTCCTCCTCCCTCTGTCATTCCTTCCTTTCTTTTATATAACTTTTCTTTCCTTTCCCATCCTTTTAGTTCCTTCATTTCTTTCTTTCATCCTTCCTTTTCCTACTCCTTTTTTGCTTCCTACATTTCCTTCTGTCATTTTTTTCCTTTCTTTTACATAACTTTGCCTTGCATTCTCCTCCATTTTTCATTTCCTTTCTTCATTTATTCCTTTCATCCTTCCTTCCTTCTCTTCCTCCCTTCCTGCCTTTCCTTTTCTGTCATTCCTTTCTTTCTTTTACATAACTTTTTTCTTTTCTTCCTCCATTTTTTTATTTCCTTGCTTCATTTGTTCCTTCCTTTCTTTTCTGACTCCCTTTTGCTTCCTTCTGTCATTTCTTCCTTTCTTTTACATACCTTTGTTTTCCTTTTTCATCCTTTTTTATTTCCTTCATTCCTTCCTTTTCCTCCTCTCTTTTTGCTTCCTACATTTCCTTTTCTTTGATTTCTTCTTTTCTTTTACATAACTTTGTCCTCATTTTTTCATTTTCATTTCTTCATTTATTTCTTCCTTTTCCTCATTTTTGCTTCTTTTTCTGCCATTCATTCCTTTTTAAATAACTTTGAACATTAATTTCCTTTTCATTTTCTTCCTTCCTTCTTTCATATTTTTCCTTCATTCGTTTGTTCCTTACTTATGTCGTTTCCTTTCTAACTTCTTTATTCTACTCTTTCTTCTATTTCCCTCCTCCCACTTTCTTCCTCTACTTGTCCCGCTTTTCCTTCCCTTTCCTTTTTATGTTGTTTCCTTCAATTTCTTTATTCCATCTTTCCATTCCTTTTCTTACCAAATTTCAACTTTTGTCCAACTTCCTTTTTTCTACTCTTTTCTCTATCCCCTTCCTCCCTCTGTTTATAACGCCACACATCAGGTTTTACTTCCTTTTCCCTCCTGTCATCTACCAACAACTGGACAATATGGATAGGCAGCCGGCACGAAAGATCTGGTTTTACAGTGTATGGGTGTTTGAGTGTACATTTGTGTGTGTGTGTGTGTGTGTGTGTGTGTGAGTGTGAGAAAGAGAGAGAGGCATTTGACCAAACAAAGCAGTTCTGTCCAGCATACATGCATACAAACGTACAAAGCCTCTTTTCTTCAGAGGCCCAGTGTGGAGAGGAGGCTGTTGCTTTAGAGGCGTCCATCAAAGCTTCGGTACCAGCAGCAGGGCTCTGAGAAACGACACTGGGAAACAGCTTTGATTGACAGGCTGATCATAACACTCACTTATTCAGATGAAACGAGGGGAGGTCAAGGGCAATCCAGTTAAGCACTGATTGTTGCGATTTGTTGAGATACCTCCCACACCTCCCACAACAACAACCCCTCCCTCTCTCTCTTTTGTTTACACTTTTTGGCTACATCACATGCCACAAACCAAAGTGCCCATTTCTGATCTGAAATCCTGAGTTAAAATAAATAATAATTAAAAAATGATTTTTACACTGTAAAGTGATGCCAATTTACACTGACATCACATTGCAAAAATAATGATCCGATTAATTTCTGGTTTCTTTATATGTAAGTCAGATGTGATTTTTGCTCTTCAGACTTGTCATTTGAAATATAGAAATGACCACATTTGGGCCACATTTTACTGTAGTGTCAACATGCCTTTTATCTTGATATGTAGTCTACGTTTTTTTCCCCCCCATTAAATATTAACTAATCAAAATAATATAACTTATAAGTTTTGTTAACTTTAAGGAGGACACTATCATATAGACCTCAAAACTAACAGACATTCATTAATATAAAAGCTACAAAACTCCAGTTTTGATGTAATGGGGTCTTAGATGAAACATGTTCATTAGTCACAGTAATATGCACTGTATTATTAGTAATGCTTTGCTCGAAGACCTATTTATAGATCATTATGCATGTATCCACATATTCATTTGTATAAACACAGCATATTCCACCTCAGAACACCCAGCAAGGACTTATAAAATTGGCGATTACATGCCTCAATAGAGATATTAAGCAATGACAAAGAGGTTACATAATTCACATCGGTAGGCGACTAATAAAAGTCTTCCATCTGGAAGTCACTACTCATTCCCAACAACATGTATCCCCATGCAATATCATTGGCACATTTGTAAATCTCATATGTAGCTGTACACGGCCTGTTAGATTATCTGTCACTTTTAGAGGACAGAACCAGAGAACAAGAGAGAGAGAGAAAGTGGGAAAGAAGGATAGAAAGAGAGAGAGGGAAATGGAGAGGGGGACTAACAGCATACCCCGGAGGGTCCTTGCTCAAATAATTCCTCTCAAGTCTTATTTGTTTAGTGCCAGACCCGGCATGGTATTAATAAATGCTGCCTATTCCCGTTCCCTTGAAGCACATTACTCATCTAAAAAAATTCACTATAGGAGGTCACCATTAAAATGCCATAAACATTGTTTCAAGATTGGAACCCACCAACTTACCCCTTTTTTTAGAATGCAAAAATGCATAATATTAAATCTAATGTAAAGTATAATTTAAGAAAACATATAAAGATGTATATCATCACTAAATGTAAAAAAAAAAAAAATAGCAAAACAAAAAACACCTTCACATAAAGATATACTCATATATATGTGAGTATGTCACATGGACTGTCTAATACAGCTGATCTGGTGTGTGTGTGTGCGTGTGTGTGTGTGTGTGTGTGTTTTGCCATATACTGTGGCCTCTAATGTAAAAGCTGTATGTGTGTTAAGAGAAAAAATAATCATAAAAGACCTATTTTCAAAAAAGAACACAGGGTTTTTGTTTAGGGTTAGGGTTGAGAGAAAGAGAGAGAAAGAGAGAGAGAGAGAGAGAAATATTTCAGAATGTTTTAAATATATATTTATATGTAGTGTGTATAATATAATGGTCACACTTTAAATTAGGGTCCAATTCTCACTATTAACTAACAATTAACTATCTTAATAAACTCATAATTACTGCTTATTAATAGTTAGTAAGGTAATTGTTAAATTTAGGTATTGGGCAGGATTAAAGGCTTTAATCCTGATGCATCCCAGCTTTATAAAGGCAGTGAACGGGACCAATGAGTATGAAGCAGAAAAAAGTGCATCCATCCATTTTAACTGTACTCCACATGGCTCTGAAGGGTTAGCGTTGCGTTTGTGTAAGAAAACCTTACGAAGAAAGTGTAATGCATCTCATTATATCTTTTTTGTAAATGAAATATGGACGGCGGAGTATGTATATGATGGATGGATGCACTTTCTTGAGCTTCATACACGTTGGTCCCGATCACTGCCATGATAAAGGTTGGATGCATCAGGATATTTATTAATGTAACTCCGATTGTGTTCATCAGAAAGAAAAAAAGAAACATACATCTAGGCTTGAGGGCGAGTATATCTTGGGGTAATTTTCATTTTAAAGTGAACTAATCCTTTCAGAATATGGTCATACAGAATCAGGGCTGGGTAGGTTACTTTTAAAATGTATTTCACTACAGACTACAAAATACATGCTTTAAAAAGTAATTTGTAACGTTACATTACTCAAGTTTAGTAACTTAATCTAAATACTTTAGAATACTTTGGAATACTAATAAGTGTGGAACAAACACAAAAAAGGTAATTGCAGGTTTTTATCTGACAATTCTGACTTTTTCCCTCTGAATTGTGTGATATAAAGTTGCAATTGCGAGTTATAAAGTCAAAATTATGAGATATAAACTCACAATATTGAGAAAAGTCAGAATTATGAGATATAAAATCGCAATATTGAGAAAAGTCAAAAATATGAGATATAAACTCACATACTAAATTCACAATTGCAAGAAAAAAAATGAGTATTGCAAGTTTAAATCTCGCAATTCTGAGAAAAAGAAGTCAGAATTGTGAAATGCAAACTCACAATTGTGAGGGAAAAAAACAAATTGTGAGAAAAAGATGCAGTGACGAGTGAATTATAAAATGACTCACAAACAACTATCACAAAACATGAAAACAGTCGAAAACATGAAACTTAACTTCACTTTTTCAGACTGTCAGAGTCAGAGAATCACCAATTGCTGTTTAAATGACATTAAAATTCAAAGTAATCACTTTGGTAATCTAAAATACTTCTCAGATGTAACTGTAATCTGATTACCACCCAATTAAAATGTAACTGTAATGAAATACACTTACTCAAATTTTGTATTTTAAATACGTAACTAAGTTACTTGTATTTCGTTACTCCACAACCCTGTACAGAATAAGGTATTAATATGTACTTTATAAGAACTAATAAAACAGCCAATATCCTAGAAATATGCATGCCATAAGCAACTAGTTAATAGTGAAAATTGGACCCTAAACTAAAGTGTTACCAATATAAATTATGTTATTTATAATTACTTCATTAAAAACAGTATTATCTTTAATCTTATTATGTCGCATTTAGCTAGGTAAATGTGTTTTTGTGTGTGATCAGAGTGCATTAATAGCTCACATCAGCACTTGTACAACATTAGCTAAACACCACACCATGCATGCCAACTAGTTCATCACTCACACACACACACAATCAGTATGTGGCTTCGTACAATACAGAAATTAAACATCCATATTTCTGAATTCCACTCCACACTTCACAGATTAAAAAAAGGCATAAATAATTAAGAGTGAATCAATTATTACATTTTTCCACCTCAAATGAACATTTTCTTTTTTCATGCAGTTAAGTGTGGACAAAGCAGAGTGCCACACACACAAGTGCAGCCATGCATGTGCCTTCACCCCGTCCAATTGCAGCCCATTCGAGGGGAACCACAGGCTTAAATACTTGCATTTTAATGACACCCGACAGACCTCTTTGACATCACGTCTGAGACAGAATGGATTAGTATTGAAGGACAGGAATCTAACTGCACAACTACCACTGTAAAGCACAACATGCTCAAGTGTTTACAAGTGTCCGGACGGCTCAATAGGGTCAGCATAATGAGACAGGAGTGTAGTCACACACAATAAGGATGACAGATTGCAGATGTTAAATTGGTTATCGAAACAATTACCTTAAATTGAAATGACCATGGTCTCTCTGCACATAATTATACTCTCGGAGATGTGTTTGTATGCAGAATGAAAATGATCTGGCTGCATATCTAACATCACTGCGCACTGCTGTCGGTGGGCTGAGCTCATTTCACACAGCGCTGCTGACACCCCCACTCATAACCGATCAGTGTTTTGTTGCATTTAAACGTACATTTTAATAGATTTGAAAAATTGCACATATGTAAAGTGTTTATATGCAATTCATAATGTTGATCTATGCATTAATATAACTAATGCCCAATTATGAATGATGTGACTGCGGACAGAACCATAGCACACCTGAGACCCTGACCATGTGCTCCTGAAGGTAATGTTTGTTGAACTCTCTCTCTCTTTTCCTCCCACCCTCCCAAATGCATTATCTAGGTAGCTGATCTTTATCCGTTTGAGCGTGCAACTCGTATTAATTGTTTAAAGGTGAGTTTTCTCTCTTTGGCGAATAAAAAATGCATCCTCTCCAGATCGATTGTTGTTGCTAGGAGACAGAAGCATCCTGAGGCAAGGCAGCATCCCGAACGCCAGACGTGTGTGTTTTCTACTACAGCAACGGCACTATTTCTCTCTCTTCCTCCCTCTCTCTCCCTCTCTCTCTCTCTCTCTCTCCCTTTCTCTCTCTTACTCGCTTGCTCGCTCACTCTATGATGAGTGAGGGCAGTGTTGTCAGCCTCTCTGCTGCGCTTCCCGCGTGCGGACCCACACTAACGGAGTTAAGGAACAGTTTGAAATACGACAAAGAAGAGGAAACATGCAAGACTGCCAACAAAAGGAATATTTAACAGAGGTAACGCATTTTTTTTTTTTTCGCTTTGAATTTTAAATGAGCTTTGCTGTTGTTTTATAATATGGAAGAGATGGAATGGGAATGAATATAAAAAATAAAAAGAAATTATGCTGTAGATAAGCCAAAGTGCAGAGATGGGCTTCATAAATCAGGGCTGATGTGACACCAGTCATTTATGATCATATGGTAATGCATAAAAAGATAACACTATTTTAAGGTATTTTAACAAGTTCCTTATTAGGATGCATATTACTAGAATATTAGTACTTATTAAGTCCATATTAATGCCTTATTCTGCATGACCTTATTCTACATTCTTAATCCTACCTAAACAACTACCATACTGACTATTAATAAACAGTAAATTGGGAGTTTATTGAGGGAAAAGTCGTAGTTAATAGTTTATATGTGTTCCCCATACTAAAGTGTTACCCATAACAAAGTGGTGCAAAACAATATTTGCCTATATTTCAAACTTGCATACAGGGTTTAAAATGTTTAAAATGACACTTCGTAACACCAGGGTTGGAAGAGAAAACTTTGCATCACTAACAGACATGGAACATCTTAGTTCACGCAAATACCACGCGTACAAGTCTTTAACTAATTTGCACTCCAAAGTGAATAAAACTCACTGGGTAAAGTTTATATATATATATAGGTATAGGTATATATCTGTTCAAATTTACGCATAAAATGTCATGAATGAAATGAAATGCCATGCCGTGAATTGATCAAGCAAACACTTCAGTGTTGCGAAGCATGGCAGATTACAGGTGAAACTGATGGGGATACTCCTGAAAAAGAAGTGCAGAAGTTTTGTAGGACCTCTGAATCTTGCATTTATTTTTGTAATAAAAAATATTTATTTATATGTGGTTGTTCAGGAAATATGAAAAAGGTGATAGCATTGCCTTGTGGTTAAAGATCCCAATTAAACCCCTTTTATTGTAAGGGTTTTCTTAACTTGAGGGGTTTGTTGCTTCTGGTGACTGAAAGGTTGCAGGTTTGAACAGGAAACATTGTGCCCTTGATCAAAACACGTAATTTCTGGTATCATCAGGAGGACTGTCAACATCCCTTTACCTGTAAGTCACTTTGGATAATAAACATCAAATAATAGACTCACTTCCAATTAGTCTCTTTTTTCTTTTTTTTGCATCCTTGCAGTTAGCTTCAGCGCCGGTGTGGCAGCTGTGCTTTAGACTTCACCTGGATCTGTAAGATAACCAGAGAAAAGACGAGGATGATTCATAATTTATTGCGTCGGGGGTCTGCGCTGAATTTTAATATCTCTGTTGCGTTAGGTTTGAGCAATGAATGTTATAGTGAGGTGTGAGGTTGTAAAGCTTAATGATGATCTGATATTCTGCACGCAATACAGGTGTGGCTTTTACTCGTTTGGAATGATAATTAGCACAAGTAGTTAAGCCGGAGAACACTACAGAAGAGAGTACACACATGTGGAGGGACTTCCCTTTCACTTCAACTCAACCACTTATAAAAGCAAAGAATGTCTGTGTTGTCCAGGGTTGCACTGGAGATTGTCATTAAAGGTCAATAAATGTAATGATGCTCCCATTTCTTGCACACATGTTTTGTAAATACATTTAAGAATACTAAAAAAAATTAAAAGTAAAAGAAAATAACTAAATATCTAAATTTTCTATATCTATTAGGGGTGTAAAAATATATTGTCACAATATATCGCAATACAAAACTGCAACAATATGTATCGTGGATAGTGACAATATTTATTGAGTATAGTTCACCCAAACTGAAAATTACCGTGTGAGAAAAAGTTCAAGTTTACAGAGATTTAGTGTCAGTACTATATTAAACTACTATATATAATCTTGAATATAATGTATAGTAATGAAATGGGGGAATATTTGTGGGTCCTGATAATGTCATATGCCTTGTGTTACCAGTAAAAAGTGGCCTACATTATTTTAAATATATCTAGTCAGTGACAGTGTGCAAGCATATTCGTCTAAAATAGCTTCAGAATCATGAATATTTTCATTCTTGTGTCACAATTGTCCTGTGCATTGGGTTACCAGCACCAATTCCAAGCCTATTCATTTCCACCCCCAATATAATACCAAATTTAGTATTTTAATTAACGGTAGATTTTTTGTTCGCCATGTCTTGCATCGTAATAATGAGTTCAGTATCATGATATGTATTGAATCGTGACATGAGGGTATCGTTACACCCCTAACATACATATATATAATAGTTTATCTATTTATTTGGCCTCTATTTTTCACTGTGACAAAGAGTTTCCACCATTGCAACATATTTTGTGACGACTGAAAATCAGTCGAGGATGTGTTAATGTGGGTGTGCTAAACAAATCATTGTTATTGGACTGGAGGAGCTGGCCTTGAATATGGCGGATCACTCTGTTGAAATGCCTGAGAGTCTATTGTGTATAAAGATTACAATGCATATGTTCTATAATCAAGTATATGTGCATGGAATTTACAGCATATAATAAAACTGCGCGTTCATGTGCATACAATAGCGTTTGCTAATTAGCATGCGTCAAAGTTGTTCTTCAAAATGTCTGCTGGGATTTGCGGGATTTTATGCATGTGTGCACAAGAGCGCTTCTCTCCATCGGCATGCATGTTTGTGCATTGGGCCGTTTTGTATACGTGTGTGCATGTGTGGGAGTTTAAATTAGTAAGATGCAGGAAGGCCTTGTATAAAACTGGACAGTGCTACATTTACTGAATTTGATGCCATAAAGTACAGTAATTATTAGCCTTTCAACAGTGTGATCCTCTCAGAAGTTCTTCCACAGCCCAGTACGCCATAACTAGAATTAGTCAGTTAGATGAGAGTTAAATGAGACTGAGATCTCACTTAAAAATCACTTCCATTTGATGACACAAAGTAAACAAAGTAGCTATGGATTTTTTGCTTTTGGGTGATCACATTTTGGACCGTGTCACCAAAAACATCCATTTCCGAACACCCCAAAACATGTAACAAACAGCATTACAAGTCCAAGCCAAAAATGGCAGCCATGTAAACCACTCTGAACACAGCTGAAGTATTTGTGAGTTCAGTGATGCAGAAACTGTTTATCTCCATAAGCGTTAAAGCATCCTGAGTGCTTATATTTTTCTTCCTCCTACGCATGTGTTCTCTCTCCGCTTAGGAAGTCTACCTTTGTTAGACTGCGTTTTTCCCTGCGACGAAGCCCATGGGTGCAGAGCTCTGTTAGAAATTCTGCTTTAGTAAGAGACTCCAAGGCCCCATCAAGCTTTCAAAAGCCTTGCCTTCATATTCATTAATATGGAAAGAGTATGGCGCTGAAAACTGAAGATCCCATCACTGCGCTGTAATATTCTTACACATGCAGCACAGGTATATACCGCACTGTTGCACATGTATGCTTGCAAACACACAATTTGAAAGTGTTTCCCTCTTCTCTGCATGCTAAAATATGACATTTGCATTGAAAGACATCATTATGAAAGAGTAAAAGAGTAGCGTTAGATCATAATGAGTAGAATGAGCATGTCAAAATGCAGCGTGAGTATGTGCCAGAGTGTGGCGCTCCCGCTGAAAGTGATTTTATAAAGTAGGCTATAGCCTCTTCAGACTCTTCAAAACAACAATTCTGTTGCATAAGTCATACATCAAATCAATAAAGAGATGTTTGAGTGTGTCTGTCTGTGTGCATGCAGAGAGAAAGTGATAGTGATATGCAGAGATTTCAGCAGTCTGGCAGTCCCACTCGCTGCCAAGTGAATCCATTTCTGAGCAAAAAGAACAGCTTTGTAGTTTTTTTTTTCTGTTTTGGAGGAGCAGCGTTGCTGCAGAACACTTCTACACTCTACAGAGCTCTACAATCTCACATTTACAAAGCAAACTGAGTCTCAAACCTGATGCTAACACATTATTATGATAACAATATTCAAGTACCGAATGTTTTTCCTAGTGCAGCCCAACAGTAGGGGGTGTCAATTATGTTGATTAGGTTTAGGCTTAAATTCAGCCACAGATTATTTTGATGGAAAAAAGATACAACATCAAAGGTAACAACCTTTCATGTGAGAACATTTAATTCTTCCTTCAGGTCAGAATAAGTACACTCTAAAAGGATAGTTCAGCCAAATATGACAATTCTGTCATAATTCACTCACCCTCACGTTGTTCCAAACCAATATGAATTTCTCACTTACGTAAAACACAAAATGTGTATTCTTAAAGAATATCCTGGCCACTCTTTTGAATATAATGAAAGTGTCAAGCTGTAAAGCTCCAAAATGACAAATAAATACCATTAAAGTATCATAAAAGTGGTCCAATGTGACTTGTGCGCTTGCCTCTTTTTTACTGAAAATCGTCATTCTTTTAAATCTGATCTTTTTAATAAATCAGTTCAAAAAACCAATCTGAATGACTCATTCACAAATCTGATCCAGCTCTCAAATTCAACTCACTGACTAGCTGTATAATAAAGAGCTACCAATACATATTTAAAATTTCTGTTTTTGAATTCATGGTTGTGAGTTTGGAACAACATCAAGGTGATTAAAATAGTTCTAAATAGCATCAGATCAAGGTTATCTGGATCGTAAATAATATCTGAATCCCTTCTGGTGCAGTATGTAGAAAAAGTAATTACATCAATTTCAAGAAGGCTGAAACAATGGAAACGCAAACACTAATATATGCAGTGTAACATGGTTTCTGCATGTAAACAGCTCAATGACAGCTGATATTCCTGTTCAACTCATAGAAGTGAATGGATGCAACATCAAGTCCTAGAATTATATACTGGAAATATACTCGCATGATCAAAGAAAACCTGCTCCGATACATTGCGTTGTATGGACGTCCTGAGTTACAAATGTGGCTCGTGTCATTTTCCTATGCAGAAATGTCCAGATCACATTTCAAATAAAAAAAAGAAATAAAAACAGTACATATTTTTGTAAAAAGAAATTTAATCTTATTTTTAGTACCATTAAAGGAGCAATTCATACAATTATGAAAATTCTGTGCATAAATTTCCCATGTATTATGTATTATCTGTGAACACAAAAAGAAACAATTATATGCTTAATAAATTAATGATATAAATATTTTTTATTAAAAAGTATTAACGTTTAAAAAACAATTAAAGTCTTTATAATTCACAGTGTTTCGCTGCATTTATGCAGATTTAAAAATTTATCTTAAACAATTATTGGCCAAAAATACTGTATTAAGTCAATGCAAATGAGAATCAGCAATTAGAATAATAACAAAAAAATGAAATGAATAGAATCAAATAGGTAAAGCACCTGAGCCCTTCACAAGTAATGAGAATTTGGAAATAGGTCAAATGTCAAGAAGTAAAAACAAACTAAATGCTAAATTATTATTATTTTTTTTAATGAAACGTGACCTGGACATCTTTTCATTAGATCCACCCAGAAGGTTAGCTTATTTACTGGAAAAGCCCTTGTATATTCAGCATATAGTTCCGTTTTGGGGAAGCAACGAACAGGGGATTCAGAATCTGCCTTAAAATTCCCTTTCAGCGCATGTTGAGTGACTGAAGCAGACTACATCTGAAACGACTGAAATGTTAAACATAGCGTAACACATCTCTCCTCGACTGGAATGAAGACTTTCTAATGATAGTAATTACTGACATCGACAACGTGGCAGGAGGGATCACAGTTTGACTGGAAAAGTTTGGGCATGTAGCCCGAAATGAAACTAACTACTTTGTGTTTTTTAGGAGTCTACTGCTGATTGTTTCAGAGGATTGATCTATTTTGTGTGTGTGTGTGTGTGTGTGTGTGTGTGTGTGTGTGTGTGTCTAAATAAATGATGTGTTTTATCAGCTTCAGTCTATGGCTCCTGACAGCGCTTCTCTAAGTCGCCACTGCAGGGCCACTTTCCCCACTGAGTCACAACATCCTGACATACACTTTATCTCTCTGCTTTCTCCGGCTTCTGTGAACATCTTAATCCACCGAACACGATTAATAGCGAACTCACTCAACTCCATTTTGTATCACAGGAAATGCGGCATACTTTCAGATCATGAAAGTCTTAATAAAACACGTTGTGTAGGTCACTCTGTCTTGCAGGACTCGTCCTCAAGCACGGCTCTCTGAATTTGCAGCGTTTGGAGTTTTTCCCGGCTATACCTCAGTGTCGTGTTTATGGATCAGTGGCCTTACAGCTGTTAGAGGAGCACTTTTAATATTTAATTGTGTCCCTTCGCTATGGCATCTAGCAAAAGGATTCAGCAATATAATATGAGTGCGTTCAATACTATGTGTCATCAAAACAATCAACTGGCTGGAAATTAAAAAATTAAAATTAAAAATAAAATTAAACTGGAATTTTAAAATTTATTAAGAAAATGTCAAGTCACCTTTATTTATATAGCGTTTTATACAATACAGATTTTATTCAAAACAACTGTGAGGAATACTTGCACTTTTGAGACACAACTTGACTCATAAATATATAAATATACATTGATTTGGAAATATTTAATTTGGAAACATTACATCAATATTTCTTCAGGAAAAAAAAAATCTCTTTCACTATTTCTATAAACTATGCCTCCTCTTCCACTTTACTACTACTACTACTAATACAGGTGCTGGTCATATAATTAGAATATTATCAAAAAGTTGATTTATTTCACTAATTCTATTCAAAAAGTGAAACTGTACTCAGTTGAGCATGAAAAGTATGAGCATGAAAAGTATGAGCATGTACAGCACTCAACACTTAGTTGGGGCTCCTTTTGCCTGAATTACTGCAGCAATGCGGCGTGGCATGGAGTCCATCAGTCTGTGGCCTTCAGCTCTTCTGCATTGTTGGGTCTGGCATATCGCATCTTTCTCTTCACAATACCCCATTGATTTTCTATGGGGTTAAGGTCAAGTGAGTTTGCTAGTCAATTAAGAACAGGGATACCATGGTCCTTAAATCAGGTACTGGTTGCTTTGGCACTGTGTGCAAGTGCCAAGTTCTGTTGGAAAATGAAATCTGCATCTCCATAAAGTTGGTAAGCAGCGGGAAGCATGAAGTGCTCTAAAACTTCCTGGTATACGGCTGCGTTGACCTTGGACCTCAGAAAACACAGTGGACCAACACCGGCAGATGACATGGCACCCCAAACCATCACTGTCTGTGGAAACTTTACACTGGACCTCAAGCAACGTGGATTGTATTCCTCTCCTCTCTTCCTCCAGACTCCAGGACCCTGATTTCCAAAGGAAATGCAAAATGTATTTTCATCAGAGAACATCACTTTGGACCACTCAGCAGCAGTCCAGTCCTTTTTGTCTTTAGCCCAGGCAAGACGCTTCTGACGCTGTCTGTTGTTCAAGAGTGGCTTGACACAAGGAATGCGACAGCTGAAATCCATGTCTTGCATATGTCTGTGCGTAGTGGTTCTTGAAGCACTGACTCCAGCTGCAGTCCACTCTTTGTGAATCTCCCCCACATTTTTAAATGGGTTTTGTTTCACAATCCTCTCCAGGGTGCGGTTATCCCAATTGCTTGTACACTTTTTTCTACCATATCTTTTCTTTCCCTTCGCTTCTCTATTAATGTGCTTGGACACAGACCTCTGTGAACAGCCAGCCTCTTTTGCAATGACCTTTTGTGTCTTGCCCTCCTTGTGCAAGGTGTCAATGGTCGTCTTTTGGACAACTGTCAAGTCAGCAGTCTTCCCCATGATTGTGTAGCCAACAGAACTAGACTGAGAGACCATTTAAAGGCCTTTGCAGGTGTTTTAAGTTAATTAGATGATTAGAGTGTGAACCAGGTGTCTTCAAAATTGAACCTTTTCACAATATTCTAATTTTCTGAGATACTGAATTTGGGATTTTCCTTATTTGTCAGTTATAATCATCAAAATTAAAAATAAATAAACATTTGAAATATCAGTCTGTGTGTAATGAATGAATATAATATAAAAGTTTCACTTTTTGAATGGAATTAGTGAAATAAATCAACTTTTTGATGATATTCTAATTATATGACCAGCACCTGTATATAGCATGACATACACACGACCAGGGGCATAGCTAGGGGGATGGTGGCCAATTTTCAGATGCGCACTATAACTTCGCCTCAGTGCCAGTTGCAAGTCAAACGAGCGCGCAAAGGTAAAAGTGACGAGGAAGCTTCAGTTGAACAACGGTGAACTGCAGTCAGATGAGATTTTGTCAAGCTATTTCAGTAAAATTCAGAAAAACAAACTTTCCTGTCCTACTACTTCATTATAAATACTGTAGCACGCAAAAGAAACTACGAGCATGCATGTCGTAGTTCTGTTGTAAATTAAGTCATGAAATCACCACAAATGCGATTAAAGCCTTGTTCATACTTTCACCTGGCTCTGCATCGCGAACCTCCACTGAGTGTTGTAGTACTATCTTCGAAGCGACAGGAGGCAACTCAGAGTAATTGTTCTCTAAACCATCAGGAAAGAGCGATGGGAAGAAGTAAGGTACACATGTGACGATATTTGTTTTTTATTACATTTCACTAAACCCATGCTAGCTAGCCAGTGTAAAAGCCAGTAAAGCTTTAGATTATTACTTGTGACATTAGAACAAAATATACGGTTATGTGAATACAGTGGGGCAAAAAAGTATTTAGTCAGCCACCAATTGTGCAAGTTCTCCCACTTAAACAAATGAGAGAGGCCTGTATTTTTCATCATAGGTACACTTCAACTATGAGAGACAGAATGAGAAAAAAATCCAGAAAATCACATTGTCTGAGTTTTAAAGAATTTATTTTCAAATTATGGTGGAAAATAAGTTTTTGGTCACCTACAAAAAAGCAAGATTTCTGGCTCTCACAAACCTGTAACTTCTTCTTTAAGAGGCTCCTCTGTCCTCCACTCCTTACCTGTATTAATGGAACCTGTTTGAACTCGTTATCAGTATAAAAGACACCTGTCCACAACCTCAAACAGTCAGACTCCAAACTCCACTATGGCCAAGACCAAAGAGCTGTCAAAGGACACCAGAAACAAAATTGTAGACCTGCACCAGGCTGGGAAGACTGAATCTGCAATAGGTAAGCAGATTGGTTTGAAAAAATCAACTGTGGGAGCAATTATTAGAAAATGGAAGACATACAAAACCACTAATAATCTCCCTCGATCTGGGGCTCCACGCAAGATCTCACCCAGTGGGGTCAAAATAATCGCAAGAACAGTGAGCAAAAATTACAGAACCACACAGGGGGACCTAGTGAATGACCTGCAGAGAGCTGGGACCAAAGTAACAAAAGCTACCATCAGTAACACACTACGCCACCAGGGACTCAAATCCTGCAGTGCCAGACGTGTCCCCCTGCTTAAACCAGTACATGTCCGGGCCCATCTGAAGTTAGCTAGAGAGCATTTGGATGAACCACAAGAGGATTGGGAGAATGTCATATGGTCAGATGAAACCAAATAGAACTTTTTGGTAAAAACTCAACTTGTCGTGTTTGGAGGAGAAAGAGTGCTGAGTTGCATACAAAGAACACCATTCATAGTGTGAAGCATGGGGGTGGAAACATCATGCTTTGGGGCTGTTTTTCTGCAAAGGGACCAGGACGACTGATCCGTGTAAAGGAAAGAATGAATGGGGCCATGTATTGTGAAATTTTGAGTAAAAACCTCCTTCCATCAGCAAGGGCATTGAAGATGAAACGTAGCTGGGTCTTTCAGCATGACAATGATCCCAAACACACCGCCCGGGCAACGAAGGACTGGCTTCGTAAGAAGCATTTCAAGGTCCTGGAGTGGCCTAGCCAGTCTCCAGATCTCAACCCCATAGAAAATCTTTGGAGGGAGTTAAAAATCTGTGTTGCCCAGCGACAGCCCCAAAACATCACTGCTCTAGAGGAGATCTGCATAGAGGAATGGGCCAAACTACCAGCAACAGTGTGTAAAAACCTTGTGGAGACTTACAGAAAACGTTTGACCGCTGTCATTGCCAACAAAGGGTATATAACAAAGTATTGAGATGAACTTTTGTTATTGACCAAATACTTATTTTCCACCATAATTTGCAAATAAATTCTTTAAAACTCAGACAATGTGATTTTCTGGATTTTTTTCTCATTCTGTCTCTCATAGTTGAAGTGTACCTATGATGAAAATTACAGGCCTCTCTCATTTGTTTAAGTGGGAGAACTTGCACAATTGGTGGCTGACTAAATACTTTTTTGCCCCACTGTATATGTATAAAACTAAAGTAAACATTTCTTGAACATTTTTTATTATACATGGACCTTCATTTTAATTAAAAAGGCTTATTTATGCTACTGTAGGCTCATTTTGTAGATGTAAACAATTAATTTGGAAAGGTTCAAGACGTCCCTGCTCTGGCAGAATCGGCTCAAAGTCGTGCCTCTTAAAGGTGGGATTAGTAGTTTTTCAAAAATGCTGTTGGACATTGTTGATATTTGAAATCAACCCAAACAAACCCACCCCTCTCTTCATTGCTGCACCTCCAAAACACACCCTCCAATCCTAACCACCCTTCTCCGAGTTGGTCCCGAATCCCAGCCCGATCGCTGCTGGCAGGTGAGGTGAGAGCACTAACAATGGCGCTAAACACTGATACACATGCACCACAAGAGTGGATGTCTGTTAATCACACCTGACACACAACAAAATGCTTCATGAAAAATAAAGCACAGATGATGAATGAACAACAAGGAAGCAAAAAAATGAACGTACTCTACCCAAGAGTAAATACAAACAAGAGCTCGTTGTTAGTCACCAACAGCACAGCAGCTCCAAACAATCAAGGACACTGAAACCCGGTGTTACTCACATGTGAAGCAAAATCAAAGCAGCCTCCGCGTCTGTTTTCAGGCTTTCCCGCTTAGCTCTCTTCAGCGCTAGAGAGCTTTTCTAATATTAACTCGGGTACTAAAGCGCTTGCCCAATCATAAACCTTCATTCCAGTGATATTCTTTTAAGCTCTCTTTTGTCTAATCTCTGTTCTTGCAGTTTTTTTTTTTTTTTTCAAATCTTTTTTTCAAATATCTCTTGCTTGTTCTGTCTCTTCGACCATCATATGCCCCCAAATGCTGATTGGCTACACATTTGTTGTTGGTGTCGGCCCAACTAACTTCCAAACAGTGTTTTTGAAAAACTACTTACTGCACCCTTAATGGAAAGCATATTAACACTGTCTTAATCGTTCCCTGTCACCTATATAGTGCACTATGTGCCATGTAGAAAATAGTGAATGTGTGAACAACTGACCGAGTTTAGCCGCAGCTTCAGCATCTATTTATAATGTAAGGGGCGGGACACTTTAGATTCTAGAGAGCACTTGATTGTACAGAAGATTTGATGAGAAGCTGAAGACCGTGGTGATGTCATGAAAATCCGATTTTAGCGGAAGTGAGAGACTAAGTTTGAATATCTCCTAAATGTGAATCTTGTCATTGTGTTTGGAACACACAAGCTTGTTTATAAACTTAAAGCTAACATATTCATACTAAAAGCTAAAAAACTTAAATTTTGATTTCAGTTGGACTTTAAAGCTGCCTCAAAACTGTGCATGCATGTATGTATTTGTTATATATGCGTCACATTTAAGTCTCTCTGGTCTAAAATATTCTGCTATGTGACTTCACAATATAAGGCACAAGCTGATATGCATTTTTTTTAATCTGTAATTTAATGCACAAATAAATGTGAGCAGTGTGCATTTTTACTAGAAACTAGGCACCAATTTGTAAAGTACAAACAAATATGGATAATATTTAAATGC
This sequence comes from Zacco platypus, assembly GCA_038088235.1. NCBI lineage: Eukaryota > Metazoa > Chordata > Actinopteri > Cypriniformes > Xenocyprididae > Zacco > Zacco platypus. The sequence goes on along the minus strand of CM076075.1, from coordinate 19,078,217 downwards.
ATAAAATAGCTAATTTTACATTCTGGCATTATTTTTTTTTTTTAACTTTGTTCAACATACGTATGCAATTAATTAATACTAATAATACAATAATATTCAGTGTTTACTTTTCCTGTTGAAAGTTTTTAAAACAGACCTTACTGTCTAACTCAGAATTGCTGAAGCGTTCATTATATAAAATTCATTTAAGGTTGACTAACTTTTTGAACTATGTATTTACCTGCATATCTCATCCATGAGAATGCAATGATGGAGAACAAGCTTTTGAGGGTGTTGAGAACCAGAACCAAGCTTGAATTTGAAGTTGAACTTTAGCTGCAATGAGAGCTTTTTTCTATTAAAATGCCCGGGGGTGAGAAATACTACAAAAATTCTCAAATTCACTCAATATCACTTGATATTTCTATTATCTACTATGTCCAAAGCAGGCAAGTATGTGATTGGTTGTCTGTTGCTAATCTTCTAGTTTTAACATTCTAACACCGCATTGTTTCACATCGTACAAGTTTGGCACCACAATACAGGGTTAACACCGCAAAAGCGGAGCAAACCCCGCTCCTAACCCTAAGCCCGGGATGCTAACCCCGCTTCTAAATTCCAATTATGAAACAATCCTTTACCCAGGGTTAAAAGTGATGTTTAGAATGAGGATAACCCGGGCAGTGTGAAAAGCCCTCGTGGTGTTGAAGGCACTAAAACAGTTTAGTACTTAACTTTTCTTTTTTTTTTTATGTTGACATAATGACAATCTCTGTGCCACCCCAGACTGGTTGCTGGCCCCTACCCGACCACCCCTATGAAAAAATCCTGGTTCTGCCACTGTACACATGATGAATAAACTTCAGAACAGAAGGTATGTTGAAAGAGACAGTACAACGCGCTGAAATATCAGAATTTGTGTTTCAGCCGCGCAAAGACAGCAATAAAACAGCTTGTAAAAACGTCACGTGATGCTATACGTTTACCTAGGAAAACTATTTTCAAGGCCTTAGTGAGATCTAGCTGCAGAAACGCAGCACCATCAGATTCAGAAAAGCAGCACCAGAACAGTAGCAGAGATGGTCTTTTTACTGGGAGATACAAGGATTCGTTGCTCTACAATTGGGAAAAAGCTTGGTTCACGTGTATCTTGATAACCAATCACTTTACAGCCTTGATGTCATTGAATATCGTTCAGAGTTGTGCGGCAGTCAGTCACTGTTTGCGGATACTGTGGAAATGAATGAGAAGTGCCATAAAGTGAATCAAACCTGTCAAGCAGTTGTCCATCCATGCGTCTCAATCAGCTCCCTAGGTCATGAATCAGTACATCATGTAAATAAATGTTCCCGACTCCCTGATCAGTACCCTGGCTACTGAACTAGGAGACTGATTGACACACATGCCATGACTTCTATTATAAAACAGTGTAAACTCTAAAAATAAATGTATGTATGTTTAAGAGCAAACATGTTGAAAACTGTTGATTCATTAAATGATAAGCTATTTCCTCACAAAAGTGGTTTATTCAGCGTAGTGCAGCCTCTCCTCCATTGACATCCATTCAAAAAAAAAAAAAAAACGGCCTTTTGTAGCGCAGTGTTAGCAGGTGTTGCACTTTTTTCTGCTAAAGGCTGATTTATACTTCAGCTTCGAACCTACGCCGTAGGCTGGGTGTGGCACGCGAACAATTTACACTGCAAATTGTAATTTGCTAAAGAAAGCATCACAATTGGTGATACTGGTTGGGATTTGAACAAACCCTTTAACCTTTAGCACTAGCTTTCAGCCATTTTCTATAGCACTAGCCTTTAGAATTACTATACAAAACTCAAACCTTTTTCGCTGAACAGTTTATGCATTATCTTCAAGTGGTTTGAGATTGAACCTACAGTCTTTTAATAAGCAGGCCAGAACCATTAAGCTACAAACATCCTAAACACAACAGAGATTGTGTTAAAGCATGGGAAACAAATGAAGAGCTCTCTGGCTCTGAATAGCTACTTCCTTTAGCGGTAGTTGATGGTTATAGTCCATCGGGCATGTGAGTGTGTTGTGGTGCCAGGTTTCAAGCTTAGTACCACCCCCCTCTATGAAGAACTCAAGTGGATCTTTTTGCCCTTCTTAACGATTCACTTCAATAGAGGGAAAGCATTCCTACAGAAACTCTCATAACATACAAGCAGAGACACAGAACACAAACATATACTTCAGAAATAAATAAACCCTATTTGAACCTAAGCTTAATTATTAAACCTCTGTAACTCGTCCTACGCGGTTTACCATTCAGACGTTTTCTTGGAGAATGATAAAACAGGTGGGAAAAAATATCATAGACCATTTGTAGACACCAGAATATAACAGAGACTGTTGACTTTCACATTTGAGAGTCTTCCCAAACAGTCATTCAGAAGTAAGCAAAATACAGCTACCCAGAACATAGCAACCACCGACTAACAATTGCAGTTATCATATAAAACCATAGCAACTGCATAGCAACATGCTAAAATGACTTAAATTGTGGATAGTGAAATGTAATATTTGGATAATATTTTAGGTTTTTTAGTTTTGTATTTTTGTTAATGTTTAAACTAAACATTTCAATAAATACATTTGGCAATAAAATAAAAAAAAACAATCTCACAACACTCTAACAACCATCTAGCAACCACCTAGCAACATGCTAAGAATGCCATTGGATAATTTTTATTTTATATATATATATATATATATATATATATAGGATAATTTTTATTTTATATATATATATATATATATATATATATTTATTTTTATTTATTTTTATTTTTTTATGCATGACCTTGTGTTAAATTTTAAAAACATTTGTCTCACAGTGGCAACTGCATAGCAACACCCAGGCAACCACCTACTTTACCTTAGCATCCACATAACAACGTGCTAAAAATGACTCAGAACACCTTAGTAGCTGCATAGCAACACCCTAGCAACAGTCAGCAGTCTCTATGATATTCTGGTGTCTACATGTGATTTCTAATGCACTAGTTGGTGGTTTCTATGCAACATAGTCAACATAGCAGCCACCAACTAACGCGCTAACAATGTAGACACCACAATATCTTAGACACAGATTTAAACCACAGTGGTTTAAAAACCACAGATCTAACGGACGAATTGTACATGACCTCAACTAGATCAACACACACTGACTTTAAAGAGATTTAGATGACAACAGAGGTTCTTAATGAGCTGTATCTGGTATCAGACACATCAGTGAGTGATACGTTCGCCATGCGTAATTTGTCTTCCACTCCATTTCTAAAACCATGCGCTGGCTTAATGTAGTGTGCTGTGGTAATGTCCTCCCTTGATCTGCTTTGCTGATTGGCAGATGAATCGATTGGCATGCTGGTTAAGACTCTCCGATGCCTCTTTTGGTGCGTTTCATCATCAGAGGAGTTACTCACAGAAAGGACGAGTCATCAAAGGCTGTAGTGCACATTACAACGTTGCAAATGCGAGCTCTGAGAGATGATTGGATGATGTCAAATGTCTCGGCCAATCACAAGTTGTCATTTTGCTGCAGTAATGGCATTGCGTGAGCTATACTGAATGCGTAAAATATTTGATACTAGGAATCAGGGTCGTCTTGTTGGTTCAGCTTTGAATTCTTGACATTCTAGGTAATTATCAAATATAAGGATTTGTTTTTATTTATGGCCAGGTCAGGTCAGTAATTCAGATTTGTATCTACCCTATAAGTTAACTTTTTCTTTTTCGTGGCAGCTCCAACACAATCGTATAGAGATTTGCAAGCTAATTCAAAGGATCTTTTCATTTGTGTACACTCATAATAATAACAAAACACTATGCTTTTGTAAAAATAAAGAAATAAACAGGGAGTACCGTACTTTCTGCCGTCTGTGAATGTCTTTCTGAAAGGTGTCACAAAAATTAACCGAAGCAAATACTTGCCACATAGACATGAGAAACATGTTGAAAGCATGAAATGTCTACTTTTACATGAACCAATTCAAAATATTCTTTGATTATTTAATCTGTATGAAACCAACAATCTTTCCCATCAGAGCTCATTAAGCACAAATGCCAGGGCATGTTAAAACATCTCAGGGCCCAAAACCTTCCTCAGACCCCAGAAGGTTAAAGTAACTGTTAGAAAGTAACCATTTTAAATTTATATATTTATAATCACAACTTTGCTGGAAAACAATGGCTTACTATAATGTTCAACCCATTCTAACTGATGCTTCCACAATCCACTGTACCATAAATCATTCTCAATTTCAACAAAGCCTCATCTGTGTAAGCCAGCTTCGTAATGTTACCTTGGTGACATATTTAATTTGCAAGAACAATGCTAAAATACATTGCAGAAAACCAAATGTTTAAATTTGAAAGGCATACAAACACAAGCACATGATCAACAAACTTAAAACGCAGTGACAGCGCAGCACTGGCAAGTGACAGTTCTGTCAACTGGTCTGAAACTCTCATATTCGCCCCTGGTCATCCTTACAGTTGAGCCCTGCTATTATTCCTGAATTCTTATAAAAGCACAAGTATGCAATTTAATAGAAAGTATGCTGTCCCAGGAGGATCCAGACTCTCTCCAATAAAGACTATTTCCAAATAATTGCACCAGGACAAAAGAGTACTTCTTTAAAACACTCACTATATTCTCTGTAGCCCATGAAGCAAGCAAAACAAATTTCATAGTTTTCACGGATGAAGACAAGCATTGTTGTTTGAAAAAAGGGATAACTTTAGTGTTTTTTTTCCCCATTCCTTTTTCTGGCACGGGAATTTGAAATTGATTTTTTCGAGCTGACTGTTTGATTTAAGCATGTTAAGGAACTGCCCGCAAGCAAAATCCAATTAATTCTTGAGCCTCTCTGTACCCCAAAAAACGCCCCATACCACTCTTCTGTCCTACCTCTCTTAACTAATTAACATGATTAGCCAAGAGGAACAGCTTAAAGATAGGCTACAGTAGATGGTTGAGGGAAGGAATGAAAATTCTTGCAACTTCCCACTGCCAAGAAGTTAATGCAGTCGGGAGAACTGTGTCGAAATCAGACCCGTTTGATATTGAGCATCTAGTTGAATTTCATAACTAATGTTAAGATGTTCAAGGATTAGTTTGACCACAGATTTTGTTGCGGTTCACTTTTTCTGCCTCTGCACTGAGTTACGGCACTCATGAGAATATGACCCAAGTGATCCACTATATAAATAAAAACCTGTATAAATTAGTTTTTTTTTAATGCGCAAGACTCTCAGTTTTAAAGCATTTATCTCTGTACAATTCAGATGGTTATGAAGTGCAATTAATTAGCCCACTCTGAGAACTTTTTTCACATGCCAACACCTGTTCTTAAAATTAGATTCCATTTTAACGGAAAATGTAAATAATTAATTAGCACAAATTATGCACAGGGACTCCCTTTGTGTACAATAACATACAGCTGGTTATTATATTTCCACTGATTTAAGAGAGAAATGTTTACAGAGACATATATAGTCATGGTTACATTTCTGGGCTCTTATTTTGAACAATATTTTAAAATCATCACAAAACAAGGTTTCCAACCCATACCTCATTTCTGAGAGAAGCAGGATATTCAACAAGAAAATAATGCAGGACTTTTATCCGTCGGGAATTTATTGGAACATGAACACTATATGACAGGTGGTCGGAGAAAAAAGGCTGAAAAAAAGAGTGACGTCAAACAAAAAGGAAAGTGTTTTCAGAGGCAGGGAAAGTTTTATATTTTGATGTTTTTCTTTGAAATAATATGCACTGATGAATCGTGCATAACTTCAAGCATCTTTCTTTCATTAGAATTTTGTCTCCATTATTTCTTCAATGTTTTCTTAATTTAATTTTAAATATGAAATTATCGCAAACAGAGAAAGAGATTCACCATACAGAATTGAACTGAGAATGCCTTTTAAATTACAGTTCTTAATGAATGTAAGAAAGTTCAAATAAAAGGCCAAGAAATTCAAATGTACCATTTAACAAGAAAAGTTTGAGAAATTTTAAATGTACAAATGACAAAACCTTCTTTAAACATTTTAACAAGTTTAAAACCTTTAAGAGTCTACAGGATGGATGGAACAACAGACAGACTAGATGATAGATAGATAGATAGATAGATAGATAGATAGATGATAGATAGATAGATAGATAGATAGATAGATAGATAGATAGATAGATAGATAGATAGATCGATAGATCGATAGATCGATAGATCGATGGATCGATTCGATGGATCGATGGATAGATGGATAGATAGATAGATGGATAGAGCCGGCTGGATACATGCTGTTCACCACATTTCAACTAGTGGATGATGTCTGACAGGGCCGCTCACACATTCTCCTCACATTCTCACTCAGTTATGCTCGGCGTCAGGGTGTGAGGGGGGAAGTGGCCCTGAATTTCCTCTCACCCGGTGTGGCCACAGAGACTCAGTGTGCTAAAACAACACCAGTCCACTTCTGAAGAGTCCAAGAGTCTGTCATCAAAGCAGAAAACATCCTCCCTCCCCTCTCCTCCGGCCTTCCAGATCTCCCACTGACCTCTCAGGAGAGAGAGGAAGAACTCAAGCAAGTGGAGACGCTTTAAACCGGTGGCGGCCGCATAGCTTTTGCCCAGTGAGAGCACCATTGTTGCTGTTTGGCTGGCAGACTGCATCACGGTGGAAGAAGATAATGAGGAAAGCTGCCGTTAGTGTGATGCTGCCAGAGGCCTGCGTGTTGTGCTTTGTGTTGCATTGCACGGTGGAGATAGCATCACTGCAGTAGAGTGTTATCCAGCCTTTGAGCCATCTCCTGGCCAGGCTGTGAGCCTTTGTGTAGCTGCCAGAGCCGTGGAAACCCAGCAAGCCATCTCGCACACCTCATAAATCCGCCCCCCATCGCAGCCGCCGCCGCCTGCGCTCGCCCACCCTTCTGCAAGGAAAAGTGGAAGAAGAAATCAGATTAGGGACGTTTTTTTCCCAAGCCCTAAGATCAAAACCCAGGCTTAGATATCAAGGCTGCCTTTTGCACGGTTTCAGAACTTTACTTCAAATGGAGAGACGCACATACCCGGCATCAGATTTGACAATTAGTGCTTTTCGCTCCGCTCTCTGCAAAGCTATTTATTGGGTGGCTAAATTTGTAGCATTTTCTAAAAGTTGTAGGTTGAGGATTTAATTAGTATTTTATATTTTTGTCATCTGAGCTGCACTAGCATGAGTTTCTTTCACAATATTTTAAAGGATGTTGGTAATCATACAGTTGACGGCACCCATTGACTTCCATAATATTTTACTATGGACGTCAATGGGCGCCATCAACTGTCTGGTTACCAACATCCTTTAAAATATCTTTTTTTGTGTTCAACAGAAGAAAAACTTATACAGGTTTGGAACAATTTGAGGGTGAGTAAATAAAGACAAAATTTTCATTTTTGGGTGAACTATCCTGTACCCCAAAACTATGTCATTTAAATTAGAATTTAGCACTTGAACACACACACACAAAATAGTTAATTGGTCTTAAACTCCATAAAATTATTCCACAAAGTTCAATGGATTTATTTGAACTTAATCCAAGTGAACTGAGGGAAACAAATAATCTTGATTTAGATGACATAAAATTTAATGATAATTAATTATTAAAGCAACATTTTTTTTGTTTTAACCCATACTTTTTGTAAATTTAATTTCATTATGTTTAATTCTATTTGACAAATTTAAGTGCAAATTTTTTGCTATAAATTGAGCAAGCAGCAAATATATATTTTTTGGAAATCTGTTTAAAAGAGCCAGCTGTGTACGTTTGCTATTGGCCATGTCATTCATTAAAAAAACGTTTTGAGTATGTTAACATCATTACCTGAATAGCATAATTCATTTAGTTAATCCATGGTTCAAAAACAATATATAAACCTATTTAAATCATTAATAAATAAACAGCACTATCAGCGGACACAATGTTTTCATTTTCTTCAATCAGCTCAACAGTTGCATCTTCTGTCTGCAGCTTCTGTGCTGATTAATTTATGTTTCTCATGTGTTTTCCATCTTTGAGAATCTGTTTTGACAAATCTGTTCATAAGGGCACGGAAGGCGCGGAGGAGTTGGCGTTGGGTGAATTTGTTGAGATTTGTTTGTGTGAGTGTGCCTGTTGTAAATTTGGCAGGTTGGTTTTTGCAGACAATCTTCTTTCAAGTCTAAGAACAGAACACTGTGATTACAGAACTAACTGACACTGCAAAGCACAGGACAACCCTCAAATGTCTAATATTAAAGTCTCGGGTAGATATTTTCTATACAGGCAGAGCTGTTCAGGTGGCAGTCCAAAAACCTGGAAGAAAATGAGCATTTTTGACTCTTGGGTTCCCTCTGGATTTTCCTAAGGGTTTTTATAAAGGCATTTTTAGATTTATGAGTTAAATATGGTCTTTGGTAAACATTACCAGAAAATGCTTGCACATTTTGTTCTACAGCATGAAGTGCACACAGTTATTCCCCAAACAAATTTTTTTTTTTTTAAATTAACCAAATGTTTGACGAATTGGACAACTACTGCAGTTCTACAGCAACTTGTTAGCAACTCATGTTAAAAACAGACTTCAAAATTCACGTTTGAGGTATGAGTTTGTGTAATTTTTTGTAGTAAAAAATCAAAAATCCAAATAAATGAATAATTTAAATGGGGAACTGTCATGATTACATGTCACTTACATAAAAAAGACAACATTTTGCTTCTTTAGCTCAAATTAGGCTAACATGCATTTTAAAGTCTGGCCCAGTTTATCTGCTTGCTATAATAAACGAACTATCAAAATAGAGCATTTTAACTCTTTTAACTGAAAGGAAGGATGTCCTACTGCAGACACATTGAGAATTGTGATTTTTCACATTTATATTTCGATGATTTTCTCCTCCTTTATAGTGTCTTCTTCTCTCTGTTTGTCAGCAGGTCAAAGGCTGAACCCAGTGCTGTGGATCTCCATGAGTAACCAGACAGAGCTCCTTGCTGCCCCTTCATGCCTCTGCCAGTTCCTTGACATCCACCTTTCACCCTCTAACTCCCCACCTGACCGTTACACCTCCTCAATCTTCTTCCTTAAATGATGTGGTTCGCGGTACGTGCTCTGCTCCTGGTGATGCTGGGTGCCGAGATCCTGCTTTCCAGCGGAGACTCTCCCCGCAGAGAAATTAAGATTGATGGGGACCTTGTTCTGGGAGGCCTCTTCCCCATCCACGAGAAGGGCATCGGCATGGATGAATGTGGCCGGATCAACGAAGACCGTGGCATCCAGCGACTTGAGGCAATGCTCTTCGCCATAGATCAGATCAACCAGGACGTAGGTCTGCTACCGGGGGTGGCTTTGGGCGTCCACATCTTGGACACGTGCTCGAGGGACACCTATGCTCTGGAACAGGCGCTGGAGTTCGTCAGGGCTTCACTTACAAAAGTGGATGATACGGAGTTCATCTGTCCAGATGGTTCCTACGCACTTCAGGAAGACAGTCCGCTGGCCATAACTGGAGTCATTGGGGGATCTTTTAGCAGCGTCTCCATACAGGTTAGATACAGTCAATTTGATTTAAAATGGTTATGAAGAATGCACAAAATGTTAATGAGAAAAGCTTAACTAAATTTAACTAAACCAAAAATTAATTGGTTGGAATGCACATGCTTATCAGACCACATACGTCAGCCTATTTTAACACAGTATAAAAAATAATACTACACTATTTATACAAGGTTCAACTCATTTCTTAAGTCAGTTTAATATAATTTAAGTTGAAATTTTTTATACAGCATTATATATTTTTTTTTTATACATTATATATTTTTATAATTTTTTTGTACTTAAAAAAATGAAGGCAGCATTTTTTTTTTACAGTATGGGTTTTTATAATAATAATAATAATAATTTATAAAAATAAATTAGTTGATTACAATAAATTGTGCATGGAATAAATAAATTATTGTTGTTTGTTGCAACTTATGTATAAAAAGCAAAACTAAAAGTCCAAACATCTAAATAAATAAATAAAATGAATTAAAACTTCTAACTACTTGAATAAATTGAAAAAAGTTTGAATAAATAAATTATGGAATACAACAATAAATAAAAAAAAACACTTGGATTTCATCAAAAATAACTCAATTTGTGTTCTGAAGATGAACGGATGTCTTACGGGTTTGGAACAACATGTGGGTGAGCAATAAATGACAGAATTTTCATTTTTGGGTGAACTAACCTTTCACTCATTTTAATTGAACAAGAAACAGAAAATTCAGTCTCTGTATATAACCTCCCTTAACATGTTCAAGTTCATTTTATGAGCACAGTCACTTAAATAACCCTCTTTTATTTGTGTACAGTTTGAATTCATTGCTTTTACTGAATTATTTTCAGGTTCGGCTTTGTGAATCACAAATTTGCTCTTTACGCTCCAAAAGCCTACTTGGCAAAACAACACCACAGCTCTTTTTCCTGACCAACTATGAAGAACCCAATTCATTATTTAGAGGGCCGCCCTCAAATAAAACTCTGCGCCACCTCCGTTTTCATTCTTCGTCCCTGTAAATCCAGTTTGCTCTTTCCTTTCCTCATGTACGTGCACGGATTAGCACTGCGGCTATGCTATTGTGTGTGTTGTGCGTTGTTGCTTTCTAGTATCACTGGTGACAGAGCCATGGGAATTTGCATAATTTTGCATAACCCTCTCCCCATTTGTGGCTCAGCAAAAGCTGACTTCCTCTATCAGTTCCAAAATCCGTAATCTGTCTAACCCTCCTTTCTTCTTGTTCCCTCTCTCTGTCTTTTTCTTGTTCTCTGTCAATCCTTTCCCCCCGTCACCCTGCAGTTTTATTTAGCGATATTGCTCTGTTTCTGGCAAAGAGCTAGGAGAATTGTGACCTCACAGTGGTCTCTCTTTAGATAACCATTGTTATCCATTGCTCTCCTTTCATAGTCAACGACTGGGCATTGTTTTTCTCTCACGACACTGCCTGTTGTTTGGCAATCCCGCCTCCCTCCCTCTGGCAGACTCTCTCTTGAGATTCTGTGTACACTTCTGTCCCTTATTCCTCCATATTCTTTTAAGTTAAATCATTTCTCAGAGTCAAAAGGGATAAAGTACGGTTATTTTAGGTTGAACTGAAAAAAAAACCAGTATTTTATTTTCTCTTTTGGGGACTCCTCTCAGTAAACAAAGTTCAGACATTGCTTTTTCTTTACATCCTGAGATATTTAGTTTCTTTTCTTCTCATTAACTCTTTACCCGGCATTGACAGAATTTTCCGTCATTTATGAGACAACGCTTTCCCGCCATCAACAGAATTTACTGGCTCTCTCATGCTTTCACTGTTTATGTGTTACACGGTACTAATACGTATCTTCTGAAAGAGTACAGAATCTCTGGATCAAAACAGACAAAAAAAGAAGCAGAAACAAGTGATAAAAGCACTGCTTATGCACGTTGTAGTCTTTCGGGGGAAAAAACATGATTTTCTTAGCTTCAAAATGCATTCAAATTTTGCTTTTTTATGTAATTTGCCCACATTCAAGTGTTGATAAAAAACAATGCATGAAAGCTTTAAAAGCGCTGTCCTTTCTCTTAATAAATTGCATGTTCAGCTATTCATACAACAAAATATTCTGGGGGCCATTCAAGTTTTGTGAAAATCAAAAATGCCGGAGGTGGCAGGCAACTTTATTTAAAAAATAAAATAAAATAAAACAAAGAAAAAACTTGAATTACTGTTCACAACCCATTTCACTTCTGTAATGTGAAGTTCAAAAGTCTGGGGTCAGAAAGATTTTTGTTTTTATGACAGAAATTAATACTTTCTATTTATCAAAGAACCCTGAAAAAATGCATCGCAGCACAACTGTTTTTTAACATTGATAATAATAAGAAATGTTTCTTGAGCAGCAAATCAGCATATTAGAATGTTTTCTGAAGGATCATGTGACACTGAAGACTGGAGTAATGATGATGACAATTCAGCTTTACCATCACAGGAATAAATTATATTTCTAAATATATTCAAATAGAAAACAGTTATTTTAAATTGTAATAATATTTCACAATATTACTGTTTTACTGAATTTTTGAATAAATGCAGCCTTGATGAACATTAGAGACGTCTTTCAAAAACAAAACAAAAAAATCTTACAGACTCCAAACTTTTAAACGGTTAATTTCAGAGTGGAACAGAAGCATATCCTGCCCCCTTTTTTCAAAAAAAAAACAAAAATTTTTTTTTTCAAAATCATTACATACAACAGGACTGAACTGTATGTGTTTTTCTAGCTTTGACGTAAAGATTTGGATAACCATGCATGCCAGTATCAGTGTTATGCAAAGGAGATATTATACTCTGCATTTCTGCACATTTAGCGTGGGGTGTGTGATATGGAAGAGCCAAGCTGCATTTCACCAAAGAAAAACATTTCCACACTGCTCAGCCCTGCTGTGTCCTCTTAATTGGGCTAATATGGCTTGATCTAATCGAATGACTAAAAAAAGAATATTTTATGTATCATAGACTTTGGATAATTAATTCATAAGTTGCTGACTTATTGATTGAAAGGGTTTTTAATGCAATACTGTATATGTTTATGTGTGTGTTTCTCCCAGGTGGCCAACTTGCTGCGGCTATTTCAGATCCCTCAGATCAGCTATGCCAGTACCAGTGCCAAACTCAGCGACAAATCCCGCTACGACTACTTCGCACGCACCGTCCCTCCAGACTTCTACCAGGCCAAGGCCATGGCAGAGATCCTGCGTGCCTTCAACTGGACCTACGTATCCACTGTTGCCTCCGAGGGTGACTATGGAGAGACAGGAATCGAAGCCTTCGAGCAGCAAGCCCGTTTGAGAAACATCTGCATCGCTACTTCGGAAAAAGTGGGGCGATCAAGCGCAAAACGGTCTTCGTACGAGGCGGTGGTTCGTCAGCTTCTACAGAAGCCCACAGCCCGTGTGGCCGTGCTTTTTCTGCGTAGCGACGACGCTCGAGAACTCATCGCGGCCGCAGCACGCCTCAATGCATCGTTCCTCTGGGTAGCAAGCGACGGCTGGGGGGCGCAAGAGAGCATCGTCAAAGGGAACGAATTCACGGCGGATGGGGCGATCACGCTGGAGCTAGCGGCTCATCCTTTACCAGACTTCAACCGCTACTTCCAGAGCCTCACGCCCTTTAATAATCATCGCAACCCATGGTTCAAAGACTTCTGGGAGCAAAAGTTTCAGTGTTCATTGGGCGGGCCTTCGGCAGCAGGGGCAGGAACCCCAAAGCCACCTTGTGACCCGGAATTGGCTGTGGACAGCTCAAATTTTGAGCCAGAATCAAAGATTATGTTTGTCGTAAACGCCGTGTACGCCATGGCGCACGCCTTGCACCGCATGCAACGTACTCTTTGCACCAACACCACGCGCTTGTGCGATGCCATGCGCAGTGTCGATGGCAGGAAACTCTATCGGGACTTTCTGCTTCATGTCAACTTTAGAGGTAACCTGCTTCGCTTTGTTTTTCTCCTAGCGGTTTCTCTCTGACTAGTACTGTAAGATTTTAAGGCATTCGCCGCGTATCTGTGTCACACTGTGGTTCTGAAACGACAGGTTTACAGGCTCTGTAATTAGAGACACTGTGTGTCTTGATTGCGACTGGGAGAATGAGGCAGGAGTCGAGCGTCTTCTGTCAGCGTCGCTGAGAGCTCGGCTTTGACTGACAGCTGAAGGAGAGAGAGGCAGGTAAAAATAAACTATGTAAAAGTGCTCAGCATGCTCAGGTTGGCATGGCAAGATGGGATTATGCCACACTTATCTGTGGCTATGCACAAACACATTTAAAGACAAATTCACAGAGGGAGAGAGCAAACGATAGCTAGAAGTTTGGAGGGGAAAAGATGCAGAGAATTTGACTATGCCAAACAGAGAAGATAGGAACAACAGCACAATTATACATAAGCAGTGCATATCGAATATATAGGGGATAATGTAGAGTTGCAAAATAAACCTTGATGGGGTAATCAGAACAGAGTGGTCAGAGTGGTCTTATTATCATTCTGAAGGGGGTTATTTTGCAATAATTATCAGCAGACCATGCATAATTTTGTTGATTACACGACTACTTACCAAATAAATAAATAAATGGACATGAAATATTAATCTGAATTAAAATATTATAATGTGAGAAAAGAGAGATTCTCACCAAGACTTCATTTTATATAAAAAATACAGTAAAGACTTTAAAATACTAATTTTCTATACTAATTTAAAATGACTGTTTTCTATCTTAATAGAATAATCTTAATACATTATAATATTTATATAGATAGATAGATAGATAGATAGATAGATAGATAGATAGATAGATAGATAGATAGATAGATAGATAGATAGATAGATAGATAGATAGATAGATAGATAGATAGATAGATAGATAATTTTTTTTTTTTTTAAATGAACCTCTCACTTTAACACATTAACTTTCGCACAAATCAAATTTCGCACTTAAAGGGTTAGTCTGCCCTAAAATGAAAATTTTGTCTTTTATTACTCACCCTCATGTCGTTCCAGACCTGTAAGACCTTCGTTCATCTTCGGAACACAAATTTTTGATGAAATAAAAATACCAGACATATTAAAGACATCTTTAATAAAGTTGACGTGACTGCAGTGGTTAAACCTTAATTTTATGAAGCGACAGGAATACTTTTTGTATTTGGCTCAGTATTGGCCGGCTCCTGCGTCAGCATCACAGGCATGTGTCGTGCTGCTCACGTGAACAGCGTCGGCCAATACTGAGACGGTGTTCTGATGTAGAACCTTGAAGCGCTGAATGTAAACAGCATACGAGAATGACACAGAAGAGAAGATATTGTTGAATAAAGTCATTATTTTTGTTTTATTTTTGCACACAAAAAGTATTCTCGTCACTTCTCAACCTGTGCAGTCATGTCACCTTTTTTAACAATCTTTTTAGTACATTTCTGGACCTTAAAAGTGCTAGTTAAGTTGCTGTCTATGGAGGAATCAGATCTCGGATTTCATAAAAATATCTTAATTTGTACTCTGAAGATGAACGAAGGACTTACGGCTGTGGAACGACATAAGGGGGAGTAATTAATGATTAATTTTTTTTTATTTTGGAGTGAACTAACCCTTTAATGGCAGCACATTATTGTCGGATGCTGAAATTAGCAAAAAAAATCTACCACACAACCTACATGGTATATCAAAATACCATGGTATTACCATCCGATACTATCTCTATACCGCCACAATATTTTTTGTAAGTACAGTACATATGTGTGCATATGTATGTATGAAAGGCAGAGCTAGAGAGGGAGGTAGCGCTAGTTTCACACACAGAACAGAGAGAAACACACAAAGACAGATGGAGAGAGTGAGTGAGAGAGAAAGATCGGGCAGATAAAATGACGGGAGAGAGGTTGAGTGGGCTGGTACGCATCAGCAGAAGAACATTCTCTTTGAAGTTCACCATCTTCATTTTTCAAGCGCAGAATCAAAGACGTGTGGGGTTTGCTGTCTGGGGCGATTGAGAGGGAGGCAGGAGGCAAGCCATGCAGGAGAAAAGGAGGAAAAAACGTCATCATCATCATGCAGACAGAGGAGATGGAGGTAGAGAGAGACAGAAAAGACAGAATGGAGGAGCTTGTGGAGTGAGAATGATTGTAGATGTGTTTAGAATCAAAAGAAGGATGTTGGTATGGATGGATGGATAGAAGATGGAAGAGATGAAAAGAGAAGCCCAAAAGGATTTACAGTTCATATTCTCCTCCCTTTGGTGAAGATTTAAGTCCCTCTGTGCTTCCCAGCATTCCCACTTGCAAAGTTCACACAGCTGGCTCTTCTCTAGCTTGAACACTAGACCTTTTGGTGCAGTCCCCGATTCTGTTTGTCATTGGTTTGGTTGGTTTTCAGAACTAGGACGCTTTTACTATTTCATATGACCAGTGGCAGGCCATTAACACTTGCTATTAAAGGAGACCTATAATGCCCCTTTTACAAGAAGTAATATAAGTCTCTGGTGTCCCCAGAATGTGTTTGTGACGTTTCAGCTCAAAATACCCCACAGATCATTTATTATAGTTTGTCAAATATGCCCCTATTTGAGTGTGAGCAAAAACACATATTTTTTGTGTCTCTTTAAATGCAAATGAGCTGCTGCTCCCGCCCCCCTTTCCAGAAGAGGGCGGAGCTTTAACAGCTCGTGCTTTGGTCGCTCAACAACAACAAAGCTGGAGAATCTTACGGAGCCACAATGACGATTGTCGGTATCGATGTTCAGCCTTACATTGTTCAAACCGGAGTCGGACACTGATGGAGAGACTCAGGAAGGAGTTACAACTTTTAGATGTTCATCAACTAGCATGTTAATTTTTTGTGCAAATCCAGTGTTGAATTGACCCTCGTTTGTGAAGCAGACTGGCGTAAAATGATGGCATGGCAACAATACTCTACCATACCCAGTGTTGGAGAAAGTTACTTTTAAAATTAATGCATTACAATATTGCGTTATTCCCTAAAAAAGTAACTAATTGCTTTACTTAGTTACCTTTTATGAAAAGTAGTAAGTTACTGAAGGAAGTGCATATTTATGCCTGTACAGTAGAGGGCACAACTCACAAACAAACCTTTCAGCTGTGCTGCTATTCTGGATTAAAGAAGAATAGAATACAGGAGAAGGAAGTTCATCACTCTTATTTGTAAATATTTCTAAATAAGTCATTTTTGCCTATTAGTATGGTTAAATTAGATCATTGAAGGTCAGCAGCAAAGACATTGGTTAATAAAGTGAGATTAAATACATAAAGTATATTTGTGTAATTTAATATAGTTAAGTATTACATGTTTGTGTAAAATTCTGAGATTGCATTTCACAGTTTTTATTCATTTTAAGGAATACTGATATATGGAAATATGAAATATGGAGCAAAATAATAAATTTATATTAATGTGCATATTAGTTATTATTTTAGTCGTAGTTATTGTAGTACATAAACACACACACACATTATATATATATACACACACACATTTTGTTTAGTTCATTTTGTTGATGTACCAAGATAACAACCGGAAATAAGAAAATAATTT
This sequence comes from Zacco platypus, assembly GCA_038088235.1. Classification (NCBI taxonomy): domain Eukaryota; kingdom Metazoa; phylum Chordata; class Actinopteri; order Cypriniformes; family Xenocyprididae; genus Zacco; species Zacco platypus. The sequence continues at coordinate 19,061,091 of CM076075.1, read as the reverse complement.
TAAAAAACTATAATAGATATTTCAAAAACTAAAAAAATGACAAAAACAACAAAATTACTAAAACTTAGAATTTCTAAAAATAAAAATGAATAAAAAAATTATATAATTATGACATTAAACAATGATACTAAATAACACTGTTCAGTGGAACATAAAAGACGGTATTTTGTGAAATGTCTCTGTGTGTAAATGGCAAACATCTCATCTGATCATTTGTGATTGAATGACCTAAAGATAGATATTAATAACTGGTATACCATTTACTCCACAACCCTGAAGAATTCTCAACCACCTTCTGGAACGTTCCTCCAGCAGGAGCTGTTTATGGTTTTTTGCATGTTAAAAGTGTTAGAAGCGGTTAGCTGGATGTCACAAAGTGCTATTCACAGACAGCTCCTCTTGTCAGTGGTGTTGTGTAAAAACCTTACCCTCTGCATCAGAGTGTTTCTGTGCTGCGAGGAGCCTGTCACATCTCCAAGAGCCTGACTCCTCGAATACCCTAACACACTGTGGCAACATGCCGTTGCTATAGCAATTAGGTCGCCACATGGCATCAAGTGGTGAGGTAATCCAGTAAGGGTTACAGGAGGTGTTCTGTCAACAGAGAGAAAAAGAAAGCAAGTAAGATAGAGGGATGCAGTGCTTCTATTGAGGTCACACTCATTTAGACTCTAAGCACAAACACACACTCATAGATATTAGCCCTCATATTCCAAAACCGTATGATCTGACTGGCTTTCTACTACCCTCTAAAGTAAAATCCTATCCAAAATTGAATCTCATAAGTGATATATCTGAAACTGTACACACCAGAAATAGTGCTTCCTGTGACGTGGCTACACGTGAACCGCTTGTAATCAGTCAAACTGAGGTTTTAGCTTTTATTGGGTTTTATTTTATACACTTTTTTTGTAATTTTTTTTTTTTTTTTTTTGGGAATAGCAATTTTGAAAGTGTCACATACTGAAGAGTTCAAGAAACTAACAGTGCTGCATAACACCTGGCATATGCTGTTTTCTGCTGGATAAGTCAAAAATCATTATTGCTAAAAGTATTACTGTAAGCCATTTTTTAAATGACAAAGCACTAACACTGTGATAAAAAATGAGTGTGTGTGTATTTTTTATATATATATATAAATACACAGTATATAATATAGTTATAATATATATAAGCATACTTATACTTATCGTACAATTAAGCATACATCATTTATCTTATTTAACGCGTTTGTTTTGTCATCATTGGCTATATCCAGCAAAGTAAAGTATCAGATTGAAGGGTAATTCTCACAAATTTTCTGTAAGCTTTTTTCAAGGCAAATTTTTGGTGTCTTTCCAAAAAAGAACACTTGAAGACTCATAAAAGGACACCAACTAACAAAATTATAGGAGTCCATATAATTCATCAATTTATGCACACCAAAGCACCAATGAAAAAAAAAAAAACACATTGCAGTACAAAACTTTTCAGAATTCAGAGTGCATTAGGCCTATGTGTACAGTGCAACAACAAAGAGTTTGTTTAGAGCTGTTTAAAACTTGTTTACATTTTAGATATGTCAAGTTGCACTACTGAGCAGAACTACTTGGAGATGCCAAAAAAACCCTAAACCAACCGCCTTGACCTAACTGCATACTAGATCGATTCAGAAGTACTAAACACAGCAACATACACATGATAGATAAAAACATTGAACTGAATGAATTTGTGTGGAAACAATGTACTGAATGTACTGAAATGGGTCCCCGCATAAATACAATGTGTGATCAGAGCTTCAAGAGCGCATCAATATAACGGAATCACGCGAGCTTACTGTACGACTGTACTTCACATGTCATTGGCTAAAACACATTATTGTTCAAATATGTGTGGTCAGCATGATTTCTTGTTTAAAATAAGTCCCTTATGTTCACCAAGGCTGAATTTTTTTAATTGCATTATAAATATTATTACAATTTAAAACATTTTTTTTTTCAATGTTAATACATTTTAAAATGTAATTTATTCCTGAGATTTCAGCAGTTGTACTGCTTAATATTTTTGTAGAAACCATGATACTTTTCTCAGGATTCTTTGATGAAAATAAAGTTCAAAAGAATAGCATTTTTATTGGAAAGTAAATCTTTTCTAAAAGTATAAATGTTTTTATTGTCACTTTTGATCAATTTAATAAGTTGTTGATGAAGATAAAAAGAAAAAAAAAAACCTAAACATTTAATTTTGAAAGGTTGGGAACTCCTATGATGCTTCAAAATGCTGTCTAAGTAGGCACCTCACTAAAATTCAGAAAAGAGCTATTGAGACAACACAAACGCACACACACAATAGGATATTTGTGTTTTTCCTTTTCTCAGACACTTTCAACCCACACACCATGAAGCAAAACAATTGCTCGTCCGCCCACCATTGCCACACAAACACACACACACACAAACACACACATTGAATGCTGAGATTTAACCATCACCTCCATCTGCAGCCACTAGATCACTTACAACTAATTAGCCGCCTCTCAAATTCACAGATCTGGAGTAAATATTTATCATGCCTCACAACAATAGATTATTATTTTAGCAATGGTGTATTTTCGGAACAGCAAAAGCAATTGACACCGAGAAGATACAGAAGAGTTTTCACCTTACTTACATTCTTAACACACACAACAACATAATGCACTATGAAACAAAGTCATCGCTCATCCACCCACCATTAACACAGACACACACACACACACACACACACACACATTGAACAGGCACCACAGAAAGAAGAACTTGTGTAGCCTATTTGTTGTTCTATGGAAAATTTATTGTCATGAAAATAGTGATGTGGGACAGCATGAATAGCATCTCTGCACTCCGATACACAAATTCACAACACAGAACTGCTGTACATTTGTACAGCTGGAAAAAGTTGTGGATAGAGATGGTAAACCATAAGCAAATCTTGAGACTGCAGTAGACACAAATGTCAAGTCAGAAGCTCACCCTGTGCAAATTGCCCTGCTAAGAATAAAGTAACGTTATGGTTCCTTATATTACTTATTTCCCTCCAGGAAATGAACATTCTGATTTATGAATTATAAATACCTGAAAAGAAACATACTCTTGTTTTATCTACATTACTATCTAAAAAGTGAATAAAAATTTTGAAAGTACTGACAATGCAAAAAAATGCTAAAATATTAAAGGATATATTAAAATGATCAAAAGTGACCGTAAAAACTTGTTTACAAAGATATACATTTCAAATAAATGCCATCATAGTAATGAATTACATTTTAAAACAAATAGTTTTTTTTAGTAGAATTCTAATATATTTTTACTGTATTTTTTATTTTAAAAATGGAGTCTTAGTGAGCATAACAGCATAAACTATTAAAAAAATATTGCTGACCCTAAATTTTTTTTTTTTTCAATAAAAGTCAAATGGATTCAAATTTTCCAGGTCCAAAAGTGACATGAAGCATATAACTCAATTTAAACCACTGAAGTCTTAAACGGAAGGTTAACCCAAAAATGAAAACTCGGTCATTATTTACACATTTTGGAAGAATGTTTGCAAATGTTTGTTTTGGAAGCAGATCTTAGCCCCCATTGACTACCATAGTTGGAAAAATGAATACTACGGTAGTCAGTGGGGGCCGAGATCTGCTTGGTTACTGACATTCTTCCAAATATCTTCTTTTGTGTTCAGCAGAACAAAGAAATTTATACAGGTTTGGAACAACTCGAGGGTGAGTAAATTGTGACAGAATTTTCATTTTTGGGTGAACAATCCCTTTTAGTAGTGATACAATCACTTTGTATAATGAACAGGGCGACATTTAAGTCGTTATTCACTCTCAAATCAAATGAAGTTATTGATAAACCTGTGTATAGGTACACACAAGAACCAATGAGATTTAATGATACTAATGGGTAACACGGTTTCATTTGGACTATATGCATGCAGTTGAGTTAAAAATACAAAAAATGTATTTAAAAAGAATTTATAAGTCTTACATTTCATTTTGTTAAACATAGATACTCTGGGTGAAAAAAAAAACTCGATAAATGGGAACCTTCTGCATGTCTGTGCACTTTGTAGACTCTGATAGTGGTTCTGTGACTTTCATTTTGCAAAATAATTTATTGTCATAACATTGTCATTTACAAGTCAAAGTAGAGTCCTGAGTCACTGGTCCAAGTCGTTTTTTTTATTTAGTCAAGCAAGTCATAAATCCTTAAATGTGCAACTCGAGTCAAGTAATGAAACTATAGTGTCCTACCTCTGCTATCTCCTCACGACACACCTCTTTATCGTTTCTTTCTGCTCTCTCGTTCTCTGTGAAGAAACTCTTCAAACTGTCAAACTCAGCTGTGCGCGTGTCTGCGGATGTGTGTGTGTCCTTGACGGAGATGGTGTATCTGAATGGCGACTGTCAGTTGCATAGGTATGCACAGCAGAGATATGTTGTTTTTAAACCTTGAATTTTGGAAATTTCTCAGATGCCAGACTGATGTTATGGTACCTGAGAGTTGAGCGGATGATGCTCAGTGGTTACATTGCCAGTTCTCCATGTCTCTGTCAAAACGGAAAATAACGTTACCATGGAGCTTAAAGAGTAACTGGCAAGCGTATATATTACCTGAGAGAGAGACGAGAGAGCACAAGTTGCTACAATGAAAAGAAATGAAAAAAAAAAATAAGCTAGCAGTTTTCTGTTGAATATATATATATATATATATATATATATATATATATATATATATATATATACATACATACTTACATACATACATACACACACACACATATTCTATAAAAGAAATTGTCAATTGTTTTTAGTAGTGACCTACTGAATGAATCAGTGTGTTTGAACAAATCATTTGAGTGCATGATTCAATGACTCACTCATAAACATACATCACTAGTTCCACTGCTGAATGAAAGTGAAAGTCGTGACATATTGTCAAGTATGCTGACCCATACTCGAAATTTGTGCTCTGCATTTAACCCATCCAAGTGCACACACACAGCAGTGAGTGTTGAACACACACACAGTGAACACACACCCGGAACAGTGGGCAGCTATTGCTACAGCGCCCGGGGAGCAATTAGGGGTTAGGTGCCTTCCTCAAGGGCACTTTAGTCATGGTATCGAAGGTGGTGAGAGTGCTGTTTATTCCCAATCCCCACCTTCAATTCCTGCCGGCGTAGGAATCGAACCGGCAACCTTCACGTTACAAGCCCAGTTCACCATTTGGCCACGACTACCCCTAGAATTTAGGGTGTTTCTCAATTGGAAGGCTACGTCTTCGTAAGGCTGCCAATTCTTCAAGCTCTGTCGAAGGACGTCTTGTTTTACAGGATCCTTGGAAAGCAGCGTTCGTTTTGCATCCTTCACTTGGCTATTTTGAAGGATGCATCAATGCATTCATGTCACCCACAATCCTTTGCACACATTCCAGTTCCAATGTTGCTTTGACTGTTGACTAGAAGTGTGCTGGAGAGCATCAAGGGTGTTTATCGTCCGCAAAAGGGGATCTCGCAAGCACCCTTCTGAAACCTAAAATGACGAATGGGAAACCCTACGGTCTTGTGGACTTAACTGACACACACACACCGCCCATTTCAAGTCCACAAGACTGCAAGACAAGTGCACATGAATTGTGCCATTTGGGATAGGCCTTTAGTGTATTTGAATCAATGATTCAATCAGAAAGACAGTCACTTGTCACAATCTGCTGACATAACCAGCAGAAACAGTGATTGAAAAACCCCCAAGTACAGATAGTTCAACTGGCAAACACGGACAAGCAGAACAATGTCTTACATCTTAATATTTTAAGGTATTAAAATGTTTTTTCTCCTTCAAAAAAATAAGTGCATGACACCCGCTATCAACTACATAGATTTGAACTACATTGATTGATATAATTGATGCTCTTCATGCCTATGATGATCTTTATGCCTTAATGTGTCAAAACAACTGTAAACAACTTTGTGAATCCCCTAAAGTGAAAGAGATGTAAATTCATGTTATTCATGTTCATCCTCGATCGGTTAGTAAGTTTATGACCCTCCGCTCCAAAAGCAGTTTGAATGATTCGTGTTGAGCTCTTCTTACACAGGTTAAACTTCTCTTGCTGGTCTTGTGCAATCTGTTCAGATCAGTTGAGCTATTTTAAGGCACTGTCAGACTACAAGCCTGATTTGATTGATTTACTGCATCTGTGTCTAAAGCATCCCATGACAAAACATGCACACATCTGTCAGGGATATTGTGATCGACACTGATAAGCTGTAGTTATTTAATCGTGTGGCAGATAAACAATATGATGACTGATTAATCTACACCCTACTGTTTTTGTCTATGACAGGGCTTTATTAAATGCTTGTGTGAAACTTTAGTTAAAAGTGAAACAAGGCATCAAAAGCTGTAATTCTTTTGTATCCTGCCATCATAAACGATTTTGAGTTTGAATTGAGGACCAGATCAAATTATATGATCAATTCAAGCTACATTTCAATCATTATCCCATCTATACATCCATACAAGATCTAATATCTGTATTTGTCATATCTATCTACCCATCAATCTATCACTGTTATTGCAACCATAATCATGAAACAATTGATAGAAAGATCAATGGAATGACAGACAGATATATATATATATAGATATCCCATCAGTCCATCAGATTGTCTCTGTGAAAGTATTTATTCCACAAACAGTATGTCCATATCCTTGGAGGCTCAGAGCAAGCTAATTAACTGCAATTAGTGTTTGTAACGGGTAATTATATTACAGTTATCCTGTTACCATATGTTGATTATTTAATACAGGGGTGTACTCGGCATCTGCCGCCAATGAGGGATGATTACTCATTATCAAGGTCGGTCGCCTGCCATCAAATCATAGAATGAACAGATGAGCTACGAAGAAATAAACTATGGGCCACATAAGGTTAATCTGATCCAGCGTACGATGAAGTTCTTGAATACAGCAAGATGTTTGTGGATTTCATTGCAACTCAGCTGCGTGTGTGGGGAGATCTGCGAGTGCATGGGTGTTGACATTGACGTTATCTTTGTGAATGATGGGGTTCATAACTTCTAACCTGTTTTCCTTATCTGATGAATCATCATCCAGCAGCAAGCTTTCAGAGACCCTCTGAGCAATTACACCATGCAGAGAAACGTACTGCACCAGGTTTGGCTGTAGCCAACTATTTGTGTGTTTACATAAATAAATAACATGGTATTACTATTTTTAGATGGACAGATTGATAGATCGATAGACAGAATGATAGATCAATAGAACAAATGATAGAATGATAGATAGAACAATAAACAGACAGACAGAAAGACAGATAGATAGATCTCCACAACTTAAAAATTCTCGTTTTTTTTCCTCTTGCCACTATTGAAAAATAATCACTTCTACAAACAGTAGTGACAGTTTCACCATCATCCCTTGAGGGGTATTTTCTTCTCGTCGTTTCTCTCGGTTCACAATATATCATTCTCCCTGAGGCCAAAACTCAAGACAGAAGCATCAGCTCCTCTGTGCTCATTTGCCCATGTCTTATTTTGCACTGTGCTGACCAAGGACGCTTCCTTCCAGAGCCCCGAGCTACACTACAGAGGTGTGTGGGAGACTTCATATGAGCGATAAAACCAATACCTAGCACATAAACCCTGACAAAAAACAGCCTGATTCCTCCTCAAACCCTTGATATGTTCTCCGCTTGAAGTCGGATGGCGTTGTGTAGTCATTTTGTTTAGAGATTTGATGATACTTTTCTCTGCCTGCTTCATGAGCCTGCAGCCGTTCACGTACTTACTGATAATAACCAAAGACAGTCATAAAGGGAACTATCTGTTCTTGAGTTAATGTGTTTCATCCCACTTAATATGTGTGAATTAACTTCTCCCCCTCTTTCTCGTACTCTCTCTCTAGCTCCATTCTCCTCTGTCGGCTCGGAGAATCAAGTAAAATTTGACGCATATGGCGACGGAATGGGCCGCTACAACATCTTCAACTACCAGAGAGTGCCAGGCAGTGACAAGTTCACTTATATCCAGATCGGAGAGTGGGCGGAGTTTCTTTCTCTAAACGAGGGCTTGATCGGCTGGCCAAGGGGAGCAGACGTGCCCACGTCTCAGTGCAGTGATCCTTGCGCTCCTAATGAGATGAAGAAGATGCAAGCGGGTGAATACTGCTGCTGGATTTGCACTCCCTGCGAGCCCTATGAATACTTGCCAGATGAGTTCACATGCATGCCCTGCGCACCTGGCCAGTGGCCCCGTCCTGACCTGAGCGGATGCTACGACCTTCCTGAGGACTACATCATGTGGGAAGATGCTTGGGCCATCGGGCCCATTTCAATTGCATGCGTTGGCTTCATCTGTACCTTAATGGTCTTCATCGTTTTCATTCGGCACAACGACACACCGCTGGTCAAAGCATCCGGTCGAGAGCTGTGTTACATCCTGCTGCTTGGCGTCTTCATGTCGTACGTCATGACTTTCATATTCATCGCGAAACCGTCGCCTATCGTGTGCACGCTGAGGCGGCTTGGCCTCGGTACCTCGTTTGCAGTGTGCTACTCAGCCTTGCTCACGAAGACCAATCGCATTGCTCGCATCTTCAGCGGCGTGAAGGAGGGCGGGGCTCAGCGACCGCGCTTCATCAGTCCCAGCTCACAGGTGTTCATCTGTCTGTCACTGATCTCAGTGCAGCTCTTGTTAGTTTCCATCTGGCTACTGCTTGAAGTTCCCGGTACGCGGCGATTCACTACACCTGAGAAACGTCAGACTGTCATTTTAAAGTGTAACGTACGGGACTCTAGCATGCTGCTCTCGCTAAGCTACAACGTGGTTCTGGTGGTCCTCTGCACGGTCTATGCCTTCAAGACCCGCAAATGTCCAGAGAACTTCAATGAGGCCAAGTTCATCGGATTCACCATGTACACGACCTGCATCATCTGGCTGGCCTTTCTGCCCATCTTCTACGTCACCTCCAGTGACTACAGGGTACGTCTAACACTAAAATTCTGTAAAATTATATATATATATATATATATATATATATATATATATATATATATGAACTGAAATTCATATAATTGCAATAAATGTGACTTTTAAAGGGATATGTTACCCAAAGTTTTGAATTCAGTCACCATTCACTCATGTTGTTCCAAAATTGTATGACGTATTTTCTTCTACGACACACAAAAGTTACTTTGAAAAATTCCAGTTTTTATTTTTATCTTCCATACAGTGATAGACTGTGGCCTCCAAGGTTGTTTAGACCCCAATGTCAAAGTATCTTTTTTCATTTGTTCTGCAATGAAACAGTGACAGAATTTTAATTTTCGCGAGAACTTTCCCTTTAAGTAGGAAAGTAAGATTTGTAAAGACAAAGCTTGAATGATAACTTGACAAAAAAGTAAAATTATTTAATTATTATATTATAATTACTTGAAAGTAATTAAAAAAAGTTTTAAAAGTCTTCAACATTACAGAGATCTATAAGATTAGAAATAAGATCTAGATGACTTGACTTAGATTTTTTTTATTACATATCGTAAGATTGGTGAAGATGCCCTCCGTAGGAACAGTGCTCATTTAATGAAAAATATTATAATGCAAATTATAATATTATTGTGTATACATATATATATATATATATATACACACAGTTAAATTGAATAATTCCATTCAATTGGCCAATAGCATATGGCAGATCTAATTCTTGGAATTATTAAATAATATACTATTAATGTTAATGATTATTTTATTAATAAAAACACTAGCAACAACATGCCACCGGGGACCTTCTGCCCCAATTCTGAGGGTGGGGGACGTCTTTCTTCACTTATATTACACTTATATCTTCACTTTTCACTTATATTACAACCATGTTTGTTACAATACAAATCTAAATTAATTCAACTTCCTTTGGGGTCTGGCCAAATCATTTAAAATTCCAACTCATGAATTTAAAAGTAACCAATTTTAACAGTATTTTGCCCAGTCTGTCTGACATAAGCAGAAACACTGCTCAAATCAAATTAAAGTACCTGAAGCTAACTGAACACAGCTAGATTTAATCTATTTTAGTGAGAAAGAATCAAACTGATCTGAGCTGAAAAGCGGAACCAGAAAAAATCCATTAACATGCAAAACAGACAATGTTGTCTTGTATCCATGCTTGTGGGACCGCAAAACGCCTGCTGTTCGGATAGCTGTTACGTGTATTCAGAATTACACCAAGTAAGCAGAACTGTCAGATAGAAATCTGTTGACAAATTTAAATCTTCAGCAAACACATAGCCTCAACAGACAACTTCTCAATAGCTCACTGATGCAACAAATATATAACATAGAGTGATTCAGTGTGACAGAGCCTAAGCGTGTCTATAACCGAGCTTGTCATTCACCACACCAAGTGAATCCAAAGGAAACTTGAAGTACCCAAACAGCATTGCTGTAGATGGCCTGCTGACGCAAGGAGGAATTCTTGCAGGGAACAGGACAAAAATGGGTCTTACTAGGCCGCAGTCAATGAAGTGCGAAGAGAGGCTCTTTGCTCAAGAGACATGGCCCTCAGAGACTGCTTGCCCACAATGCTGATGCCTGTGGAAGCGCAGAATAGTTGAAAGATACAGAAACCTGAGTGCAAATGCATGCAGCCGCGCGATCAGAGCTACCAAGCGACTGAGTAGAACATAACAACAGAATAAGGACAGCTTTGTAGATGGCTCACACTGATTACACTGCAGAAAATATGAGCAAGACTAATAGAACAGCTAATCGGTTTGCGTATTTTTAGCAGGACGTGAACATATACGCGAATAGAGAACTTATTTAAACCCACTGATAAGTCATATTGAGATAAAGGTCTAACTGAAACAGATCACACCATTCATTTAGCTCTCTGTGAAATCGTTCCTTAAGCGGAACAGCGTTGTTTTCCCCTGGGGTTGATAGAGCCCTGTTCAGTTTAGTGTTATATCCGTCCTCCAATCCCTTCACTCACAGCGGCGCGCCTTGACGGGGGACTGCGGGGAGCAACACGAAGATCCAAAACTGGAGTGAGGAAAATTATGTTGCTAATGGGAGGCGTTCAACTACTTCTAATCAAATGCTATTTACGCAGCACTTTGCTAAATGTCACTGTTATTATACCCCTGTGCTCTACCTCTTTATTAGCCAAGAGTTTCTTGGTAGTCAAAACTAATAGCTTCTGATTATCAGAATAAATGGAAGTCACTATAGAGACGACGGGTGAGAAATGAATTGTGTTTATCCTCTCTCTTTCAGGTCCAAACCACAACCATGTGTATATCTGTCAGTCTGAGCGGATTTGTGGTGCTGGGCTGCATGTTTGCCCCCAAAGTCCACATCATAATGTTCCAGCCTCAGAAGAACGTCACCAGTCATCGGTTAAACATGAACCGGTTCAGTGTAAGCGGGCCGGCCACTAGCTACGCGTCCCATGGTGAGATCTACACACAAACAAACAGATACAGTATATTAGATATAAACATTTGAACACTGACTTTAAGTATTACTTTGTCACATTTGTGCCATGAACACAAATAATACAGCAAATTGTGTGACTTACTGAGGAGAGATCTTCTATTTATTAATTTTCATTGATCTCCATATTTTTCTTTTTCCTCCAGAATCTCGTATTGGAATTTTGATAATAACAAGCTAAATCATTAAATAAAAATACATAATAGATACAAATACTTAAAGGCACAATATGTAAGATTTTTGGATTAAAACATCCAAAAACAACTAGAATAGTGTTATATCTTTTGTTGACTTGTGTATTTACATCATCCCAAATGTTTACAAGAATGTTTAAATCCAGAGAATTAAGCAATTTTAAACACGACACGAACCGTGTCCATGCGTCGCCTATCAATGACATCATACCTGCGTTACCCTCGATTTGTAGAAACCATGGAAATACCAAAGACGCTTTAATATATTATGTGTTTTATTAGACAGGTGAGCAACTGTTTGGATGGATACATTCATCGACAGAAAACTAATCATGTTATATAGCTCAACACAGTAAGTCTTATTGTTTAAATCTCGTTTTCTTGATTTTCAGCGAGTACCATGTTTTACCATGCCTAATATCGATCTAGCTTACTGCATTGCAGTGTGCAACAAGTGTCTCATAGTAGCCGCGGAGTGAACGCAGAGTAGCACTATAACAACTTTCAACACACAAATGTATCTAATATGATAAAACAGCGCTGCTTTACCCCACATACGCATGACCAGAAGAAGCTCTCGAAACGTGTTGCACTCGCCTCTCATTAGCAATCGCTCCAGCGGCACTCAACCCTGCTCTGCTTCATACTACAGTAACATTAATAATATCATCTATGTACATGATTTCTGCCCGAGTCCTGCATCCGCTGCGGCTGGATGTGACCGAAACAACCGATCGTGCAGAAGCTGAAAATGGAGATGTGAAATTGGACACTTTCAACTTCCGTAGTGATGCTCATGCTGCATTTTCATACTCTATCACAGGTTAAGTGATGTTACTTTGATGCCATACATAAAAGTCACATGGCGTCAACACCATCTCAAATCGCAAAAAATTTCTAACCAGCATGCACTGCTTCAAGTCAGCCGCTGATCGGTCTGCGCAGCGCTGCATGAAGTCGAACAAGCCTAACACTTCCCATCATTCCACGCAATCAAATAATCATCAAGCTACGCCTTTGTTTTGAATAAGCGGCCTCTAGCTGCCAAAATGTACATAGTGTGCCTTTAACTTCAGATAAAAATATGTATAAATCATGCCACTATTCTGAGAAAAAAATAATTCAGAATTCTGTAGAGTATTTTTTGTAAGGATTTCCCCAGAGTAACCGCTTATTATTTATACCTACTTATTACTATTCTAAGCAGACGTAGTTTCCACCTGGCGACTACCCTGGACAGCCTATCAATGTGCTTAAACAAGCGTCAAGAGAAGGGATGTTGATGCTAAATAAATCGTCTATAAATAGTTAATTTCTGACACTGGCTTAAGCACACTTTGAACACTTTAAAAACGCCCTGGTAACTATTTAAAACATGATTTTATCATTATTGTTATAGCATTATGTTTCTAATGTGATCATATAGAATATATACAAGCATGCAAAATTGCAAACATGATGACCCACAAAAAAACAAAAAAAACAATATTGAATTGAGAAAAATGCTGCAAAGCAATTTATTTGTGCTCTAAATAAAAGTGACGCACAAGGCCAACTGGTTGTCAATGTTGAACTTTCTGCAGTGCTTACACAGGCGGTTTGTAGTGATTACAGCCCTTTGATATGCCAATTTACACTGAGGATTTTAATGTCAGCATTGTCACACAGAGCAGTTGTGTAAGAGCCCAGAGGAAAGGTGCGGTAGGGAGCGGCCGTTCTGCCGCCTGATGGTGGGTAATAAGCCCATGTGTGCACAGACAACAGCTTCTGCTCTAATGCATTATTCATAAGCACAAAAACAGATCAGGTAAACAGTTTCATCTTTATTTACATTTCATTCATCTAATAAATAACATGACAGACACTGCAAAGAGAAGACACAGTGCAGAGCAGAGATCACATACAGTCACGCACTAGGAGGGAAAAGAGGGGGAGGGAGGTGATGAGAGGAGAATCAAATGGGGGAAAAGTTGTCAGTAAACTTTGTGAAAAGTTTGTGGTGCCTTTTTGAAGTTGGCCATCAGTGGCTGACTATGTTCAGAGTCGCATTCTAACATACTATCACTTGCTACAGTATATAACATGCATACACAGTATGTACATTTTTGAGTGATGACCTACCATATCTCAAAATGTGCAGTATACAACAGAAATTAAAAAATAAAATGATAACACTTTACAATAAAGTCTCATTTGTTAATATTAGATAATGTATGAACTAACACATTCTAACAATGAGCAATACATTTATTACAGTATTAATCTTTGTCAATGTTGGGTAATAAAAATCTAGCCATTCATGTTAGTTCACAGTGCGTTAACTAATGTTAACAAATACAGCTCTTAATTTTAATAATGTATTAGCAAATGTTGTAATTAACATTAACTAATATTAATAAATGCTGTAGAAGTATAGTTAATTCTTAGTTCATGTTAACTAAAGTAGTTAACTAATGAAACCGTATTGTAAAGTGTTACCAAATAAATAAATAAATGTAAAATAAATGTATAATCACAAAAATATGCATTAATGCATGGTTACGTAATATATACAATTTTTGGATTGAATTTAAGTAGCACTTTATTTTAAAGTTATTTTACTACATGTACTTACTGTAGTAATAACAGCAAATTACGCAAAATTACAACTAACCCTAAACCAAACCCTAACTGTAACTCAATAGTAAGTACATGTAGTTAATTTATATTACTCAGTAATTATTTTAGTAATTACAATGTAACTACATCACCTTAAAATAAAGTGTAACCTGTATTTCTTGCCAATATAAATACATTATGATATATAATACAGTAATGGCCAAAAGTGATGTCCGGCCTAAGAAAATTGACATCTTCAGCCTTTATTCAAAGACTATAAAAAAATAAAGATTTTGTAAGCGTATTGCAGTTATGCTTAGAGTCAATTGTTTTATTTGTAATATTTTGGCCAGGATGTCATAGAAAGAAATTATGAACACATGCAAAACAAGAGAGAACCAACAAAATATTAATAACTGATTATGTTATAATCAGTGTATGCGGTTTCCCATAAGCTTTTTTTCCATAATAAAATACAACCTGTAGCAAATAATTTTTGACAAACTATTTTGACTTATAAATACCTTAAACTCCACTTCGAACTATTGCCTCATCGTCGGACTCAGTTTCCCACAATGCATCACACATGCACACTACATTTCCCAGAAGCCCCATACCTAGTCACTGATCACCTCAACCAGCTGCAGCTCATTATCCAGACTATTTAAGAGACATTCAGCCTTGCACACATTGCTAGGTCTTGATTTACTGTTGTGTTCATTTCCAAGCGTTTTTCCCATGGTTGGTTTCCTATTTTGATTTCCTGGATTTCCGTGTTTTACCCTTGCCTGTTCCTTGGACTTTGTTTGTTTGCTGCCTGACCTGATCTTTCGCCTGTTTAATGACTACGAGTTTGCTTATCATCTGCCATTCCTGTCTGCCATGTATTGACCATTGCCTGTTTGACTACGTCTGTAAATAAAGCCCACATTTGGATCCCACTCCGCTAATTCATCATAACAGAAATTCCTTATATTTTGATGGTATATTTTGATGTAGGGCCATTAACAACAAATATCCCGTTCGGATATCCCAAAATATCCACTACTGTATGCTGTTACGATGATGTAAAATTACTTCATATGTCCCACCACTTTTACTTCCCTTTTTTTCCGTTCATTCTTTGCATTTGTCTAATTCTCCTTTCGTTCTTTCTTTCTTAAGCATCCGTGAGC
This sequence comes from Zacco platypus, assembly GCA_038088235.1. Taxonomy (NCBI): domain Eukaryota; kingdom Metazoa; phylum Chordata; class Actinopteri; order Cypriniformes; family Xenocyprididae; genus Zacco; species Zacco platypus. The sequence goes on along the minus strand of CM076075.1, from coordinate 19,045,583 downwards.
GCCCAGTACGTTCCGACGGTGTGCAACGGAAGAGAGATTGTTGACTCCACCACTTCCTCTCTGTGACCCCGCCCCCTCCTCCAGACTCCTGCTCCTTAGCGACTGTTAGCCAATCAGCACACATTGTGCTCTGCCCAAGAACTAGGTCTGCCTACAATGTGTAGAAAGTGTGTATGATTATGATTATTATTAAATTATTTTTAGGGCTCGTTGTAAATATTAACTGACATTGTTGTAGAGAAACAAAAGAACAAAAAAAAAATCCTTTATAGAGAGATTTTGGAAACTTTTGTTTTGATAGCTTTATTATGTATGTTGTAAACGGCCATGATGTGATGATGTAAAACTCAAACCAGTTTTTGATTGGGCCACAGTAGAGACTGACAGAAATGGCTCCGCCTGCAATACTGGACACAATTTGTGGTCGTTTTCTTTTGTAGGCCTCATTGTAATAATCTAAACTGTATGTATTTCTATGTTGTACATTTTGTACAGAATCTTAACCGATGGTTTTAACAGCACACGTCGACAGTATAAGAGTCTACGCTGGTCATGAGGTCCAGAGCAGGAAAACCATCAAGTGAGCGCTCGCACCTCAAACTTCACGTCGTCTCATTACAGGCAGTGGCTTGATGCCAGAGGTTACACCACCATTTTAGTAAACTGTCATGACATTGGAAAACATATTACATTAACTGCATCTCATAAGCATTATGTTGAGATGGCTGTGATGCATGTTTATGTTGCAGCACAGATACGCAGTGTTTCGAGATGTTATATATGTTTACATTGCCAGTGATGAGTAGCCTTCAGGGACGGAAAGTCTGGAAGATGAGCAAGTGAGGTACTGTGAATCTTACAAAGTTGACACATACCTCTTTTCCACTATCATGGTGCTGTTGCAGATTTGCTGAAGAAGAACAAAACAGGTCCATATCTTCCCCTTAAACAGTGACAAACCAGGAAACGGTGCTGTAACGCTCGCCCCAAAAAGTATGTTTTAAATCCTCAAAAACTTAAACTGCAAGTATTTATAAATATTTGAAAATATACATATTTGCAATATACATTTAATATGTCTCTTATGCTCACAATCGCTGCCTTTATTTGATAAAATACATATAAAAACAGCAACACTGTTAAATAATAATAACTCAAAGTTAATTAAATTATTAGTTAATTTTAAATTTTAAATGTCGTTCACTTCTATAATGCCAAAGCGGAATTTTCAGCATCATTACTCTAGTGTCACATGATCCTTCCGAAATCACCCAAATATGCTGATTTGCTACTCAAGAAATATTTCTTATTATTATTAATCCTTACACAGATGTGCCGCTTTATATATTTGTGAACCCCAACTCTGGCACCGGCACCATTTCAGTGGAAAAATGGAAAATTAGTCGTGTTTTTGACATGGGAAATGCTTTGTGATGCAGCGAATGTAAAATGTATTCTGTTGTTCAAAATCGGCTTGTTGTGCCTTATCATTTGTCCTATAGTTTTAATATGAGAGGTTCCTCAGAGCCTTTTGGCGGGAGGGGACCGGGCCATTTTTTTTACAGACATCTTTTTTTACATTTCAGAAGTTTTATACATTTCTATGTTTTTCTGTTGGTTTGTTTGGAAGAGAGAGGGACACTCGGGTTCTTCGACAAGCTGACGATTTATGGAGAGCTAAAATATTAAAAAGTTTGTTTTTAGCTCGCGGCCATCGCTTGGCCTCAAGGGATTCTGTACAATATCACGTTACCTAACGCAAGTGTCAAAATGTATCATGTAATTTAAGGATCATCCATTCTTGGCCCGTCATGAAGAGATATAGTAAACAAACATGTAACAGTAACCTACAAATGCTAAGCTCTCAACATCCATAATTCATCAGCATGGCAGCAAAGGAAATCATTTGTGTGTCAGTTAACAGTACCAAGAGGTGAACGTGCACAGCAGGAGTGATAAATCAGATAACAGAAAAACATAACCAATCAATGACAGATTTAGTCTTCCAATGGAGATAGACTTGCTTACAGAAACAGAAGTAGTGCAAATATACACACACATACAATCAAAATGCAGCCAAGCCCATATATACGATATGCTTCCTCATTTTTTCCCCCTTTTCACCCACTAATTAGTGATTACTACTGCTAAAAAGTAGGGTTGGGAATTTCAACAAACTCCTAATCCTAAGTAATGCCATTATGCAATTAATATCAACAATCTGTGCCTGCCAAATGATTAAATCGTGTAAACATCCATTGGACTAACATTGAAGTTTGAATTAAAGCCATATCTATGGATTAGAATAGATATGGACAACATAGAGAGCAAAGCATTGGAAACCAACCAAAAGACCATAGTAACATGGCAAACTCCTCTCAGACCACCTTAGCAACTGCATAGCAATGCCCTGGAATCTGATCAGAACATCCTAGCAACTGCAGAGTAATATTAAAAAACCCTCAGAACACCTTAGCAACTGCAAAGTAACATGGGGAAAACACTCAGAACACTATAGAAGCTGCATAGCAACATGCTAAAAACCACTTAGAACATCTTAAGAACTGCATAGCAACACCCTGGAAACCACCTACAATACCATAGCAACACCCCAGAACAATGACATTCTAAAAACCACCCAGAACACCGTAGAATCTGCATAGTAAGGAACATGCTAAAAACCACTAAGAACATCTTAGGAACTGCATAGCAACACCCTGGAAACCACCTCCAATACCATAGCAACACCCTAGAATAATGACATTCTAAAAACCACCCAGAACAACCTCGAACCTGCATAGTAAGGAACATGCTAAAAACCACTTAGAACACCTTAGCAACTGTATAGCAACACCCTGAAGATCTCCCACACAAACACCCTAGAAATGCTATAGTTACAAGCACAAAAAAAAGAGTCTAGAACACCATAGCAACTGCCTGGCAATACCCTGGAAACCAGTGGTGGTTACTTTCACACAGGCAAGTTCTACAGTAAAACTTGTTACAATATTTTGCTTCTACAAAAAAAGGGCAACATGAGAACACCAGATACAGTCTGTACTTGAAACAAAGTTAATAAGTAAGTGAATGTTGGGAGAAAAGCATCATGGGGTTATGTAAAGCAGTTTGCTGCCCCATAAACTCCAGCATGATACTCAGCAACTCTGTGCTTTTGTGGCAAGGCAACACCATCCCAAAATCTGCACACATCCTCTTTCCACACGTTAAGTTGCTAGGGGTCCTCATTCCAGCCTTAGCCTCTTTAAGAATGTTTTTTGAGAGAAGAAAAAGTCAAATGTGGTGGTTTCATCTGAGTGGCTTAGAAACGGTTTAGGAGGGAGGCGAGACTGCAGTCTGCGCAGAAACACAAATCGAGAGCGAGCCTCCCTCACCCACTGCAGCAATTTCATTCAAGTCAGAGTGAGGATGGAGGGTCTTACTGCAGAATCAGCCGGCTGTGTCTAAACACGTCACTGCGTGGAAAAGTTTAAAGAAAACTTTCATAGAAATGTTGACATAAATCTTCACACCACTGCAGAATACAGTTGTTAGTCCTGTTTGGATAGGTAAATATGGTGATGAGGTTCATAAACAGTTTGGTTGTGAAAGAGACAAAAACTATGACCAAAGTGGCACGTCCTGATTTTGCCGTGTCAGGTGCAAAATATGTTCCTGGGTCAACATATTTTGTTGATCCTGGAACAACATTCCTGAAAATTTAATCCTAACCATATCCCAACCCCTAACCATAAATTATCACTAAAATCAGAGGAAAATAATGAATAACACTGACTTAGAAGCAACAAACCCTAACTGTAAGTTTAAAATTGACATAAACTGTAAATTCATCCGTCAAATCTGATAGGTTGATTGGAATGTTGCTCCAGGATCAAAAAAGAACATGTTGCACTTGGTGAAATCAGTTTAGGCAACCAAAGTGACTACTTTACACTTACAAGAGTCACGTCTGAATTTTAAGAGCTAGTTCAGTTGATGTGTGAGCAAAACTACAGTCAGTAACTAGCAAAGATGTATGTGATCAGAGAACGAGACAAAATGTCTGATAAAGGGATAGTTCACCCAAAAATTAAAATTCTGTCATCATTTATTCACCCTCATGTCTTTCCAAACCCATTTCCAAACAGAAGAAGATATTTACACTTTACCATTATTCAAATTAGCTTATTTTGTGTTTTGTAGAATATAGAAAGTGATACAGATTTGCAACAACATGAGGATGAGAGCATGATGTTCATTTTTTGGATGATCTATCCCTTCAAATGTCTTGGCTAAGGAGGAAATTGGGGGAACTCAATATAAAGACTCACGTGTTTGACTCAATATTTAAAAGCAGCAGTAGTTGCCAAAAATATTTCATATAAAATATATTTAGAATAAAAACTAAATCCAAATAATGCATACATAATACAAATAAGTCTTGGTGTTTACTATGGTTATCTGTCACTAAAGTTACAGGCACAACTCAAGACCAGGCCCAAATGGAATCTCCACACTTCTTCCCACATTTTCTGTAGTTTTTAGGAAGGAAAATCTTCAAAAATGTGTTAAACTGAGCTGCGAGTAGTACAGTCTTATTGGAAGCTGAGTGCATTATAAAATTAGCCAATAACATTTAATAAACGAACACAGAAGGGGTGCGTGTTACTACGTTCCGATTCTGCGAAAATCTACGGAACTGATTCCACGCGGCCCTGCGAGTTTGAGAATGGGATTGATTTTGTTTTCTGTTGTATGTATAGGCTAATATAGAGTCACGTTTGTTAGTAAATACAGTACATTCGTCAATCCCATACTTTTTTCGATCTGTTTTTCTGAAACGGCATGTTCATTGGATGTCTCAAGAACAATCTGGAGTGATTTCAAAGTTGTATGTAAGGGTTAAAAAGATTTCTCACTAAAAACTCTCCTTCAGATCTGTAAAAGAGGTATAAATGTGTGGAACATGTACTGCAGGAAGGCGCTGAACTTTTCGGTTTGAACACAAAGCAATAGAACAGTACCCACGGTGCAGTGTGCAATAAAAAAGGACATTACGACATCACAATAAACAAACTAAATGATGAATTGTCTTTTTTCTTCCTTATTTTTTGGGTTGTGGGATAGCAGTAAGTCTTTAGGTTTATCACACTTCAGACACACACATTGACATACCTTCTCAACATTTTCTGTCTCTGTGACTGTGATGGATTCAGATGTCTCACTCAGACGAGCATTTCCTTAGCGATAAAAAAAGAAACTTCCCAGTGTGTTCTCTCTTCTACTAAATTATTCTGCTGACATCCAATCAGCTGGCTTCTGGCTTTCTAAAAAGGATGAAGCAGAAGAGATTATGAGCAGGGAAAATGGAATGCAATTTTTGCCAGGGATTTTCTGGCCAGAATAATACATCGGAAGTGCTGAAGTGCTGAAGCCTTTGAAAACCCTTCCTTTTATCAGCCACATAAGTTCGCCTGAGGAGAGAGAGGACAGGTGAGTGAGAGAAAGAGAGAAAGAGAGAGAGGACGGCATGAATGAGAGTGTGAGAATGGGAGGTAAAGTGATGGCTGAGGGATAGAGATAGTGAAGGACTTTTTTGGTGAATTGTACACATCACCCTTCTTCTGTCCTCGGTGGAATTCTAATGGCTGTGGCACACAGTCAAGGCTTTTACAGGAGATATTAGAAGCGCTGCACTTTTCCAGGTTTGACACAAACTCTTCCACCTCCAACACAATATTTCTGAAGCCCCCAAGAGACGAGGAATCACAGGAATGATTGAGAGTCAGAATAAAAGAAATTGAGATGCGGCATTCAGATATAGTGAGAGAACTAATGAGGAAGCGTTTGCTGCTCCGCTGCAGCATTACTTTAAGCGATAGTTCACCCAAAAATGACAATTCTGTGATCATCTACTCACTGTCATGATGACATAAACCTGTATGCTGGGTTTTTTTTCTGTGAAACTCACACAGAGACTTTTTGAAGAATCTTTACGCAGCTAGTCATATTCATATTGAGCAAATTAATAAAAAATAAAAAAAATTTAATTAAATACCATAAAGGTAGTCCATTCACTATTGTATGCTTTGTGAGAGGAAAAAGATTTAAAGATTTTAGTTTAAATTGGATATAAAATGTCCTATATGCCATGAGACATTAAGAATTTGTGTATAAATTAATTAATTCAAACTGATCATACAGCTGACTTTAGAAGACAATGAAAACAAAGCACAAAACACACAGTAAGGACCACAATTTTAGCAGCTACCATGCTGTAATTTTCACTTATTTTTAAAATAACAAATTTGATTGGAAGGGGGAAAAAATCTTATGGACTTACTGTTTTATTTTTACTGTTGTCATCATCGTTTTCATCTGCTTTTTCTTCTGCATTGCTGTATTTTTCATTAATTTCCAAGCTAATTAAAAATTCCAAGGCAACCAAATTCACAATATTACAACATTTGATTGGAAGGAAGGGATACATTTAAAGATGGCAAAAAAAAGTAAAAATAAATAAATAAAATACAAGGCATAAAACTTCATGAACTACTCATCCCATCAAGCACTGCAAAATGTTGTTAACAAATCAGCTAATGACATCACAATATAAAACTAGTGAATGTATAAATCAATGAAATGTATCAGAAGATTTATACAAAATATACATAGATTCAAAAACTCTAGTTGATAACACAGAAAATGTATTGAAGTACTAAAATAAAGTAGTTTTTTTTATTTATATAGCGCTTTATACAATACATATTGTTTCAAAGCATCTTTACAGTGATTAACAAAAATAATTAATCAATGATGCACACAGAATTCAACACTGATGTAAAACAACTCTAAAAAGACAATAGTAAACAGTCATTATTTAGTTGAAATCAGTTCAGTGTTGATTCATTTCGGTTCAATAACTGTGTAAAGTACATCAATTATGAAATTCAAATAAAGCTGATTAAAACGTAAACTAAAATGATTAAAACTAAACTGAAATGAATGAAAGCTAAATAGAAATATTAGAATCAAATAAAACAACCAAAATTAAAATGAAAACTTAAATTCAAATTAAAGCTGCAAGCAGCGATGAAAGGGCACTCGCACCCGGGCTCACGCCACCCGTTGGCCTAAGGAAAACAGCGAACAGTGGGCGACGTGCATGTAAGTGACTAAATACAGGATAACGATGGCAAAGTCATTTCAAAGCTTCACACTTCCTGCTGCCAACAGGTGGCGCTTTGACCGTAACTGAATATCGGCCAGATTGGACAGTGTATGCCTGAGTTACAACAACTTCCTGTTTTGTGGTGTTAATCACATACATTAGCACTTAAGTAAGCGTTGCATGATTTAACGTGTTTCTGGTGTGTTTGGTACTTCGTGGCATATTAAAATGTGTTTCTGGGAGTTAATTACAGTGTAAAGCATGCCATTTCCTGTTTCCAGGAGGTGGTGCTATGACTACTTGAATATTGGCATGTAGATGTCTTCAGGCCAGGACTCTTATTAAACATGTGAAGTCTTGGGCAGATCGGACATTGCATGCGTGAGTTACAGCAACTTCCTGTTTCATTGAAGTACACAGTAAAAACCCCAGAGTTAAATCAACTCTGCTCAGATAACATTTGGTCCCTCTCTAAATAGTGTTAAAGTAACACTGAAGCAGAGTTAAAGTTAATGAGATAATTAAGCAATTAATTAAGCGATGATTGAACATTAATGATGAACACCTGCTGTTAACAAGCAGAATCACTAAAGAATAGAGACACACAAGAACAACAACTGACTTCAGCCACAGTCTTAGATGAAATCAACTGAAGATATAAGACATTCAATCTCTGAAGAGTGTTACTTTAACACTAGTTCAGTGTTACTTTAACACTATTTAGAGAGGGACCAAATGTTATCTGAGCAGATTTGATTTAACTCTGGGGTTTTTACTGTGTAATAGCATGCTTTAGCGCTTAGTTAAGAGTTGATAGCATGATTAAGAATGTTTCTAGCATGTTTAGTACTCAAATGCATATTTTAGTATTTTGCTAGTAGTGCATCATATTGTCAAAAACGGTTAAAAACGGTAAAAACGGTTATCAGTATGTAGCGCTATTACTATAGCTGACAAAAAAACGTGATTTCATAGACGTACGTCAAACGTAGGCGCACACTGTTGAAGTTTTATAGGTGGTGCTATCGAGCCATTTTGCCCCACCCAATTCAGAAACCTATATCAGATGAGATGAGTTTGAGCATGTTTAGGCCCTCAAAAATGCGATTCATTTCATGCTCTGATTACAGGATCTCGCTTATGTTTAGGGTTATAAAAAATTCTGAGCAAAACCATCAGAAGATCATGGAAAAACCTTTTTACTGAAATATGCAATACTGGAGATTTCTGAATTGGGTCTCTGTAGTGCTTAAATGCAACACACATTTGAGAGTCCAAACATTAATTTATTATACATGATATCAAAAAACATTATATCAATAACAGACATCAGTTGGACACGATTACAGGTCCATTTCCCCGAAAACACACACACAAAATGAGAAAAATCACAGAATTATTAATATTACCTACATCTAACACTTCAGAGTAATAGTGGACCAAACAAAACAACTAAATCCCGGTGGCACAGTAATTGTAGGTTTATACCTCTTCCAGAATCAATATGGGACCCAACAGATCGCTTACCCAGATTTCATGTCGAGGGGTCTTAAAATTTCATGACTAAAAACCCCACTGGCAGTTCATTAAGTTCTTTAATTAGATGGCAAATCAAGCAAAAGTTTCATCACCTCACTCTGCCGTCTCTATTCTGAAGGAATACTGTTTCTCCTTAATATCCTGTGTTTGTCTTAATACTGTAAGCCAAGCAGAATGACGCAGAGGTATGTCAAAAAAATCATAAAAATAGCTTTATAAAAATGACTCCTGCTTTGCTGTAATCTCTTTATTCATAGACTTTATTCATGTCATATTTCATTTGAAATGTCACCGTCACAGTCAAATAGGTTACTTAAGTTTAAAAAAAAAAAAAAAAGTCTATTTTGGCCGTACTTGAACACAACACACTTTACATGGCTTTCCAGTGCTGTTTAGTAGGGATTGGAAGCGCCTGTCAGTGAAGCTTAACGTCTGAGTGTATTTGTGTGTTCGCCCTGACCCTTGGCTACATTCGCTCTGACAAGCAAGACTCATGTAAAGTCGTGGCTGTCGCTCCAAAAAGCTTCTTGAGAAACCCGGGCACCGGAGATGGAAGGAATTTTCACGCATTTACAATAGGAAAACACACACATACACAACTGTGTAGAAACAAATCTTGACAGAAATAATCAATGAGCATGTCCGTCCGAATTCCTGAGGTGTCGCAGGCTTGTGCCATTGTTTTTGTAAAGGCCACTGCATGTGATATCGAAGGGAAAGAGACTTCCATTCATCCCTTTCTTTTCCGTATCCCTCTTCACTCTTCCTCTATCCCCACACAGACTTCTCTGAATTGGAGAATTTCAGTTGGACGGCTTCACCGCTCTTCTTGTTGCCCTAGAAACAGGAACACGGTTTTGAAAACGCAGCCGAAATGGGAACAAATCACTGAACGCAGGCGCGACAAATGTACACAAACAGAGTGCAGAATCGCCCTCCTCGTCAAGGTCGTTTCCCTTTGAAAAGCCTGCCCTGCGAAGGCCAAGGACTGTCCACGGACACTGCATGTTGCCAGGACAACCAGCATGCAAATCAAACAGCGAGTTGCGGTAAACTAGGCCTGTTAAACAGAAAGATAAATGGCCTGCAACTGCCACGGTGCGGATTTCAGGAAAGCTACCATGTTATTCACACATAAGTCTGTTTGCAAAACCTAGTTGCCTACATAGACACTTTAAAGCATCATAGGGACGCTACCTACACAAAGGCTGCTCTAAAAAGTACAGCCAGCAACATTATTCTGCCTTTAAGACATCTTGTTTTACAGAGGCCTGTAATTTTCATCATAGGTACACTTCAACTATGAGAGACAGAATGAGAAAAAAAATCCAGAAAATCACATTGTCTGAGTTTTAAAGAATTTATTTTCAAATTATGGTGGAAAATAAGTATTTGAATGACCTAGTGAATGACCTGCAGAGAGCTGGGACCAAAGTAACAAAGGCTACCATCAGTAACACACTACGCCGCCAGGGGCTCAAATCCTGCAGTGCCAGACGTGTCCTCCTGCTTAAACCAGTACATGTCCGGGCCCGTCTGAAGTTTGCTAGAGAGCATTTGGATGAACCACAAGAGGATTGGGAGAATGTCATATGGTCAGATGAAACCAAAATAGAACTTTTTGGTAAAAACTCAACTTGTCGTGTTTGGAGGAGAAAGAGTGCTGAGTTGCATACAAAGAACACCATTCATAGTGTGAAGCATGGGGGTGGAAACATCATGCTTTGGGGCTGTTTTTCTGCAAAGGGACCAGGACGACTGATCCGTGTAAAGGAAAGAATGAATGGGGCCATGTGTTGTGAAATTTTGAGTAAAAACCTCCTTCCATCAGCAAGGGCATTGAAGATGAAACGTGGCTGGGTCTTTCAGCATGACAATGATCCCAAACACACCGCCCGGGCAACGAAGGACTGGCTTCGTAAGAAGCATTTCAATGTCTTGGAGTGGCCTAGCCAGTCTCCAGATCTCGACCCCATAGAAAATCTTTGCAGGGAGTTGAAAATCCGTGTTGCCCAGCGACAGCCCCAAAACATCACTGCTCTAGAGGAGATCTGCATAGAGGAATGGGCCAAACTACCAGCAACAGTGTGTAAAATCCTTGTGGAGACTTACAGAAAACGTTTGACTGCCGTCATTGCCAACAAAGGGTATATAATAAAGTATTGAGATGAACTTTTGTTATTGACCAAATACTTATTTTCCACCATAATTTGCAAATGAATTCTTTAAGAATCAGACAATGTAATTTTCTGGATTTTTTTCTCATTCTGTCTCTCATAGTTGAAGTGTACCTATGATGAAAATTACAGGCCTCTCTTGCACAATTGGTGGCCGACTAAATACTTGCCCCACTGTATGTGTGTGTGTGTGTGTGTGTGTGTATATATATATATATATATATATATATATATTTTTTTTTTTTTTTTTTTTTTTTTTTTTTTTTTTTTTTTATTTTGTGCCATTAGCTTAGCAGCATGCTAATTTCCTCACAAGTAACTATCTTTTGTGGCACGTCTCAATGCATTATCAAAAATTAACCCCATTTACTGTTTGAATACACGTTACTGTGAATGATTCATGTGTACGTTATTCTAAATTAACCTTTTTTGTCTTTTTTTTTATAAAACATAATAACTTTCTCCAATACTATGATTTCACCACAAAATTTCAACCAGTATGAACAGTCATAAAAAGTTAAAGTCCCCATGTAGTCAATAATTTTATCTCTTAAAACTCATCTTTGATCACCAAAATGACATATTGAAACTTTTTTTCCAGTGAAAACAATTTCTTCATGCCTTAAAATAGCTCGAATGTAACTCTACACTCTTGCTTCATTTATTATATGCAGATTCATGAATATGCATATTAGTCCCCGCCTCCACTCAATCACAGCAGCTCAGAATACCTGATCCACTTGGACAACTTTACTGTAGTAAACACTACATGATGGCAAATCTCAATAGCCAACTGGTTTAATTCAGCCATATATGTTTAAATCAAAACACATAAAGGTAATTGATATGATTAGCCTTTGGCTAGACTATGTTATCAAACAGCTAATAATGTGTTGCTAATGTTACACAAACCATGTTCCCATTCTGCCATCTCAGAGTCAGACAGCTGCCTTCTAACAATCAGCATCCTTAAATCGCAGCATCACTTTGAACAACTTAGAATGTCAGTGGAGAAAGGCATATAGTTCACCATAACATTGTGATACACATCATAAACAATTTACCCACTGTATTGCTAAATGTTCCTGAATTTTCACATCAACAAAAAATTTACCGGGATAGCCTTGCTTCTCTTGAGACCCCCCTACTTTGCAGCACATTTAATGATATGCTAAAGCCCGCACAAATCACATTTTGAAGGTTTTAATAGAGAATCTGAGAATAACAACAAGTAATTTTTGAAAATCTGCTCATTGCGACTCATTTCGCCAGCCCGGGTCACATTTATTAGCAAAAAGTAGGTATTATTTATGTGTTTTATACAAATGTTGCAATTCTTCTATGCTGGGTCTCTTAGGGTTAAATCAGTCCAAGCTGGTTTAAACTGGTTTCCCAATCTGGCCAAGGTGTTTAGTTGGCTCCCCCTTTATAACCAGACTGGGAGACCAGAGTTTTTATTATTCAGCAGGGTTTATCTAAGGCAAACCAGTCACAGGGAACATGATTGATTAATTCCTCTCGAATTGGATTCTCTTAATTAACTTCCCAGAAAATTGCAGGACCAAAGCTGACTCATATACCGCAGAAAATCTGAGTAAGTTCCCATGGGAGGTCGTACGGCATCATTCAGGAGTGAGTGCTTGAGACTTTAAGTGACAATGGAAATTCTGAAGAGTGACGCTTGAATACAACTCTCTTCCTCTCAAACTCACTTCTAATTGGCTGTGAACACAGTGTGACACGCCGCATATGCCAATGCAGCTCAACAGTCTTTAATCTTACAGATGTTTCTAGAAGTCCCTCAGCGGCTCCTTCAACTGCCCCGAGTTAAACATCAAGGCATAAACACACCCACCCTCAAGCAAACTCTCAGTTAAAATTTCTGAATGCAGTCACTGCTAGTGCAGGGTGAGAGAAGGAAAGACAAAGAAAAAAGCAAAGCGAGGGAAAAAAAGTACAGGGAGGGTTGAGCTGAGGTCATTTCAACTGAAAGGCTATGAAGAAAATGCAGTATGTGGAAGGGAGAATCATTAAGAACTTGAAACATATTTTCGAAAACACTTCTGTGAATGACCAGTAGGGGTCACCGTTACATTTATGCATTTGGCAGACGCTTTTATCAAGAGCATTTTAGGTGTACATTTTATCGGTTGTCGATTTCATCTGGGATTTGAACCCATGACTTTGGCCTTCCTAGAGGCAAGCACTACTGTTCGAACCACAGGAAAGCTCAAACAAAATAAATAACAGTCTTTTGAACAGTCATTGTTTTTGCAGTTCTTTTTGGTGCTGCTAGTGGCACAGAAATAACACTGCACCATTAAAAAATGTATAAGCTGCACAATTAGCTTATTTTCTTTGTCTCTTTATTACACAGAAACAGTAAAGTATGACACTAGAAACTAAAGGAGAGATTGTTAGCATACATGCTAACTGCTAAGGCTTCACAACTGACTGAAATGAAACCAAAAATCACAAAACTGATTTATCAAAATGAAAGTTTGATGGATTAATGTTTGAAAATAAAGAAATTAAGACAGCCAAAAATATTAGTATTGTAATTTTATTGTTGTAATTAATTTTATATACTATTTATTTTATTTACAGTGAAATTGTATGGAAGCTTTTTCCATGAAAAAGGTAATTCTGACTTTCTATCTCACAAGACTTTTTTCCTCACAATTGTGTGTTTACATCTCACAATTCTGATATTATTTCTCAGAATTGCAAGTTATAAAACTTTAAAACTCGCAATTGCAAATTTAAATCTCACAATTCTTACTTTTTTTCAGAGTTGTGAGATACAAACTCGCAAACTCGTGAGGGAAAAAACTTTTTCTCAGAATTGTGTGTTTATATCTTGCAATTCTGACTTTATAAGACACAATTGCGCGTTTATATCTCGTAATTTTGAGGGAAAAAACTTCAGAATTGTGAGATATAAGGAATTGCATGATAAAAACTGGCAATTGCAAGATAAAATCCTTTGTAACTCGCAATTTTGACTTTATAACACGCAACTCTAACTCGCAATTCCAACGTTATAACTTGCAATTGCGATTTAAAACTCACAGTTGCGAGTAGAAAAGTCAGAATTGTGAAATAAAAAGTCGCAATTTCCTTTTTAATTCGCATTTACACCCACTATGGTTTAGCTAACCTTGGTGGCGATAGTCTTTAGCTTAGCCAGAAGAGAAGTCTTGTTAGCATAAACCACATCCTCTTCATCATTCTCCTCCCCTTCTCCTTCCATAATGGCACAGCTGTCCGCCGCCGGCAGCTCGCACTCTTTATTGGCTGTCATCACGAGTTTGGAATACTTATACTCCAGCCTATCAAAGCACATAAACAAAGAAGCATGAGGCTTATTAGCATAAATTAAGAGAAATTGATGCATATTTCCAAAAACTGAAATAGTAACAGGAATCATACTTTTTGTTTTTCTTCCAAAAGTAGAAGGTCAGGGAGACAAGCAGAACAGCACAGAATGCTCCAAGCCCAGCGCCCACCTTCAGCCAGAAATCAATCGCCTCGCATGGAGACGTTCTCTTCAGCGGGAGAGTCAGTCCGCCGGTACACAGCCGAGGTTCGGTCCACATATACACCGTGTCCTGAGAATGAAAATCACCTCATTACTTTGCCAAATTATCATTTCAATCACACCTGTCAGTGAAGAGTGAACTGAGGAAAATGACAAATATTTCTTACCAGCAATGAAGCCGTATTTTGCATTATTTTCAATAGAAGCATATATTTTTGTCTATATGACAATGTGATTATTTACCGTTTAAAAGTCTGGAGTCAGTAAGATTTTTAAATGTTTTTTAAAGAAGTATCTTAAGCTCACCATTTATTTAATAAGTAAAAAATATTATTATAATTTACCTATTTTATATTTTAAAGTATTTTAAAATTTTATTTATTCCTGTGATGATGGTAAAGCTGAATTTTCATCATCATTACTCCAGTCTTCAGTGTCACATAATCCTTCTGAGATCATTCTAATATGCTGATTTGCTGCTCAGAAAACATTTCTTTCATCATGTTGAGTACTTTTTCACGATTCTTTGATGAATAGTGAAAGTGGCATTTATTTGAAATAGCAATCTTTTGTAACATTATGAATGACTTAACTGTCACTTGATTTAATGCATTCTTGCTGAATAAAAGTATTCATTTCTTTCAAAAAAATAAATAAATAAATAAATCTCACTGACCCCAAACTTTTGAACAGTAGTGTACTTATTTTTTTCCTTTTATATTTGTAACAAACAGAGCAAGTCATTTGTGTCACTCAAACTGCACCTGTCACAAACACATGAACACCCACTGTGTGAACACCCACTTTTTGTTTATAATTTTTGTTTTGGGAAGGAATAATCCACATATGTCGCCACATGATGTTCTGAAGAAAACAAACATACCCTAGATAAATTTCTGATGATAAGTTCAGTAGAAGCCGCACGACAAATGCTTTTCTTTAGCAGACTAATTTAAATCATTTGTATTACAACACCAGCGAGGATCAGACTGATTCTTACCATTTGTTTTAAATCATGTATTACGTTGCAGTTCCCAGCCAAAGCTGACTTTTAAATGACATTTGGTGCCTGCATACACTAAGTATATCATCAATAGAACTAATGAAAGGGAGTACCTGCACTCCTCCCTTACAGGCTCCTTCAATGACATGGTAGTCGACGTTAGTGCAGCGTGGACACGCACTGGAGCTCTCCCACAGGAAGTGGAACGTGCAACCATCACAGGTCCCAGCAGGACACTCACTGACACAGGACAGAAAAAGTTGAACTAAACACTTCTTAGTATATACGTTATATTTTATAATAATGATACACACACATATACTATAATAATTCTATTACAATAATAATTAAATTACTATATTAATAATCTAAAAAAATAATACTAATACAATACTATAGAAGAAGTGACACCTTTGTGATTAAAAAAATAATAATTCTACAAATAAAACAAAACACATAACTCAGTGGACCTTCATTGAGATGAGTTGATATGTCATGATGTGAGATGCCCTGTGCCAAATTTAGACTGTATTAACAGCAGTGTGCTCGTGTGTGTGTGTGTGTGTGTGTGTGTGCGTGTGTACTTGGGCACGGATATGTCTCCTCTCGTTGTTTTCTTTGGGTTACAGCGCAGCGAAACCACTGCATTTCTGCCTCTCTGACATGAGGTCGTGACCTGTGGAGATCTTTAAAAATAAAAGACACCATTAAACACAATGTATGATAGAAGGAAAAGATCAAACCACATACCTTATTACAAATACCCCTACAACTGAAACCCCAGACAACAATCTGAGAGAGGAACTTTAAGAGGCACTTTAGGTTTGATGACGTAACTGCCTGTACCGATAGAAGAAGTGGACGTCGGGGATTCTGTCAGAAGGAGATGGAAATAGTTCTGGTCTGGCGGTTATTCCGTTAAGTGATTTCTCCACTGTGGCTCCTGTGGCACAAACACACACAACCTGTTTTAGAGGACACATGGGGGTGACAGAACAGCAGGAAGTGCTTAGTAAGTAGCAATACCCTTAAATTAGAGTCATTAATCATATTTATCACTAAACAAAAACCCCTTTTTTAGATGCGCTGAGTTTTAGACCCGAGAATGTGAATTAAAACATGTATGACAAGCACCATGTAGAATTATTCTAAAGCAACATAAAATATACAACACATTTTATTAGCTCTGATATTATCAGTTATGAAAAGTAAATATTCCACGTGTCATGACCTTTTAATGAAAAAATAGGTTCACTTTTAAATCATACAAAGAACAGCAATATCCAAGGCTTTTATATAAATACTTTCCATCTAGGTGCTGATAACTCTTGACTGAAAGGTTGAAAACATATATGGACACATTTTGTTTTAATTTAATAATTATATTATATTATATTATATTATCCTGGACGACTCCCTAGGGAGGTGTTCCGGGCGTGTCCCACCGGGACAGAGACAGACTATGTCTCTCGGCTGGCCTGGGAACGCCTTGGTGTCCCCCCGGAAGAGCTGGAGGAAGTGTCTGGGGAGAGGGAAGTCTGGGCATCTCTGCTTAGACTGCTGCTCCCACAACCCGGCCCCGGATAGGCGGTAGAAAATGGATGGATGGATGGATATATTATATTATATTATATTATATTACATTTTAATTAAATTATTATTATTATTATTATTATTATTACTATATTAACTATAACATTTCCCCATTTATTTATTTAATTACATAAAACTTAATATTTTATGTATTTTATTTAACTTAAACTAATATTAAAATATAAATAAAATCTTACATATTATATCGTTTCCTGACAGGAGTGTTGGGGTGTAACAGGATTACTCATGCACAGAAGTCTGTGGAAAACATTCTGTATTTATTCTGTTTTTTTATATACATAAAAAAATTATAATTTTGCATAATTATCCTCTCATGATATAATCATTAGGTGTATAATGCATTCAGATAGTAAAGACTAAATTAAATAAATAATTTGATAAAAAATAATGCATGAAGTTATTTTGTACAGTAGTTGCCACAGTCCCCTAGCGGTCTTCTCATTAACGCTAGCAGCACTGACAATGTGTTTTGTGATATTATTGAACTTTGGGGATTAAACTGCAAATTTCTTTAGTTAAAAGTCCCATCTGGATTTAATTTATAATTAAATAAACCATTCAGGATGCTTTCCTCCATTATTTACTGATAAGTGTTAAGTCTGTTAAGCATTTAATTTATTTCATAAGCTACACTATAAATTTTAGCAGCCCTATAGGTAAGTATTTCAAATGAATGAAATATGGACATGCATGTCACATCTGCTACACAATCAAGAAGTTTGAAAATTGAAATTATGGAATTGTTTCTCTCACCCTGAAAAGTGTCGGCGAGGCTAATGGACTGAGAGGAAAGGGCTGTTCGTAAGCCCCGGCCATCTGAGGGAATAATCGTTGACTGACAGAGAAAAGCCTCGACTGAACTGCCCAGCTGACCACCTTCAGCGTCCTCATTGGGCAGGTCTGTGACATTATCTCTGCAGACTGCTGCCTTGTGACCCTGACAAAAGACAGATGATGGAATAAATTACATTCTGTGATGTAATTTCTGCTCATTTCAGGTGGGTGTATTGTACCTCAGGTCCACACAGGCTGATATTGAAGAGGTGGTAGTACTTTGTGCCTTTGGCAGTGAAGCTGGGCCCGTTCATAATGGACCCAGCAAAAGTCAGAGCACTGAAGTCATACTGAAGAGTACGATTCTGGTCAGTGTATGTGAAAGAACAGTCGCTGAAACACACACTGTGCTCCTAGAATTTAAACATTCAAGAGAGAACCGTCACACACTTAGGAGTTAAGATTATTCACAGAACACTTTCAAAAATGCTTATTCTTTAACCAATAAGCAATTGGAATGAAGAACACATTTATTTATTGGAAATTAAATTAAATTTTAAAAAAAAATGTTTGATAATTGTATTTAAATGGTATATTATAAATTATTCTAAAATATTCAAAAAATTTAATTAAATAAAACAAATAAATTTAACATTAAGGGAGAAAATATGTATTAATAATAATTAAAAACAAATAAAAATAAAAATAAAATAAAAACGGAAAAACTGAAATACCTTGTTGCTTTTGCTGCCCGGCCCACATGGCTGGCACGTTTCTTTGCCATAGATATGATGCCCAGACAGGACAGTGTTGGGAGGGCACTCTTGGCACTGGTTGGTCTCTTTATCAATGTAGTGTCCAGCTGGACATGGCACACAGGAGGAGCCGGCCTGCTGAGACTGCAGGGCACAGGCACG
Organism: Zacco platypus; assembly: GCA_038088235.1. Classification (NCBI taxonomy): domain Eukaryota; kingdom Metazoa; phylum Chordata; class Actinopteri; order Cypriniformes; family Xenocyprididae; genus Zacco; species Zacco platypus. The sequence continues at coordinate 19,026,850 of CM076075.1, read as the reverse complement.
GCACGTTGACGCCACCCCGTCCATGGCATTGGTGACAGTCACAGAGTAAATCTTCACCATGTCATTTACATACTGACGCACCTGATGGACAATGACCATTATAACTATTGTATTCTACAAACTTTTATTTTTAAATCACTGTGTGTATAAGCATTTGTACTGACATCACTAGCTTGACTGGTGCGTTGAAAAGCCCAGGTAAACGCAACAGAAGAGTTTTCATTCATGATGTGTGTGTAACTCTGTTTGCTTTTACTCCCATCCCATGATTCAACTACATTTGTGCTTCTTCTGTTCACATCCTGGAACGACAACAAAATCAATGACAAAGTATAAAAAAGGTGCACAAGGTATTTTTTATCTTTTTTTGTGTACATTTATCATTCTTCATTTTAAACATATTCTAGTCAAATTAATGATAAATTGGAATCATTTGTACATAATTATTTATAAGGAAATAGCATCAACTCATCTTCAGCCTTGTTTGTGGGGAGGGGGGGTTTTGGGTACAGTTTTGCTATTGTATGAAGCATTTATTTTTGGCAGAAAGGGTTAATGCGGGGGAGATTTGGGATTAAGCCCTTTGTAAACTTTCTTTGTGGCAGTCTAACTTTTATTTTTATGTATACTTTACTCATTTATTTTGGCAGAAAGTTAATGTTGGGGGGGGGGTACAATTATATGTTTTTGCAAGCTTTCCTTGTGACAGTCGTCTAACGTTCATTTTTATGTATTTTGAACTTATTTTGACAGAAAGGTTAATGTGAGGGTGAAAATTTTATGTTAAGCTTTTTGTAAGCTTTCCTTGTGACAGTCGTCTAACGTTCATTTTTATGTATATTGAACTTATTTTGACAGAAAGGTTAATGTGAGGAGGGGGGGGGTGTAATTTTGTTATTAAATTAAGCTTTTTTTTTTTAGCTTTCCTTGTTTTAGCTATTATTTCTGTACAATTGAACATATTAGCACTCATGATATTTGCCTCTTTAAGATGAATCACTTGTAGTAGCTATCATTTGTAAGTCACTTTAGGATAAAATGTCTGCTAAATAAATAAGTAAAATCTAAATGTAATAACTCTTAATCTAATAACTAAAAAAAAAATTGTAAGGTTTTGTTTGATTCGTGCTCAACAACATCATACGACTTCATTTCATACTAATTATTACAAAATGCCATGAAAGTGTGTTGACGTCAAAATTACCATTCTTTAGATGCAAAAGGTTTTAAGTGCAAATTAAAATGGTGTCTATCAAAAAAGATTAAATAATCTACCATGAACATTATCACAAACACATATAAACACACTTACCGTCATAAAATAAAACTCGCAGTCAGCTGAGCAGCTGGTTTCAAACTCAAAAGTGATCCGGCCGTACTCACTGGATGCTCCTTGAACAGACACGGGCAACCTGAAGCAACAATCAAGACTCATTTTTACACAGAGAGCAGAGGTTATGTAAGAAAACATTCCTTGTAATACCAACTCACACAGCAGAGGGGGTGAAGTACACCGTTTAACCATGCTAACCATACAAGGATTTAATGAGCTTTTATGAACATAACATGCTGTGGGCGGCACTTGAATGGTGTAGCTGCGAGGAGGTGGACAAGTAGCCTCCTTGAAGACTCACTTGAATCCAGGCACTCTGAGAGTTAAAATGAGATAATCATTATCCGAACGACCTGCTCCTGATTGTATGTGATCACCCGCTACTTCCCAACCTAAAAGACACAAAAAGTAAATGATATGAATATTATGCACAAATGTGAAGAACATCTAGAATGTACGGAAAAGGCAATTTGTATTTATCAGTGACACAACAGCGACATCTAGCAGCAAAAATAAGAATTACAACCATATGCTGTAACATATACCACACCATTCTTGTGTAATCTCTCACCATTCAAGCCATCACAATTGTTGTTGGCCACGTTGAAGCAGGATGTCTTCATGTTGGCAGGAAGCACATTCCACCACTTGTACTCATACCCGAGGACAGGTTCCATGCCAGCTGGACATGGCTGGCATGCTACAGATGCCACACAAATCCATGTTTAATATCTTTTGGCAAGTTATTTAAAATTATGCTCATGCTTTTGAAATGATCATGTTTCATACGTCCTTCATAAAATGTTAGGATGATTGATCACCTTTGACCCCATCCGAGTAAGTCCCGAGTGGGCAGGGAGAACAGGTGGCAGTGTCGTTGTTATAGAAACCAGGATTACAGGGTGGACATGGTTCACGCTGACCAGAAGGTGGCAGTGTTACTGCACCTGCAGCAGTCTCCAAACAAATCTTAGGCTCTACCCACTTATATATGACCTGAGTCTATGAGAGAGCAGCATTTACAGTATGCATTCAATTATTTACTTGAATATTTGTATATATTTTTTACATAATTTTGTAAGATGAGTGTATATGAAAATAAATTGCATTTATTTATTTGTTTATTATTATTTGTGTGTGTCTTCACCTCTCCATCCTTATCACAGGTGCTGTAGGTCTGAATGTAGTCTTTCTCTGAGCATGGAGGTTTACTTTTGCACATGGCAGAACCTTCTGCTGTTAAAGATACAGAAGAATCATATCTCTCATTGACTGTGAATAGTTTGGAGGACAAGCATAAAGGACCGAAAGAATGTGTATGTGTACTATTAATGTGTATGTATCATATTAATGCATATGATATTTTGTATATACATTTTCATGCAGAGAATGAGCCATTTGAATTTTAAACGAATAGTACAACCAAAAATTAGAATTCTGATGTCATTTACCCACATCATGTTATTTGAAATTCATATGAATATTTACACGTATATACATATATAGAATTATTATTTAAATTAAAGTGTTTTTAAAGTCCCACTATGAGCTCATACACTCACCTAAAGGATTATTAGGAACACCTGTTCAATTTCTCATTAATGCAATTATCTAATCAACCAATCACATGGCAGTTGCTTCAATGCATTTAGGAGTGTGGTCCTGGTCAAGACAATCTACTGAACTCCAAACTGAAAGTCAGAATGGGAAAGAAAGGTGATTTAAGCAGTTTTGAACGTGGCATGGTTGTTGGTGCCAGACGGGCCGGTCTGAGTATTTCACAATCTGCTCAGTTACTGGGATTTTCACGCACAACCATTTCTAGGGTTTACAAAGAATGGTGTGAAAAGCGAAAAACATCCAGTATGCGGCAGTCCTGTGGGCGAAAATGCCTTGTTGATGCTAGAGGTCAGAGGAGAATGGGCCGACTGATTCAAGCTGATAGAAGAGCAACTTTGACTGAAATAACCACTCGTTACGACCAAGATATGCAAGCCACATGTGAAGCCACAACACGCACAACCTTGAGGCGGATGGGCTACAACAGCAGAAGACCCCACTGGGTACCACTCATCTCCACTACAAATAGGAAAAAGAGGCTACAATTTGCACGAGCTCACCAAAATTGGACAGTTGAAGACTGGAAAAATGTTGCCTGGTCTGATGAGTCTCGATTTCTGTTGAGACATTCAGATGGTAGAGTCAGAATTTGGCCTAAACCGAATGAGAACATGGATCCATCATGCCTTGCTACCACTGTGCAGACTGGTGGTGGTGGTGTGTGTGGGATGTTTTCTTGGCACACTTTAGGCCCCTTAGTACCAATTGGGCATCATTTAAATGCCACGGCCTACCTGAGCATTGTTTCTGACCATGTTCATCCCCTCATGACCACCATGTACCCATCCTCTGATGGCTACTTCCAGCAGGATAATGCACCATGTCACAAAGCTCGAATCATTTCAAATTGTACTAAACTGTACTAAACTGTACTAAAATGGTCCCCACAGTCACCACATCTCAACCCAATAGAGCATCTTTGGGATGTGGTGGAACGGGAGCTTCGTGCCCTGGATGTGCATCCCACAAATCTCCATCAACTGCAAGATGCTATCCTATCAGTATGGGCCAACATTTCTAAAGAATGCTTTCAGCACCTTGTTGAATCAATGCCACGTAGAATTAAGGCAGTTCTGAAGGCGAAAGGGGGTCAAACACAGTATTAGTATGGTGTTCCTAATAGTCCTTTAGGTGAGTGTATATCTGCATTTTCTAGAAACCAGCCTATGTGGTATTTAAATGCATGCATGAACTTACAGGCGTAGTGTGTTTTTGTGTTGCAAGGTGTGCAGGAGCTGGCGCCTCGACCAGAGTATGTGTCCCGTGGACAGGGCTCACAGGAGGAGGAACCCGGGGTGCGACTGAAAGTCCCAGGTTTGCACGGAAAACACTCTGATGTGTACGCCACGCCTGAGAAAGAAAAATTACAGCATGAAATCTTTCAATGAGGAGCAAATTTCAGATTAAAATGGAAGAAAATGCACATCTTCACCTTCTATCTTTATGTTCTTCAGGAGTACCGGTTTGACTGCTTTAGAGCCAAGTGTGACTCTACTAGTTCTCCAGTACAGGATATTAGTGCCCGAATTCAGATTAACCTGATCATATATATATATATGAGAGAGAGATGGACAGAGCGATAGAGAGAGACAGAGAGACACAGAGACAGAGAGAGAGAGAGAGAGAGAGAGAGAGAGACAGAGAGAGAGACAGAGAGAGATAGAGACAGCGAGACAGAGAGAGACTTGTTATCCAGTACTTTCTTAGGTAAGTACACTGTAAGTACACCTAAGTGCACGTACTGTAAAATTAAAGTCAACCAAGATTTCTATTACAAATACATGCTGATCTTTTGAACTTTCTATATATCAAAGAATGCTGAAAAAAAATTCATTACAGTTTTGACAAAAATATTATATTGGTAATAAAAATAATAATATGTGTTCACTGAGCACCAAAGGTGATGCTGAAAATTCAGCTTCACTATCATAGGAATAAATTACTTTTCTGATCAAATAACTGCAGCCTTGGTGAACATAAGACTTTCATAAAACATTTTTAAATATCTTACTGATCCTAAACTTTTGAACACACTTTTTAGTGTTTTAGTTTGTGAGTTTTTGACTTACATCATGTGTGCCCCACTCTCCATGACTAGTCAGTTTGATCCATTTTTTATTTGAATCCTGGTCCATCTCTTGACACTGGTCGTTCTGAATCTGTCCAAAAACATTTTATTTGTACAATACAGAAAAGCTGCTTTTGATGTCTTAAAATATCTTACAAACAAACGTGTCTCCACAGTATTAATGGAATCCAAACTTACAAAGAATTCAAAGAAGATGCTGTTATCCACATACTGGTAGTCAAAAGACACTGACCCCGGCTTCTTTAAGTGAACAGTGTAGATCAGAGACACAGTACACTCATCCCTGTTGGACTCCAGATACGAGCCCTGAACAACCCACTTTGCACTAAAGCACACAAATACACAACAAGACACAAACACTGTGGTGACTACAGCCTTCAGTTGCATAACAGGATAAAAATAAACGATTGGTTTAATACTTGAATTGTTTCATGTCTCTGGAAGTGTGTGCATGCCTGCACAAATAAATCTGTGTATGCTTTAATCTGAATGTGTGCGGCTTTAATATTAAATAAATAAAATCAAGTGAAAGAGCAAAAATAAAGTGCTTTGATGAGAACCAAAGAAATGAGAACTTGGATTGATAACAGTGATAGCAAACATATCTGACTAACTGAATCTGATCTGCATACATTATGTATGTGCATTAAGATTTTAGTATTACTCCATGTAGTGTTGCACCAATGTAGAGAATGCGTTCTCGATACCTTTTAAACACACCAAATACAGAAAGCAACCAATTTAAAAAATGTAATGAAAAAAAGCACTTTAACATGTCCCACCCCAACTGTCTGCTTCAATAGGAAATATCAAATCAAGAATAAAAATTATAGTAATGGGGTCTTCAAAACCATCTTTTATTAATATCTGACGTCTCCAAAGTAACTCACCTGCTGCAGATGGATGCATCCTTTCGGTTGGGTGAGTTATCAGGGGAGGTTGCTAGGCTGCTGAATCCAGGAGGGATGTCGTCCCATTCATCAAAACGTAAGCCGCTGCCCAGGGAGTAAGTCCCAGCCGCACACGGTGTGCACTCCTGAGCAGACATCTCCAGAAACTCCCCCGCCTTGCACGAGAATGCTGACAGACAAGGATGTAAATAAATGTTTGCAGTTTAATGATATACCATTGGAAAATATGACAAGATAGAGCACAAATGCAAATAATGGGTGGGGCGAGTGTAGCATGGTAATTATTGTAGAACTGCTAAGGCCATAAATTTATCCAATATCTAGACCACTGATGTACACTAAAAATAAACAAACAAATATATTAAAAAATAATAATAAATAAATAAGTAAATACATTTTGCTTGTTTTACCTCCCTGATGATGGTTATTTAAATAAATAAATGTAGCTTTTTTTACCACCATGCCAGCTTCTTTGACTATTTTAAACAAATTAACAAAATAAATAAACAAACAAAAATAATTTTTAAAAAAATCAATAAATTAATTAAAAATAACCTCAAGTAAATACAAAAAATAAATTAAAAATGAGCAAAAAAAAAATTACATAAATAATTTAACAATGCCAGTTTTTTTGGTAATTTAAATTAATATACAGGTAAAGTTTTTTTTATTTTAAAGAAACAAATAAACAAAAAAAACTAATAAATTAATAAAATATAAACAGACTGATAAATAAAAACTTAACATTGCAGCACCTCTTGCTATTTATAGAATTAAACAAACAAATAATAAAAACAAACAAATAAATAAATAATATTCCTCTGGAAAATCAACTGATATATCAGTTGCATATATGTTGCATATCAACTGCAGAGTGATTATCAATTATAAAATGAAAAATATGACAGCTTTCCTGTAATGCAAAATCTGTTACACACAACATTAAACCAAGCTTTCCATTTCAATAATGAAATGCATTTCCAATTGAGAAAGAATATTCAGCAAAAAATAAAGTAATGGACGAGATTTTTTACACAGGAGAAAATTGTAAAAGTTGTTACTGTTTTTTTTTTTCCTCGCCTGTGTAGCACTGGTTATGTCAGAAGAAAGAAAAGTAATTTCAGAGGCAGAGAATATTTTGATGAATGTGTTAATAATGTGTACAATAAGACCATAGACATTTATTAATAAAGTAAAATTTGATTTCAAAATGCCTTTAGCTGCTTTCTTCCAAACTGCACATGACTAAAATAGAATACATTGGCCGAGGACTCAGTGAGGTTTCGGGAATCATTATTCAGGGGCCAATGAACAAATTCTGTCCAAGAGGAAATTCCTCTGTGCTGATAAGGGGTGACAAAAAATGCTGGTTAAACACACACTCTTGCCTTTCAAAATGCACTCAATCACATTAGTGCACACATTCATGATTGAACATCCAAATAAACACACAATGTCCGTTTCCCAAAGACCTCTTTCAGTTAAAAGCCTCCCATAAATTTAACTTCCTCTCCAAGTAACACGGTATGTGAACCTACTACATTCAGTGCCCTGCACAGGGTCTGGCAGTCCCATACACTTTCCTGGATTCAGAGGAATGGCCACCCTCCATCTGGACCCGGTGCTGTCACACTCCGTGTACTGAAAGTAATAGTCAGTCTGTGAAAACAAACAACACGTCTATATTTAACAAATACATTTATCTTGATGATGCTTGTGTTTGTGGGTGTGGATGTGGATGTGGGAAGTTTGACTGTAAAAGAGTAAAGCACATGGACGCTTGGGTATTGTGTGGACTTAATGCAGAGGATATTAAACAGGTCGTAACAGGACTCTAACAAACACATGAGTCATCTGTCCCGAGTCTGCTGTGGCCGCACCCTTTTCTCTCAAGAAATCAGCAGTACTTGCGTTTAATAGATGAATGAATATTTTAAGTAAAGGAATCAGCAATTTTTAACAAATCTTTTAAGTGAACTGTAACACAGTTCAGATATACAGGAAGAAGGAGGCGGGAACCGGCGAATGTTCAACAACTTTAATAAGCATAAAATAAACAAACAACAAAACTAAAGTAAAATGGCGGCAGTCCCTCGCGGACAAATGCTGCCCACATAAACATAATAAAACACAACTAAAAATAAAAATAAAATCCAGGCCTGGTCCTCTCTCGTCCTTCACTGTTGTCGGTCCTCCTTTTATGTTTCCGGAGCTCCTCCGTGAGAGATACCAGACCGGTGCAGTGCGCAGGTGATCACAACAATCACAACACCGGCCACACGCAGTTCTCTCACGGCTCTTGCCCCGCCTTCCTTGTCACATGAACAAATCATGCTCATTCACATCTACAGTATGCAATGACTTACAAAACAAGCATTTAAGTGAAGGCTGTGATGGAGCATTTCATTGGTTGGAAAAACCGTCTGAATTAGACTCAAACAACATTAGAGAGACAACTTGTTCATAAACTAACTGAACAAACTGCAACATATCTCGTTGCTCGTTAATGGACTGAATGAACTGGAACATCCCGTTCATGAACAAACTGGGACAACATCTTGCTCCTGAATAAACTAGACAAACCGCGACTTCACATTTCTAAACAAAATGAACAAATCAGGACATGTTTGTGAACGAATTAGGACATATCTCATTGGTGAAAGAAATTAAGTGAACAAAATTGGATGGTATTTTAATGAAATTGGAAATCATGTTTTGCGACTGTGACTTCTGGCTCCTGAATGACGTACGACGACTTCTGGCCTGTGAACGACGAACTGCGACTTCCGACCCCCCAAAGAACTGGGACTTCTGGCCCACGAATGACGAACTGCAACTCCTGTCCCGTGAACAATGAACTGCAACCTCCAGCTCCCGAACAACTTACAGCGACTTCTGGCCTGCGAGCGGCGAACTGCAACTTCCGACCCCCCAAAGAACTACGACTTCTGGCCCACGAATGACGAATTGCGACTTCCGACCCCCCAAAGAACTGCGACTTCTGGCCCACGAATGACGAACTGCAACTTCCGACCCCCCAAAGAACTGCGACTTCTGGCCCACGAATGACGAATTGCGACTTCTGGCCCGCAAATGACAAACTGCAACTCCCGACCCGCGAACAATGAACTGCAACCTCCAGCTCCCGAACAACTTACAGCGACTTCTGGCCTGCGAGCGGCGAACTGCGACTTCCGACCCCCCAAAGAACTGCGACTTCCGGCCCGCGAACGACGAACTGCGTCGTCTGGCCCGCGAACGACGAACTGCGACTTCTGGCCCGCGAACGACGAACTGCGACTTCTGGCCCGCGAACGACGAACTGCGACTTCTGGCCCGCGAACGACGAACTGCGACTTCTGGCCCGCGAACGACGAACTGCGACTTCGGACCCCCCAAAGAACTGCGACTTCGGACCCCCCAAAGAACTGCGACTTCTGGCCCACAAACGACGAACTGCGACTTCCGTCCCGCAAATGACAAACTGCAACTTCCGTCCAGCGAACGACAAACTGCAAATTTTAGCCCACAAACGACAAACTGCGACAACTCTTTTAGTAAATGGATTCAAAAGAGTTACTGAGATAAATCAAAGTTCCACTAATCGGATCTTACAGCAAGATTTTTTTTGAAAGAAAACAAGAAAGGTGAAGTTACTTTTTTAAAATTTAAAATCCTTTGCTGAATCTCAGCTTAAACCAACAATAGCATAAACAATCTATCCATACTGTAGGTTAATGAACGCAAAATGAGTTCTGATAAAATGGGACCATTTTTCTCAGCCAAATCACTGAATCATCTCTTTACCACCACCTTCCTGCGTGTCCTCCAGCACTTATCGAGTGATTGGGAAGGAAAGGCTTCCATCAGGAGGAAGCTGATAATAAAAGCCAGAATGCCCTGCAGGTCAACATACGGCAGTGCAGACATAGCTGAAAACAGGATCTAGTCTCAGATACTACACCTCTTACCATAGTACAAGCCACATGCCTGAAATCAGCCTATAGTGCAAATCCACATGACAGCGCAATACCATATTGTTAATCATAATCATAAAAAACTGTGCTTTCACTTTTCTTTAATCCCTTCCTATGCTACACTAAGCAATGTCTGAAACTTTATATTATGAGCTCTTCTTATGTTTATTTGCCTCTTTACGATGAATCGCTTGGTGCATTCCTCATTTGTAAGTTGCTTTGAATAAAAACGTCTGCAAAATGTATAAATGTAAAGGTAATTAATGTGCAACTGATGATGATAATGACAATAATGATGATGATAATGAATATAATTATATGTGAATAAAAGCCTAAATTAAATATTTTCATCATATAAAGTGATCAAGTCTCTTCATATTAGTTTTACAATTTCTTTATGAACTTTTTGAGGCATCAAATTGGTAGTCGCATAGCTATCTATGGAGGGACAGAAAACTCTCAGATTTCATCTAAAATATCTTTATTTGTGTTCTGAAGATGAATGAAAGTCTTACCGGTTAGGAACAACATGAGGGTAAGTAATTAATGACAAAATTTTGGGGTGAACTAACCCTTTAATCAGATCTTGCCTAATGAGGAATCAAAAACCCCATATTTCTCAAAGCATGTAATTCCCTATAAGCAATTAAGTACACTATGCAATAACAGATTGTATAAATTGATATAACTTGTATTATAACCTTATTCAAGACAACGTGTTTAATGAGGGAACTGTGCACTCAAGCATCTCATTTTTATAAATGCATAAACTAAACCAATTCTGCGATATTTTATTTTGATGGTTTATGGGACACATAAAGATTTTAACAGTCACAGTTTTTCCATGCACAAAGGCCAGAGGAGGTGCTGAGCTCCCAGTGAAAGCAGTTTGAGGGAAGCTATTCTTAGCACCATATCACCAGGCTCTTGAGATGGGCACGCAGGGCTGACCATCTTTGTGAAAAGCGCCACTTAGCACTCCACTGGAATCTTATTCATCCATCAGCATAATGTTAGAGATAAAACACATGCCCTGGCTGGATTATTTCAGAGATTTAAAATGGGATGCCTATCCCAAACAGCAATCTGACACCAATCAATATACCCAGACAAAAAGCATATCGGCTTCTGAATCAATATTTAAGGGGCAACATACATTATAATCAAACACACAAAAGATATTCAGATAAACTGATATTCAAAATTGTTGGGAGAATAAATGATTCTGAATACCTATAAAACATTTATAGCAATACAGACTTACAAAAGCAAACAACATTAAAAGCCAACAATTAACAGGACAAAATTACACATGATAATGCGAAAAAAATAATAAAAAATAAAATTAAAATCAACATTGCTACATCATGAGGTGGTACCAAAAAGCCAGGAATTACAAATCAATATTAAGAGTGCGTATTTTGTATTTTTAAAAGATATGCTGTAAGACTGAGATAAGATGTTCTGCTATATACACAATATAACAAACATTTTTGACAACAAAACTATCCTCTTGATATTCTATATAATATACAAGAGACATACAAATAAGTTATTGATAGAACACCAACATAAGCATGGATACAGATTTGGAGATATGGATTTATGAGAAACCAACAGTGAAGATTCAACTTTAAGCTCCACACTATATCAAAAAAAGCAGGCACATCACGATGAGATCTAAAAGTGCCTCAAAAATCTAATGTGAAGGAACTTCAAAAGCCCTTTCTCACATGACAGGGTTGAGAGGAACCATTTGAAGCACTTCGAAAGACATTTAAGGCTTTGACAGAGTGACTTTTACATGATAAAGCAAAAATCCCTAAGTTCTCATTGGTTAGGCAATTCAATGTGTGTATGATGCACCTGTTACTTTGGTTATAAGGTGTGACAACCTAAGGGACTGATCCCAAAAGTACAAATGAATGTATGCCAACCAGCCAAGGATGCTTTAAAAACCCACAGACGAGCAAAAAAAAAACATACATGAACTGGACACGTGGTAAGTATCGCAAAAACATCAGCAAGATTGACCTCACCTCTTTACACTGACGCAGGTGAGCGGCAGACGTTGTGGACGCGTTCAGGATGAAAACGCAACATATCCGTGCCGTATAATACAGTATACAACGCCTTCGGTGGCGGAAGATGTGTTCCCTTGTGCGCTCCATTGCTTGCTGAACGGAATAACGGGACCGTCCCATCATATCATGTAGCAACGTCAATATAGAACGTCATCTGACGGTGCCGGTTTGAAGTCTAAGAAATGACGTCACAACGTGTTACCCAAATTAGGCCCAAAACAAATAGTAGGCTATATTTCTACTCAGCAGTTTTTTGTACTTTGAGGATGACCATCAAATTCATTGTATAATTCGCACACCGAATCATAAATCATAGTTATAAATATACTAATAAATAATATATGTTATAATACGTTCAGATAGGCAAACTGAATGAACATTCAAAACGTTGCTTTTTAAATTCACTAATAAAATAACCAAGAGTTTGCAATTGTTTTTTATTGGAACACCACTAGATGGCAGGCGTTTTAAAGAAATGAAAAACAATAGCAAGCAGCATTTTCTAATTCGTATGATTATCCATACTATTCCCATGATCTATAGCCTGTGTGGAATATTTGTCATTTAAAATGTTTACACCACATTACACCATAAAAGGTGATTAAATTTGTGAAAACTTTAAATTAATATAACTTAAAATATCCTTTTTTAAAACATTCAAATAATTAACTTAAAAGTCTGATACTGAAAAGATCCCAAAATGTCTAAATGTATGTCTAAATCATAGGCATGTTAAATTTGGTTTGATGGTTCATAGTGGTTTTGCATAATCATTCAACAGTATGGTCGTCTTGAAAATTATTTTGCATACAGAGCAAAACCAGACTCGCATCATCATGGCCTCAAACCCACAAAACATTTAACTTCTGTGCATTTTCATGTTCATTTAACATGTATATTATTTTATTCATGTCAGGGCTCAGACCTTTGGTACCAGCATTGTTCACAGAACAAAACAAAAAAACAAAAATCACTATAATTTATACAAGTAACTCTGAAATTCTGCAGCGTTTAGCATGACTCTTGCCAGCAACAGAAAATAATGAATACAAATATTTAGTATATAATTCAACTCTGTCATAAAAAAATAAAAGTACACCATTCAAATATATATAATAAACTGATAGATTTATAGAACAAGTATCTGATCTATTAACACAATCAAAACTGTGAGTCTCCCTTCTGACAAATAAACTACCTTTTATATTCATTTTACAACTTTTTTTGTGCTTGAGAGAATTAAGAACGTGCTCAGTATGAGTGGTGAGTCTGAATCATGTCATCTTCCAACATCATGGAAGTACAGATTGGCACACAGACAGAGAAGGATAATGGGACCAATGGAATAATAAATCAGACCACGGAACTTTGGATCCAGATCGCCCTGACGATACCAGAAAATCTGCAACAAACAGTAAATAATTTGTTAAAATTAAAATATAAAAAATATATATGTAAAAAAGTTTACATGTTAATTTGTACTAATATTATATACACATTATATATATATATATATATAAGTAACTTGATTACGTATTTAAAACACAAAATTAGAGTAAGTGTATTTCATTACAGTTACATTTTGAATGGGTGGTAATCAGATTACATTTACATCTGAAAAGTATTTTAGATTACCAAAGTGATTACTTTGAATTTTAATGTCATTTAAACAGCAATTGGTGATTCTCTGACTCAGACAGTCAGAAAAAGCGGAGTTAAGTTTCATGTTTTGTGATAGTTGTTTGAGTCATTTTATAATTGTAAAAAAGGTCACTGCATCTTTTTCCTCACAATGTTTTTCCCCTCACAATTGTGAGTTTGCATTTCACAATTCTGACTTCTTTTTCTCAGAAAAATCTCAGTCGAGATTTAAACTCACAATTGCACGTTATAAAGTCAGAATTGGGAGATATAAACTTGCAATACTGACTTTTTAATGTTAATGTCATAATTCTGTCTTTTCTCAATATTGTGAGTTTTTATCTCATAATTCAGACTTTTCTCAATATTGTGAGTTTATCATAATTTTGACTTTTCTCAATATTGCGAGTTTATTTCTCATAATTCTGACTTTATAACTCGCAATTCCAACTTTATATCACACAATTCTGAGGGAAAAAGTCAGAATTGTGAGATAAAAACTTGCAATTACCTTTTTTGTGTTTGTCCCACACTTATTAGTATTCCAAAGTATTCTAAAGTATTTAGATTAAGTTACTAAACTTGAGTAATGTAACGAAATACGTTACAAATTACTTTTTAAAGCACGTGTTTTGTAATCTGTTGTGAAATACATTTTTAAAGTAACCTACCCAGCCCTGTATATATATATATATATATATATATATATATATATATATATATATATATATATATATATATATATATATATGAGAGGCAGTGAATGATAAGGATCGTAGACAGAAATTTCATATACAGAACTTACCAGCACCAATACAGAGGAACAGATCATGATGATGCAGACCACAAAGAAGATATTTAATGCTGTCGGAGGAGGTGTAGGGAAGACAAATGAACTGATGACAGTTACCTTAAAAAGAGTAAAAATGGGGTGTGAATGAAAGTGATCAGTAATCAATCATATTGCAAATATATATGTATAAAGTCCTTTAAAAATAAATAAAAGGATATTCAGTGTGTAAGACTCAGCCAAAACATTACTTAAAATTTGTGTGTGTGATTATCATATTTGTAGAGAATAAAAACTCTGTGTGTGAGAGACAGTGTGTGTGTGTGTGTGTGTGTCTCTGTTGAGTTTTAGACCATGGGAGTGAGGACAAATTGAGTAAAGTGAGGACCTTTGGCCAGTCCTCACTTTCTGATAGGGCTGTTTGAGTTGAGTTAAGGTTAGGTTAGGTTAGGTTAGAGTTGGGCACTTGATTGTGATGTTAAGGTTAGGGTAAGGGGCTATGGATTGCAAGAATGTCCTTTACAAAGATAGCCATACAAACGCATGTGTAAGTGTTTGTGTCACCAATACTCACTAGGACTAATAAAGATGTGAGTCCACCTACAGCCAGGTTAAAAACTGTGCGCTTAAAGAAAACAAAAGTTAACATTAACAAATGGCGCTTAAGACTTGACAATTTAACAATACTTCTCTCCATATATCCAAGTTCATGTGCATCCTAAACTATCCCTTTAATTCTGCTTCATAATATATCCTGTAACACCTATTCAAAAGATTTTCTGGCTTGATCAAGCAAGTAAGCAATCTTTAAAAAAAAAAATCACGTGTCTTGACCTCTCCTAACACTTAAAACTAAGCAACAGCTTTTTTTACTTGAATATAAAAAAAAAACAAGCCAACAACGATTAACAAATAAACGTCTCTCACCCGCGTTAAAGTCTCTCCAAACAGCGCGTTGTCTGCGCCACTGGTGCGCGTCCTGAAATCATCCATGTTGCTGCTGGACTGAGTGTTTCTGGTCATGAGGAGCGGATCATCTCTGAACCCCCACACCCCTGCTCTCATGATCAGGCCTGAAAAGCCTTTCTCATTTCTCCAGATGCATAACAGTCACTCATGCCTCTGGGCCGATGCAGCAGAAAGGGAGCTATATATTTTATCTTTTAATGGAACACAGGGACACTTTGTTAGGGGAAATGGTCATGAGGTTATTTTCTTAGTTATGGGAAATTACAGGGAAAATGTGATGGGCAATTTGCTATTCTAACATTTTAATTCATAAAATGAAAAATGGACAGGGCTTACACGGTTTCTCTTATTCTACGGAGCCCCGCACGTGACGTGCAAGAAAAAAAAATCGTGCGCACGTTTTAGTAAACCGAGGGAATGAATAAGTAAATCCTGCGCACGATTTTTTTCGTGCAAGTCATGTCCGGTACTCCGTATTATTCAGGGGTGATCAAACTCGGTCCTGGAGGGCCACCGTCCAACACAAGCTACATTCCACTCCACTTCTAGACACACACTCTCTTACTTCAACTCGGTGGAATCCCTGCAGCCACTTTGAAATGCGTTCCACTTCATGAAGTGGACTAGGGGCGTTTATATGGATAGACCTTCGCTCCCTCGATTTTATACACATCAGACAACTCCCAACTTACAACGCAACATGATTGTGACGTCACCGCATATCGCGTTTAATTTACCCCACCTCAAACAACTTTATGATATATTCAATTCATGAATCTCTGTAACTTTACAGTCCCCTCAAAGGAATATAGCACCTTGATTAAAACCATCTCAGCAGGTTTAACTCAATTAATTAAAAAAAACATCACCTTAAATTGCAAACCGCAAACAGTTTGATTGACAGGCGTTCTGACCAATCATAACCCCGAATCCGCCATTTTGTACGATAAGGCAGTCTTTTGACCTTCAAATATTGTGTGTACTCACGTCTTTCTGCGCTTGAAACAACATTCCTTCTGATGTCCATTAGGGATGGCTGCCGCGAAACTTACGTTTCGACACAGTGTCGAGAACCCAAAGCATAGATGTTTCGAAACACTGCTCCGTGATTCAACATAGACATATACACTAGACGTCGCCTGGCTACGGCAGTTCATTGGAACGAATGCGTCAAAAGAGCCGCCATCTTGGAACAGGGGACTCCTCCTCTTTAATGCATCAGCGTCAATGTAGGCAAAGGTCTAACAGAAATAAAATCACCATAAATGGTCATAAATGCGATTTTCTAGTTTTTTTTTTTGGTTCATTCCAACGGTCAGACATGTATTTATCTTTGAGTCCAGAGAGAATTTAATTTTTTGATATTAAGATAATCTACTTTTTTAAAAATATAATGCATAGTGCCAGCAGGCCCAAGTTTATTAGTCACATTCTTCCAGTTGAGTAAACTTCGAATGAACTATCGCTACTTACCTTAGCCTACTGCATGCAAAATTGCTACAATGGTGTGACTATACATGTGAATAAATGTGAATTAAATTTATGTGAATTTAACATTTAAATTGTATTGGTTTATTAAATATGATACACAAAGCAATTTGCAGGTTTAAAGCAAAACACAAATTTGAGAGGATCGTTTATCATTGACGTCTCTGTTTATCACTTGGGAATCTACGAACAGATTCAGATTATTTTATTTAATGCCATGTCAGCAATCAAAGCTGTTTTCATGGCAAAAAATCAATTACAAAAACACAAATATCATATAAATACTATAAAAACAAAACAAATATAAACAGCAAGTCATATTATACTTTTTTTTTTTAATTAACATATGATAAAAAAAAATCCAAAACCTTTTCAGGCATAATCTCATTAAATATGTCCTTAAGTGAAGTAACTTCATAAATGATCATTCTGCTTGTTTAGTCCAGGACAATCTAATAAAATATGTTTGACAGATAAGGGGATCTTACAAAACATACATAAAGTTGGGTCTTCACCTTTAAGAAAAAAAGCATGGGTCAATTTTTAATGTCCTTATTAAGAGCTTCGGAATCAACAAACAAAACAAATCCATAAATCCATAGTATTTAGTGTTCTTCCAGGGACACGGCCAAGTGAGAGCAGAGTGGAGGCTGGCTGAAAGGGTTTGTTCCCGGTTTTTTGTTGTTGTTGTAAACAGTTTCTGTTTTTCCTGTCACGTCGCAGCTCATCAGATACAATCGGGGTAAACAGCCAGAACTAGTGTGTTTGGATAAACTTGTTAATTTGTTTTAACTTAAGACTCATCTCCGTTAGCCAAGAATCCTGACTGGAAATAGACGGAGACTGAACTCGGACACACAGCGCCAGTAGGAGAAACTATTGAATTGAGACCAAATCAACTGTCCACATTTCTAACATCTTACAATCACATTACATTGATATAAATACATTCTGTTCATTGTCGGTTTTCCTGACAAAAACTAATGGGTAACTAGCATGGATTAGCTGCGGTCGTTAACCAAAGACTGAAACAAACCAACGCAGAAATATAATTTCGTTACATTCAATATCATAAAACACATTCTCACTTGTGAAATGTAATCCCTTGCTGTCTGGTTTTTAGATTTCTTTCATTTGAACACCATACGCAGCAAAAAAGTCCGGCATTTCCACAGTTTGAGGATCCGATGGAGTTCCGAAGTTTAGTGTCACAAACTACATATTTCACCTTTAAATTCCTGTTTTTGTATTTCGTGGAATTATTCATTTTCAAAGCCTTAATTATTCACCATCGCTGAGTTACAATCATTTAATTAATTCACAGTGTATTGCAATTGACACCCCTTTAAACACTATAGACGTTTAATTCAGATGTATTTTAATGGGATTCTGTAATTTGATTTAACTGAATTAATAGGCCTATAATTAAAATATCAGGCTGTCGTTCGCCGTCCATCGGAAAAGTGATCAATCACGGAAAGTTTTCAAGTTTTCAATCCAAATCGGCACATGACAGCGCAGATAAGTTAAACTGTTAATAACTTAAATAATCTACATTGTTTGAGAAAGATATAGCCTAGTGCTTGTGATCATTGTGAAATACTTGACGAACTTAATCATCCCACTCCTTCACTGGCAAAATCATGAATGGGCTTTTTCGTTTGGTCTTGTTTTGGGATCCCTTATTATTTGGGATTTCTTCGCCACTCTACTAGCCCGTTTGAAGACGCATTAGTGATACTGAAAGCTGATTGGCCTCGATGGTTATATAGGCTACGCGGAAAAGGGCACTTACATTTATTTCTAGAGTTTATAATATGATGTCCGCTTTATCCTAACAGAAGCATGGCTATGGGACCCACTGTAAGTACCTTAAGCGACGCTTTTGCTCAATTATGATTAATGATTTTGGACACGAATAATTCCACCGATAATAATAATAATTATAATGAAAGAATAAATCTCTTATATAAATATATGAGATATATACATATATTTTGTTTTTAAGTAAACGTCAAAATTAAGTTTGTAACTATTCAATAAATGTGTTCAGATTCGACTCTGCTCGCGCGACTTCAAATGTGCTGCTTCCGCATGAGTGATTCAAATTTGAGTTGCTATAGTGACGCGTGTTATGAATTCTGAATGGATATATAAACACACTGAACCAGATCGCTATCTGTTGGTTGAGAGACGAGGCGAATTCAGACACTTTTGGCGACTATTTCTTGTGATTTTGCTGAGAGGAGACTTTTATTCTAGAAGGAGATCGGAGGGCATTTCTTTTACATTTTATTATTTATTTTTTTGGGAAGACTTCACATTTCTGAGGACAGTTTTATTTTATTGTTTTTTTTTTATTTTAGACGGAGTTTGGAGTTTCATTTATTTTTTTCTTTCATTTTGGCTATTATTTATTTTATTTTTATTTATTTATTTTGGAGGATTATTTCTGAGGAGAGCCGCATTTTATTCTTTTTTATATTGTATTTTGTATTGTTTTTTTATTAGAGTTTGGAAGAGGATGTCAGTGGCTTACGGGGGTGAAAGAGGAGGTGAGTGCTTTAGTTTTTCATTTGTTTATGGTATGGTGTGATGTTTTACAATGATTTAGTAAATTAATATGAAGAAACGTGTGCCAGGGAACCCATTTGATCCTCAAATTTTCCTAGCTGGGTGATCACAAGTATTTGGTTCCTTGCATATGAAACTATTTAATTTGAGTAACTGTAATACCAGTTTGTAATTGACACTGACATTGATTATTGATCATTAGTAAAACATGACTATGTGATGTCTGAAATATTCCATCCTCAGGCCGCTACAGATCCAGGAGAGCTGGTCAGATGGCTGGTCAGGAGGTTTGGAGACCCGGTTCTGATGGTCGTGATCAGGATCCTCTGCCAGACCCGACCCAGACACTGAGCCAGGAGCTACCTGGATCTTTAACACCTCTGCCGTCAGAGTTTTCTGTTTTTGTGTCCACAGGTCAGGATCACCGGAGGAGGAGCAGGAGGAGGAAGGGGCAGAGCGGCAGCCAGCAGAGCCCAGATGATGGACAGCCGTCCACTTCATTTACAAGACTGGATGGACGCTTTCACAGAGGTCAGAACAGCCTTTTATTAAAGGAGATTGGTCATTGAAAAAAGAAAGTTGAAAAAAAAAATGATAACAATTTGATGTGACCACCGACATTGATTACTGATATTATGATATTATTTAAAAAAAAAAAAAAAAAAAAACAGTTTTTAATGTTTATTCCAGCCTCAGGCCTCTCCAGATCCACTCGGACAGATTCTTTACAGGGCGTCATGTCCGCATCGTGTCAGTCCCTCTCTGAGGACAATGTAGAGAGGCGGTTATGCAGAGAGTCGTTGAGCCTAGAAGAGTGGATGTGCCCTCCGCTGCCGGGTCAAGTTCCTGTCGGGCCATCAGAGACCACGAACGACCGAACTGCTCAGGGTACCTTGGAGGAGGCTTCTCCTGTGAACAAGAGCTCAACAGGTGAGACTGAAATAAGGCAGGACGGTGTCAAGTGTACAGACAGAGATTCTGCTATTTCATCTGTAAGAGCTTTTAACATGTTAATGTCCACTCACATTTACTGTTGCTCAGCAAAATTTAGCTGAAATTGGAAATGTTTCCATTACTTTGGATTTGTAACATTACAGATAAGAACTGAACAGTAAAATGTAAGGCATGTCATTAGGCAGGTCAGAGATGTTTCTAAAAGTTGTGTTTTCAATGGTTTGTCTTCATTTCAGAAAAGCCTACAGAATGTCGGAAGAGGAAAGGAATTGGTTCTTTCTTCCGGTGGCTGCGGAAGGCTATGAAGAGTCCTTTCGGCTGCTGTGGCCACAGTAGTGCTGTGGATGTTGTGGAGCCTTTTGTCCCTCCAGCAGATCTGGAGCCAGAGCCTGATCGTGAGCCGTCACCTGCGCCAGATCACTCCGCCGTCAAGACAAGTAACGGTAAATCACCTGTCATTATTTCTCCAACATTATTTTAAACAGTATTGTCATCTTGTTTTCCACTAAACATAGCTTAAACTTATCCAAAGGTGAGTGAATAATATTGAAAACATTGATAAACACACACATTAAGCAAAGGGTCACAAACACTTCAAAGTGAACAGAGCGTTGTGATGCTGCGCGCTACAAAAATGGGGGTAGTCGTGGCCTAATGGTGAGGGAGTCAGGCTTGTAACCTGAAGGTTGCTGGTTCGATTCCCATGCCGGCAGGAATTGAAGGTGGGGATTGTGAATAAACAGCACTCTCTCCACCTTTGATACCATGACTAAGGTGCCCTTGAGCAAGACACCTGACCCTAATTGCTCCCCTTGTAAGTCGCTTCGGATAAAAGCGTCTGCCAAATGAATAAATGTAAATGTAAATGTACAAATCATGCTTCAATACCATACCGCATCATCACGCACCCGTTCAAAAAGACACACTTTCATAAAGACAAATGCAGCATAGCTGAGAGTATTTCTAATATGCTGGACATGAATATGCTTACGACATAAATGGATTGGAAATGATGTAGTTTGGAGAAGTTCTGGTAAGAGGCTAGTCAATAAATGTGTTTCCAATAAATCACTCTTTTAACCAGTTAATTGACTGCTAGCTAACTTCTTGTGCTGATATTCTCCTCTTCAGATCAAAAGTCTCTGCAGTCCATCTCGAGCTCTGTAGAGCTCATTGATCTCGAGGAACCTCCAGTCAAAGTTATTGAAGTCCTTCCCGCTGCTGAGCCTCTGGTGCAAGAAGAGCTCCAAACTCAAGTTCACGACAGTCCAGTCAGTCTGACAACAGGTGAAACGTCACGTCTGACGAAACAGCAGGACAGTAACGAAGTGAACATGAGACCTGAGGGTGAGTTTCCTGCCACAGTCCCAAACAATAATCTCACTATCTCTGCAAAGCAGCACCACTAAACATTGTCTTTTTCTGTTCATCTTTTAAAAGACGACATTTGCTGCCGATATGCAATTGGCAGTAAGCTGGGGCAAGGTGGATTTGGTGTCGTCTACAAAGGCACTCGTTTGGCGGACGGCCAGAAGGTTTGACTTTTTTTTACTTGGCAAATGTTTTTTTATCTGAATTATTTCTCAGCCTTTTGACATCTCACTTTATCCAGTGCAAGCCATCTTACTTTATCAAATATTCAGTATTTAGGGATCTTGATCTCTCAGGATTTAAATTCTTGCTTGGAATTTATGATATGACCACTACACACATTAATTGCTTCTTGTTTTGACCATCAGGTGGCAGTGAAATTTGTCAGAAAGACAAAACATACGGAATGCATCAGGATTGTGAGTATCAGTCCCCCAAGATTGAGTTCAATCGCTATTTAAACTCATCTGACATCATATAATGTTTCTTTCTTTCAGCCTGATCATCCCGAGCCCCTTCCCAAAGAAGTCGCTCTGACAATCCTGGCCAATAAAGGTCCAGTGACGGAGATTATCAAGCTGCTGGACTGGCAGGACCAGCAGGACTTCTACGTCATGGTCCTGGAGCGTTTCTCACACTGCGTGGATGTGTTTCGCTTTGTGGAATGCAACGGTGGCAGCATCAACGAGAAGTTTGCCCGGCTCATCATGTGGGGGGCAACAATAGCTGCTTCTGTGTGCTGTCATCAGGGGGTTTACCATGGCGACATCAAATTAGAGAACCTCCTGATAGACTTTAAGAAGCTCGAAGTCAAACTCATTGACTTTGGATGCGGCGATCTCCTGACAGAATCTGCCTACACGAGATTCTGTGGTGTGTGTTAGTTCTCTAAACTCTTGTGAATCAGTGAACGCAACACTCGTAAGCTAATGGGTGCCGAGGAGACGTGACTCACACATGGGACAAACTCTCTTTGCTCCAGGCACGGTGATGTACTGCCCTCCCGAGTACAGGATGAAGGGCGAGTTTCATGGAAAGCCGGCGACGGTCTGGTCTCTGGGGATCCTGTTGTTCAGAATACTGTGTGGACACTTTCCAGATACATTCGACTTTTACAGGATCAATATGAACACCTGGTACGAACCTGACTTGACAGAAGGTAATGTTTACTACTCCAACTACAAATATAATGCAAAACTTCACAGGCTTTACAGGAGACGGCCGTATAGATAGAAAGCCGACAAATTCCTGCATTCTGACCTGAAGATCTCAGAATAAGGATTCAGTAGAGTGGATGTAACGTGTGCGGTAATAATCAGACCTCTCTCCATCTTTCCGCACAGATTGCTGCCATTTGATCTGCTCTCTTCTGCAGCAGAAGCCTGAGCGTCGGCTTGATCTGGACAGGATTGTTCACCACAAATGGTTTTAGGTACTGAGCCAAGAGTTTAGAAAACTATTTAAGATGTATTTACGTTACTATTACTATTTAAGTTGCCAAGGTGGTCATGGTCATGTGGTCATAACTAACCAGCTCTCTCCTTATTAAAATGTGTACAGAATGCAGTGATCTGATTAGCCAGTGCCTAACCCGGGATCCATCTAAACGGCCGAGGATCGAGCAGATGTGACGACATATATGGATTAGAAATGATGTCGATTGGAGAAGCTCAGGAGATTGACTCGATCAGTTATTACAGGTGTGAGGAAGTGTAACAGATAGAGTAGGATTATTATCATTTGTCTTCAATTATGGATTGTTTGTAGATTTTCAAAGTTGTGTTCAATGTAATGTTCTTGTTATAGTCAGGTGACCTTCATTTATATAGTGCTTTATACTGTACAGAATGTTTATGACACGGTAATAAACAGGACAATGACAGAATCAGTGATGCAAACAGAATTCGATTCTCTTGTACATCAGTTCTGAAAACATTCATGTGGTGACTTGTTCATTTAATCTTTTTATTGGATAGGAAATGAATGACTTGCTGTCCTCAGTGGAGGGCTTGAACTCGAGACTTGACTGAAGCCTGAAGTCCAACCCCAACCTGGCAGGAAACCCAGAGCCGCCGCACCAGAGAGCTCAGAGCCCGTCCACGTCTGCGCAAGAACATGAGGGACGGCAAGACTGGAAAGAATCATCAAGTCATCACAGCCACATTTGCTTTGTTTTAAAAGTCAAGTCAAGACAAGTCAACTTTATTTATATAGCGCTTTACCGTTGGGGAGTAGAGCCCTGCGCGGGACTGTTTTCTTAAACCCGCACCCGCCCGTTCCCGTTGAATGTATGACCAGGACCGCCCGCTCCCGCAACCTGTGTGTTCCACTCCCGCCCGCAATGTTTGCGTCCACTCCTGCCCAGACTTTATCTGACGTAATGTAGCTACACATATACTCAGACTAAATATTCGTTCAAGTTAACATCCAGGATAACAGACTTTAAACATGATTGTGTTTAAATAAGATGAATTAACCCATGCTAAACCAAAGCACCACACATGACAAACATATTGGGTAGGCTTTTTTTTTTTTTTTATTAGGGTTGTAAAACATTCGGCCTAACTGTTAAAACAAAACCACAACTAGCGGCACCTCGGTTTTTAGGCTACTGCATACACACTCACCAAACGAGTAACTTGGAAACAGAAAACTGCAGGTATGTCGCCTCAGGGCACAGGTGCCAGATTTATGTCCGTTGTAAACGAACACTTTTGCACATTTATCGTAACTTACAAAGTTTAACTCACATTTTTGTCAGTGACAATTGACCCTTCGCAAAACCCGCCCCCAGCTGCAATGCCCGACAACCCATGCTCTCTCACACCACACATCATGTTCTCCCGCAATGAAAAATACATCGCGGAGCAAAGAGGACACTGACAAAGTATGAAACAGTTTCCGTATTTAAAATATTGTCATTTTTTAAAGAAGTTTAAACAATAAATACCGTATAGTGTCTCTTTAATGTGTCGTGACAGATAGCTGTAGCTCCTTCAAGCGGCTCGTGAACCGATCATCTCTTCATACTAGTTCATTTATAGAGTCAAATAAACATGAAAAGACATCAGAAGGAAAGTTGTTTCAACCGCGGAAAGGTTGAGTACACACAACTTTTCAAGTTTACCAACGTTAATGTACTATAGGCTACTCCCTGACGCCTTTGTCGGATAAGATGGCGGATTCGGCGTTGTTATTGTCGCCTATCAATCAAACTATTTGCGAAGGGTCAATTGAGAATTGATTCCATATGTCTGAC
Organism: Zacco platypus; assembly: GCA_038088235.1. NCBI lineage: Eukaryota > Metazoa > Chordata > Actinopteri > Cypriniformes > Xenocyprididae > Zacco > Zacco platypus. The sequence goes on along the minus strand of CM076075.1, from coordinate 19,001,790 downwards.
TTGCCTTGTTTTGCTTTTGTCAAGTAAACAGCCGCTTTAATTTTCTTCTCAACTTCTTGTGTTGACTCCATTTCTGCTACACGCCAAATCCCACCGTTCCCTGCGGCTCTGTCGCTAAATTTTCTGACCGCCCACCCACTCCCGCCCGCTCCCGCAAGATTTGCATTGGGTCCCGCGGGAGCCCAAACCCAATGCAGCCCTCTATTGGGGAGTCACTAGTTACATGTAACGGAGTTACGACACTTAATTACAAAATAAATGTAAACTGTAAATTAAACTGTTGTTACTTAAGAAAATGTTAACGATTACAAAGGGAGTTACATCTGAATATTTTCTGTAAAAAGCTAGGATATGTTGAATAATATTATTTTGTTGCTTTGCATGTTTTTGATGCGCACGATACCTCCTGCCATTTAAAGGCCGTTCAGTAAAGCGATGCTATTCTGATGCTTTTGATGGGTACTCTTGTTTGAATTTGCAGTGCATCACACGTCTGCCATTTACATCAATCCACATTGCCACTGAAAGCTTTAGGCTACAACCTGTCTGAGAGTTGCCACCGTGGCAATTTAGAAAAATAATCAAATGTAATTTTCACAAACTGCCTGTTTTTTTGTTTTGTTTTGTTTTCATTTGTTTCTATACTACCTGTTTGTTCCAGTTGTTTCCCACTCCTCGTTTGTTACTATAGTTTCTGACTATGGAGTCATCACCTGTTAATCATTTGAGTTCAATCATCTTACAAAGACAGTATACAGAACATTCAATGAAGTTGTATCATTTCTAAATGCAAACTTGAAGCTTTCAACTGTACGGGCAGACATAGATGATTCACACAAAATTATGTGTCCTTTGAACAAAGTAGAAGTGATTATTGTCTCTTTCGAGATTTTCACAGAGAAACCATCCAATCTGAAAGTGCATGCTTGAATCTTTTGTAGAATTGTAGTTTAGAAATGTGCTGATGTGTTGCTCCTAGAATACTATATATAATTTTATGTTTATGCAACTTACTTTCACTGTGCCCAGTTTAAGAATACATTTTGTGCTGATGCTTTATCCAGTCTTGCTTGAACAATAAAGCATGTATAATTACATTTTGCAAAAATGTGGTGTTTATTGTCTTCTTGTAATCAACACTTCAACAGCAAAATGAAGTATGCAAACCAAATGTTGCACATACAGGGTAAATGATTTGTATTTTTATTTTTTTTTAAATGAATTCACAGGTAGGCTATACGCCCTTATCGCGTCAACAAGATAATTAATAATATCCACGATCCGTAAACCAGATATTTAACTTACCCATGATTACTAGAATTTACCAATGTGAGATCGGCACTCAAGTTATTACGGGCTGATGGTATGGATAAATGTTCTGAATCACAGTTTATCCAAATAAGGCTCCTGGAATATTTCTTCAATTTATCTCGGTATGGTCTCGTCTCACGTTTTATTCTTCTTCAATAGTTTAACGATTTCTAATCTCTCCTCTGATTTGCTATACCCTACATGGCGCATCGGTGACGACACACACAGTAAACCCACGTTTCTGACAAAGACCGATTACATCATCGATCCACATTGCCTCCTACGACAGAGAATACATCTGAAAAGTTGGGCAGCCACACCAGACCAAAACATCCACAAGGTAAAAAAAAATTAATAAATTTTTTTTGTTGATTCCTGTTAAGTTATGCATAATAGTGTTGTATGAAATATTACAAATATTTATATTTACTATTCCGCTAAACTTGAGGTCCACATATATGGACAATGGGACTTAGCTTCGTTGAAAATGCAAAAATTTTAGAAAAAAAAAACTGAAAATGTAATTGGTAAATTGATGTATTCTAGCAAATTCTTCCCAACGGTTTACAACAGTATAAATTGACATTGCAGGTGTGATAAATAACTTTACATTGATTTTTAATTTTATTTTTCTCATGATCTCATTGTCAGAGCGTATTCCTCTTTCAAAGGCACTGGAATTAGTACTGGAGTCAATTGTTGGGGACAATTCAGAGGTAGAGGACTTGTCTGACACTGACGACCCCACAGAGGATGTTGATTACCATCCTCCACAACCGGAGCAAAGCAGCAGTGAGGACGAGACTAGTGGGGATGAAGACCACAGTCCACTGAGGCCTGCCGTGGACGTGAACGTCTCCGTGGTGAAACTAATGGTTATCGTTCAGACGTGGCATCGCCGTTTTGCGCATTCCCAGACGTCAGACTCAGCGGTTTGAGTCTGATGGCTGAAACGATGACTCTGAAGAGCAAACACCAGGATCAAATTTTCAAGGAAAACCCAAGCAAGGACGAAGCGTGTGCTGAAGGGATGCAACTGACCCCAAACCTAGCCCAGTTTGAGCCTGAGGAGGAAACTGAGCAGGACAGAGAAGGCCACACTGGACCACACTGGACCATGTAAACCAGTATATTGATAAAGATTTCATGAAACTGAGGAGAAACTAGGAGTGGGTACCCACTCAGCACATCAGCTGACGAGATGTATCATTTCTTTGGTGTCTCAGTTTTGATGTCCTGTGTCCCGTACCCACAATTCAGGATGTACTGGTCCAGTTACTGGTTCAGATTCCCAGCCATCACAGAAAGATTCACACGCGACAGATTTTACAAACCGAGGCAATCGATAAAGGTGGTCATTGATGATGACATTCCAGAAGACCTGAGCGAATGTGACAAATTCTGCAAGGCGAGGCCTTTTCTTGACCGCGTTCTGAAAGGCTGCAGGTCTCAGGCAAGACCCAAGAGCGTTTCTATTGATGAGCATGTGATATCATTTATAGGAGCCTGTCCTTTCTGACAATATCTGCCAATGGAGCCCAACGCAGTTGTTTCGTCTAAATTTTGTTTGGCATATCCATGTTCATTAGTTGAAACAGTTATGTAAGCAAAAGTAACAATAAAAAATGCTCAGGCACAGTGCTCAGGCTGTAAATAAAAGAGATTTGCACTTTGTTAGACAATGGTGTCTTTTTTTTTTGTGGACATCAATTTTTTTCAAAAAGAGCTTAATGTTCAAAGATAATATCTGGTTATTATATTTATTGGTTCCTCCTAACCCCAAATAGCTAGAAGAAATCTAAAATGCAAGCCAAATCAAAGCTCGGGTCTCAGGAGGTTAATATAAAACCGTATGAGCATACGTGGAAAAAAATAGTTGGTTCGTTGTAGCTCTTCACCATTTACAATTTGCCGGCTCGTGGTGCTGACCCACCAAAGACTGTCCGACTAGAGACGAAACGAAGATTGACTTGTTTTTCTGGGAATAACCCATTTATTGTCACCATTCATCACACTGATTTGTGTTTTGGTTGTAGTTTTCTCAAATTAATAAACAGTCGCAAACATGAATAAACAATTAAACATACAACACACTGAATTAAGATTAATAATTAAACATGAACATTAAATCACAAAAGATATAAAGCAAATGTAAGGCAGGCTGTAACTTAGATATTATGTGCAATGCACAGCTGTAACCTGACCCTTGTTAGCGCTGCAGAGCTTGTGTGGCGCAGCTCTGACTGGGCGGTGAACACGCATGCGTGTAGCAAGTGCTTTACAACAATTCTCCCAATAAATACATAGAAATACAGCGAACTTTTCTTCAAACAGTCACATAAAATGTAACAATAACAATAAATGCATCTCTAGCACTGACAGCAATAGAGATATGAATACAAAGATACGAATTAAAGGGTTACATTCACGCTTATGAAATACACACATACATAGGCACATCACGTTACATCGCGGGAATAACAACTCGTTCACAAGAGTGAATTCATTTCTCTCATCAGCTATACAGTTAAGGATTGCAAACTTACTTTTGCATTCACGTACAACCCAATCTATAAAAAATCTGTAAGCAAATTATGCCTCTGTAACTTCCGCGTGCTTCTCAGTGACGCGCTGCACCGGAGCAGCTTCTCTGTGAGAGGGTGGAGTCGAGGTGGTCACATGGTCAAGGTTTCCGGACGCTGATTGGCTCAGGTTAGAGTGACAGGAAACCACAGCACAGCCTTTTTTACAACAAGCCTATGATCGGTTTCAGCGCGAAGAGTATAACAACAAGCCTTCACGACACTTTAACGCCAGGGCCAGATTTACCTCATATTGTAACACTATAATCACTGTATTTTTTTTAAATAATGAAACTGTGTGTTGTCAAAGTTGATAATCTCGCATGTGTCATTACATTATTAACATTCCAATAAAATCAAGCTCAAATGGAGTTTTTGACCAGTGAATGTCTGCCTGCGTGTTTTGCCCGCCATTAAAACGACTGACAAGCGGAGACGGTCCAAACTGCACTTCAGGTTATGAGGTTTTACCGACAGTTTGAGGATCCGATGGAGTTCCGAAGTTTAGTGTCACAAACTACATATTTCACCTTTAAATTCCTGTTTTTGTATTTCGTGGAATTATTCATTTTCAAAGCCTTAATTATTCACCATCGCTAACTGAGTTACAATCATTTAATGAATTCACAGTGTATTGCAATTGACACCCCTTTAAACACTATAGACGTTTAATTCAGATGTATTTTAATGGGATTCTGTTATTTGATTTAACTGAATTAATAGGCCTATAATTAAAATAGCAGGCTGTCGTTCGCCGTCCATCGGAAAAGTGATCAATCACGGAAAGTTTTCAAGTTTTCAATCCAAATCGGCACATGACAGCGCAGATAAGTTAAACTGTTAATAACTTAAATAATCTACATTGTTTGAGAAAGATATAGCCTAGTGCTTGTGATCATTGTGAAATACTTGACGAACTTAATCATCCCACTCCTTCACTGGCAAAATCATGAATGGGCTTTTTCGTTTGGTCTTGTTTTGGGATCCCTTATTATTTGGGATTTCTTCGCCACTCTACTAGCCCGTTTGAAGACGCATTAGTGATACTGAAAGCTGATTGGCCTCGATGGTTATATAGGCTACGCGGAAAAGGGCACTTACATTTATTTCTAGAGTTTATAATATGATGTCCGCTTTATCCTAACAGAAGCATGGCTATGGGACCCACTGTAAGTACCTTAAGCGACGCTTTTGCTCAATTATGATTAATGATTTTGGACACGAATAATTCCACCGATAATAATAATAATTATAATGAAAGAATAAATCTCTTATATAAATATATGAGATATATACATATATTTTGTTTTTAAGTAAACGTCAAAATTAAGTTTGTAACTATTCAATAAATGTGTTCAGATTCGGCTCGCGCGACTTCAAATGTGCTGCTTCCGCATGAGTGATTCAAATTTGAGTTGCTATAGTGACGCGTGTTATGAATTCTGAATGGATATATAAACACACTGAACCAGATCGCTATCTGTTGGTTGAGAGACGAGGCGAATTCAGACACTTTTGGAGACTATTTCTTGTGATTTTGAGAGATTTTGCTGAGAAGAGACTTTTATTCTAGAAGGAGATCGGAGGGCATTTCTTTTACATTTCATTTTTTTATTTTTGGAAGACTTCACATTTCTGAGGACAGTTTTATTTTATTGTTATTTTTTTATTTTAGACGGAGATTGGAGTTTCATTTATTTTTTTCTTTCATTTTGGCTATTATTTATTTTATTTTTATTTATTTATTTTGGAGGATTATTTCTGAGGAGAGCCGCATTTTATTCTTTTTTATATTGTATTTTGTATTGTTTTTTTATTAGAGTTTGGAAGAGGATGTCAGTGGCTTACGGGGGTGAAAGAGGAGGTGAGTGCTTTAGTTTTTCATTTGTTTATGGTATGGTGTGATGTTTTACAATGATTTAGTAAATTAATATGAAGAAATGTGTGCCAGGGAACCCATTTGATCCTCAAATTTTCCTAGCTGGGTGATCACAAGTATTTGGTTCCTTGCATATGAAACTATTTAATTTGAGTGACTGTAATACCAGTTTGTAATTGACACTGACATTGATTATTGATCATTAGTAAAACATAACTATGTGATGTCTGAAATATTCCATCCTCAGGCCGCTACAGATCCAGGAGAGCTGGTCAGATGGCTGGTCAGGAGGTTTGGAGACCCGGTTCTGATGGTCGTGATCAGGATCCTCTGCCAGACCCGACCCAGACACTGAGCCAGGAGCTACCTGGATCTTTAACACCTCTGCCGTCAGAGTTTTCTGTTTTTGTGTCCACAGGTCAGGATCACCGGAGGAGGAGAAGGAGCAGGAGGAGGAAGGGGCAGAGCGGCAGCCAGCAGAGCCCAGATGATGGACAGCCGTCCACTTCATTTACAAGACTGGATGGACGCTTTCACAGAGGTCAGAACAGCCTTTTATTAAAGGAGATTGGTCATTGAAAAAAGAAAGTTGAAAAAAAAAATAATAACAATTTGATGTGACCACTGACATTGATTGCTGATATTATGATATTATTTTTTTTTTAAAAAACAGTTTTTAATGTTTATTCCAGCCTCAGGCCTCTCCAGATCCACTCGGACAGATTCTTTACAGGGCGTCATGTCCGCATCGTGTCAGTCCCTCTCTGAGGACAATGTAGAGAGGCGGTTATGCAGAGAGTCGTTGAGCCTAGAAGAGTGGATGTGCCCTCCGCTGCCGGGTCAAGTTCCTGTCGGGCCATCAGAGACCACGAATGACCGAACTGCTCAGGGTGCCTTGGAGGAGGCTTCTCCTGTGAACAAGAGCTCAACAGGTGAGACTGAAATAAGGCAGGACGGTGTCAAGTGTACAGACAGAGATTCTGCTATTTCATCTGTAAGAGCTTTTAACATGTTAATGTCCACTCACATTTACTGTTGCTCAGCAAAATTTAGCTGAAATTGGAAATGTTTCCATTACTTTGGATTTGTAACATTACAGATAAGAACTGAACAGTAAAATGTAAGGCATGTCATTAGGCAGGTCAGAGATGTTTCTAAAAGTTGTGTTTTCAATGGTTTGTCTTCATTTCAGAAAAGCCTACAGAATGTCGGAAGAGGAAAGGAATTGGTTCTTTCTTCCGGTGGCTGCGGAAGGCTATGAAGAGTCCTTTCGGCTGCTGTGGCCACAGTAGTGCTGTGGATGTTGTGGAGCCTTTTGTCCCTCCAGCAGATCTGGAGCCAGAGCCTGATCGTGAGCCGTCACCTGCGCCAGATCACTCCGCCGTCAAGACAAGTAACGGTAAATCACCTGTCATTATTTCTCCAACATTATTTTAAACAGTATTGTCATCTTGTTTTCCACTAAAAATAGCTTAAACTTATCCAAAGGTGAGTGAATAATATTGAAAACATTGATAAACACACACATTAAGCAAAGGGTCACAAACACTTCAAAGTGAACAGAGCGTTGTGATGCTGCGCGCTACAAAAATGGGGGTAGTCGTGGCCTAATGGTGAGGGAGTCAGGCTTGTAACCTGAAGGTTGCTGGTTCGATTCCCATGCCGGCAGGAATTGAAGGTGGGGATTGTGAATAAACAGCACTCTCTCCACCTTTGATACCATGACTAAGGTGCCCTTGAGCAAGACACCTGACCCTAATTGCTCCCCTTGTAAGTCGCTTTGGATAAAAGCGTCTGCCAAATGAATAAATGTAAATGTAAATGTACAAATCATGCTTCAATACCATACCGCATCATCACGCACCCGTTCAGAAAGACACACTTTCATAAAGACAAATGCAGCATAGCTGAGAGTATTTCTAATATGCTGGACATGAATATGCTTACGACATAAATGGATTGGAAATGATGTAGTTTGGAGAAGTTCTGGTAAGAGGCTAGTCAATAAATGTGTTTCCAATAAATCACTCTTTTAACCAGTTAATTGACTGCTAGCTAACTTCTTGTGCTGATATTCTCCTCTTCAGATCAAAAGTCTCTGCAGTCCATCTCGAGCTCTGTAGAGCTCATTGATCTCGAGGAACCTCCAGTCAAAGTTATTGAAGTCCTTCCCGCTGCTGAGCCTCTGGTGCAAGAAGAGCTCCAAACTCAAGTTCACGACAGTCCAGTCAGTCTGACAACAGGTGAAACGTCACGTCTGACGAAACAGCAGGACAGTAACGAAGTGAACATGAGACCTGAGGGTGAGTTTCCTGCCACAGTCCCAAACAATAATCTCACTATCTCTGCAAAGCAGCACCACTAAACATTGTCTTCTTCTGTTCATCTTTTAAAAGACGACATTTGCTGCCGATATGCAATTGGCAGTAAGCTGGGGCAAGGTGGATTTGGTGTCGTCTACAAAGGCACTCGTTTGGCGGACGGCCAGAAGGTTTGACTTTTTTTTACTTGGCAAATGTTTTTTTATCTGAATTATTTCTCAGCCTTTTGACATCTCACTTTATCCAGTGCAAGCCATCTTACTTTATCAAATATTCAGTATTTAGGGATCTTGATCTCTCAGGATTTAAATTCTTGCTTGGAATTTATGATATGACCACTACACACATTAATTGCTTCTTGTTTTGTCCATCAGGTGGCAGTGAAATTTGTCAGAAAGACAAAACATACGGAATGCATCAGGATTGTGAGTATCAGTCCCCCAAGATTGAGTTCAATCGCTATTTAAACTCATCTGACATCATATAATGTTTCTTTCTTTCAGCCTGATCATCCCGAGCCCCTTCCCAAAGAAGTCGCTCTGACAATCCTGGCCAATAAAGGTCCAGTGACGGAGATTATCAAGCTGCTGGACTGGCAGGACCAGCAGGACTTCTACGTCATGGTCCTGGAGCGTTTCTCACACTGCGTGGATGTGTTTCGCTTTGTGGAATGCAGCGGTGGCAGCATCAACGAGAAGTTTGCACGGCTCATCATGTGGGGGGCAACAATAGCTGCTTCTGTGTGCTGTCATCAGGGGGTTTACCATGGCGACATCAAATTAGAGAACCTCCTGATAGACTTTAAGAAGCTCGAAGTCAAACTCATTGACTTTGGATGCGGCGATCTCCTGACAGAATCTGCCTACACGAGATTCTGTGGTGTGTGTTAGTTCTCTAAACTCTTGTGAATCAGTGAACGCAACACTCGTAAGCTAATGGGTGCCGAGGAGACGTGACTCACACATGGGACAAACTCTCTTTGCTCCAGGCACGGTGATGTACTGCCCTCCCGAGTACAGGATGAAGGGCGAGTTTCATGGAAAGCCGGCGACGGTCTGGTCTCTGGGGATCCTGTTGTTCAGAATACTGTGTGGACACTTTCCAGATACATTCGACTTTTACAGGATCAATATGAACACCTGGTACGAACCTGACTTGACAGAAGGTAATGTTTACTACTCCAACTACAAATCTAATGCAAAACTTCACAGGCTTTACAGGAGACGGCCGTATAGATAGAAAGCCGACAAATTCCTGCATTCTGACCTGAAGATCTCAGAATAAGGATTCAGTAGAGCGGATGTAACGTGTGCGGTAATAATCAGACCTCTCTCCATCTTTCCGCACAGATTGCTGCCATTTGATCTGCTCTCTTCTGCAGCAGAAGCCTGAGCGTCGGCTTGATCTGGACAGGATTGTTCACCACAAATGGTTTTAGGTACTGAGCCAAGAGTTTAGAAAACTATTTAAGATGTATTTACGTTACTATTACTATTTAAGTTGCCAAGGTGGTCATGGTCACGTGGTCATAACTAACCAACTCTCTCCTTATTAAAATGTGTACAGAATGCAGTGATCTGATTAGCCAGTGCCTAACCCGGGATCCATCTAAACGGCCGAGGATCGAGCAGATGTGACGACATAAATGGATTAGAAATGATGTCGATTGGAGAAGCTCAGGAGATTGACTCGATCAGTTATTACAGGTGTGAGGAAGTGTAACAGACAGAGTAGGATTATTATCATTTGTCTTCAATTATGGATTGTTTGTAGATTTTCAAAGTTGTGTTCAATGTAATGTTCTTGTTATAGTCAGGTGACCTTCATTTATATAGTGCTTTATACTGTACAGAATGTTTATGACACGGTAATAAACAGGACAATGACAGAATCAGTGATGCAAACAGAATTCGATTCTCTTGTACATCAGTTCTGAAAACATTCATGTGGTGACTTGTTCATTTAATCTTTTTATTGGATAGGAAATGAATGACTTGCTGTCCTCAGTGGAGGGCTTGAACTCGAGACTTGACTGAAGCCTGAAGTCCAACCCCAACCTGGCAGGAAACCCAGAGCCGCCGCACCAGAGAGCTCAGAGCCCGTACACGTCTGCGCAAGAACATGAGGGACGGCAAGACTGGAAAGAATCATCAAGTCATCACAGCCACATTTGCTTTGTTTTAAAAGTCAAGTCAAGACAAGTCAACTTTATTTATATAGCGCTTTACCGTTGGGGAGTAGAGCCCTGCGCGGGACTGTTTTCTTAAACCCGCACCCGCCCGTTCCCGTTGAATGTATGACCAGGACCGCCCGCTCCCGCAACCTGTGTGTTCCACTCCCGCCCGCAATGTTTGTGTCCACTCCTGCCCAGACTTTATCTGACGTAATGTAGCTACACATATACTCAGACTAAATATTCGTTCAAGTTAACATCCAGGATAACAGACTTTAAACATGATTGTGTTTAAATAAGATGAATTAACCCATGCTAAACCAAAGCACCACACATGACAAACATATTGGGTAGGCTTTTTTTTTTTTTTTTATTAGGGTAGTAAAACATTAGGCCTAACTGTTAAAACAAAACCACAACTAGCGGCACCTCGGTTTTTAGGCTACTGCATACACACTCACCAAACGAGTAACTTGGAAACAGAAAACTGCAGGTATGTCGCCTCAGGGCACAGGTGCCAGATTTATGTCCGTTGTAAACGAACACTTTTGCACATTTATCGTAACTTACAAAGTTTAACTCACATTTTTGTCAGTGACAATTGACCCTTCGCAAAACCCGCCCCCAGCTGCAATGCCCGACAACCCATGCTCTCTCACACCACACATCATGTTCTCCCGCAGTGAAAAATACATCGCGGAGCAAAGAGGACACTGACAAAGTATGAAACAGTTTCCGTATTTAAAATATTGTCATTTTTTAAAGAAGTTTAAACAATAAATACCGTATAGTGTCTCTTTAATGTCTCGCGACAGATCGCTGTAGCTCCTTCAAGCGGCTCGTGAACCGATCATCTCTTCATACTAGTTCATTTATAGAGTCAAATAAACATGAATAGACATCAGAAGGAAAGTTGTTTCAACCGTGGAAAGACGTGAGTACACACAACTTTTCAAGTTTACCAATGTTAATGTACTGTAGGCTACTCCCTGACGCCTTTGTCGGATAAGATGGCGGATTCGGCCTTGTTATTGTCGCCTATCAATCAAACTATTTGCGAAGGGTCAATTGAGAATTGATTCCATATGTCTGACTTGCCTTGTTTTGCTTTTGTCAAGTAAACAGCCGCTTTAATTTTCTTCTCAACTTCTTGTGTTGACTCCATTTCTGCTACACGCCAAATCCCACCGTTCCCTGCGGGTCTGTCGCTAAATTTTCTGACCGCCCACCCACTCCCGCCCGCTCCCGCAAGATTTGCATTGGGTCCCGCGGGAGCCCAAACCCAGTGCAGCCCTCTATTGGGGAGTCACTAGTTACAAGTAACGGAGTTACGACACTTAATTACAAAATAAATGTAAATTGTAAATTAAACTGTAGTTACTTAAGAAAATGTTAACGATTACAAAGGGAGTTACATCTGAATATTTTCTGTAAAAAGCTAGGATATGTTGAATAATATTATTTTGTTGCCTTGCATGTTTTTGATGCGCACGATACCTCCTGCCATTTAAAGGCCGTTCAGTAAAGCGATGCTATTCTGATGCTTTTGATGGGTACTCTTGTTTGAATTTGCAGTGCATCACACGTCTGCCATTTACATCAATCCACATTGCCACTGAAAGCTTTAGGCTACAACCTGTCTGAGAGTTGCCACCGTGGCAATTTAGAAAAATAATCAAATGTAATTTTCACAAACTGCCTGTTTTTTTGTTTTGTTTTGTTTTCATTTGTTTCTATACTACCTGTTTGTTCCAGTTGTTTCCCACTCCTCGTTTGTTACTATAGTTTCTGACTATGGAGTCATCACCTGTTAATCATTTGAGTTCAATCATCTTACAAAGACAGTACACAGAACATTCAATGAAGTTGTATCATTTCTAAATGCAAACTTGAAGCTTTCAACTGTACGGGCAGACAGAGATGATTCACACAAAATTATGTGTCCTTTGAACAAAGTAGAAGTGATTATTGTCTCTTTCGAGATTTTCACAGAGAAACCATCCAATCTGAAAGTGCATGCTTGAATCTTTTGTAGAATTGTAGTTTAGAAATGTGCTGATGTGTCGCTCCTAGAATACTATATATAATTTTATGTTTATGCAACTTACTTTCACTGTGCCCAGTTTAAGAATACATTTTGTGCTGATGCTTTATCCAGTCTTGCTTGAACAATAAAGCATGTATAATTACATTTTTCAAAAATGTGGTGTTTATTGTCTTCTTGTAATCAACACTTCAACAGCAAAATGAAGTATGCAAACCAAATGTTGCACATACAGGGTAAGTGATTTGTATTTTTATTTTTTTTTTTTTAAATGAATTCACAGGTAGGCTATACACCCTTATGGTGTCAACAAGATGATTAATAATATCCACGATCCGTGAACCAGATATTTAACTTACCCATGATTACTAGAATTTACCAATGTGAGATCGGCACTCAAGTTATTACGGGCTGATGGTATGGATAAATGTTCTGAATCACAGTTTATCCAAATAAGGCTCCTGGAATATTTCTTCAATTTATCTCGGTATGGTCTCGTCTCACGTTTTATTCTTCTTCAATAGTTTAACGATTTCTAATCTCTCCTCTGAATTGCTATACCTTACATGGCGCATTTAATAAAAAATTTAATTTTTTTTTTTTGTTGATTCCTGTTAAGTTATGCATAATAGTGTTGTATGATTAATATGGAATGCAAATTTGACAAATTTTTGAAACCGTAAATATTTACTATTCCGCTAAACTTGAGGTCCACATATATGGACAATGGGACTTAGCTTCGTTGAAAATGCAAAACTTTTAGAAAAAAAAAACTGTGAAAATGTAATTGGTAAATTGATGTATTCTAGCAAATTCTTCCCAACGGTTTACAACAGTATAAATTGACATTGCAGGTGTGATAAATAACTTTACATTGATTTTTAATTTTATTTTTCTCATGATCTCATTGTCAGAGCGTATTCCTCTTTCAAAGGCACTGGAATTAGTACTGGAGTCAATTGTTGGGGACAATTCAGAGGTAGAGGACTTGTCTGACACTGACAAGTCCTGTTGCTTGTCTATGGTGATTCAAAAACAGCCCTGTCACGTGACTATGGCTAAACGAAGCTTCTGAGCATTTCGACAGGTGACGTGCTTGCCGAGTCTGCGTTTGATTGGCAGGGGCGGGAACAAACCACACAAATCTGTCTCAACTCCCACAAAGTTTAAAAGAGGAGTTAATGCACCTTCACCTCGTGGGTTTTTGTGAGAGGAGAAAGATTTTGAGATAGCGTTTACGATATAGTGACATTTATAAAAAAAAATCTGTAAAAAAACAAAAATGAGACCATTGTGGATTAATGTGTTTTATTAATTTTCATTTTTCATGACCAGAATAACCTACTTATTTTTATTATATATTATAGTTATATAGTGTGGATGTTAAAAACTCACCACATTAACAAAAACACAACATTTTAATTTTTTTAAATGGCTTGTTGTCAAAGTTGTTTCAGATAACATGTGCAAATGACCACTAGGTGTCACCGTGGAGACGGGTGTCGGTATAGTTTCGAAGTCTCGACCGCACATTTGCTTCAACTGTTTCAGTGTTTCAAGAAGCCTCGCTCTGCCCACCACAAATGTCCATTCATGTTTATTTGATGCTATATATGAACTAGTATGAAGAGATGCTTGGTTCACGAGCCACTTGAAGGAGCGACAGTGATCTGTCACGACATTTTAAAGAGCCACTATACGGTATTTATTGTTTAAAACTTTACGATTAAAAAATAACGATATATTAAATATGAAACAGTTTCATATGTCTGTTGACGCGTTGTCAGTATCCTCTTTGCTCTGGGATGTATTTTTCACTGTGGGAGAACATGTGTATGACTAGTCGGACATAGCAACAGTAACTAAAAGGGGGCGGGGCGGGTCTTTGCGAAGGGTCAATTCAGTTCAGCAAACAGTGTTTATCCGGCTTTACGCTTGGGTAGTATTGACCTTTTAGGTCATAAATGCAACAACAAACATGTTTGTAAAGTCTTTCAGATGAAGAGACAGATTACTCCAAGGGGTAAATTCTATTGAGGTTCTCTTGTAACAAATGTAAATTGGAGAAAGGCCTGGCTTTTGCCAAGTACATTTTGTCTAACAAAGTTAAGGAAATTCATTATAAAATCCTTCATAAAGTCTCTCTTGTTAATTCATCAATTTCTAAATATTCTGACGAGACTTGCTCTTGTGGTTTTGTTGAAGAAATTGCCCATTTATTTTGCGATTGTAACTTAACCAATACATTTTGGGCTGATTTAAGTTTTTACCCTACAAATGTGACCTCCTTCATCCTCAATGAAGTTATCTTTTATTATGAAAACCCAAAGCTGCTGTCCCTTGAATATGTTGTTAATTTTTTTTATCTTCTATGCAAAATTCTTCATTCACAAACAAAATAGGCTTAAGTCTCCCCTAAGCTTTCCTCTTTTTCTTGCTGAATTTAACTCTTATTTTATACATTAAATTTATAAAGAACAAAAAAGTGCAAAATGTTTGATGCATTATGACGGTTTATTTAAAGATGTGATTTAACCTTATGGGTTTTTTTTTTACACATATATACAAATTGAATGCTACATTAAACAATTTCGTAACGGAAAAAATTAAATAATAAATCAACTCCATAGCGGATTCCAAGTGCTCAAGGGCTTAGGACGTTCAATTCAGCCCATTGCAAAGGTTCACCAGTAGTGGGCAGTCATGCGTAAGCAATGACGTACATCCGAGTCAACGAGACTGAGTGAAGTTAGCGAGGGAATGGCATAAAAAACGAACTGGAGCAAAAGCATAGTTTGCGACCTTGATTAGCCTACCTGGTTCAGGTGTGTTGAACTAGAGTAGGAGCTGAACTCTGCAGGACAGTGGCCCTCCAGCAGGAATGGACACCCCTGCTCTAATTAGTCAGGTACGATGGGTCTAAATTTTAACTTCAGCTTTTTTTTTTCTCAATTAAATTATTGTCAAGACCGAAGTGACAAAGAACGTGGTGGACATGTGGCAACTGTTACCTTTTTCTGCGCTGCTAGAGAGGGCCCAATCACAGTCGTTTACGATTACTGGATAATAATATTTTTAAATCATTATTTGAAGATTGTTGCACATTTTTTCATCTAATAATCATTGTAGAATATATGTATATATTGTTTTAATAATATTACTGCATTTACACAATTACAGATTTTAGTGTATCCAATAAACTCATTGAAGGATTTGGTTTCTGAGTTCATAAGCACCCTCTAGAGGAATAAAACTTAAGCCATTTATTTTAAATTCTGCAAACTCTCGTTTCACCTTAAACAACCCTTTTGAGACTTCTACACTAAACAGACAAAAAAAAACGTATTAGTATTTGACATTTGCTCGATGAAGCAACAACAACAACAAAGTAAAAAGTATTGCACTGACAGTTAATGCAAGTAAAGTTGCATTATTTTGATAATTTGTCATTGACATTTTTTTTAAATATGCCACAATATGACACATTTTAATCTCAATTACACTAAACAGAATAAAAATACAGAAATATATAGCACAAAAACCCAGGTGTCCGACTTTACTTGTATTGACCATATTTTCTGAATAGATACCTGAACACACCACCTTTATTTTATTCACGTGTCATTGCTTGAAGAAAAATGCATAGGTTTACCAAGACTGTCAAACAGTATATTATACGTTTGAGAAACAGTCCATTTTTGCAAGAGAGCAGCAATTTGACTACAACTAAGAACATTAGAATATCGATGTAACAGTCAAAAGTAGGCACTCCGGGCAATTTCTGATGTCTAATGAGACAGGTGATGGCCATTCACAGTTCACATTTTGGCCTTTAGAGGCACCATGTTGAGGGACAGCACAAAGTTCTCCAGGGTGGACAGGTATTCCTGAGGGTGGGTGCGTAGATGGCCTGCATGAACAGACTCCTTCCACTTCTTGCTCTCGACAGATTGGCCTCGATTCCTCCAGACTTCCACCATCTCCTCCAAGCTCTTGTAATCGCAAAGTGCATCATTCTCAGAGAAAAAGAAGAGAGCAGGCGCCGTCACAGGAGTATTCCAGAAAATGCTGATTGCTGAGTTAAAGTAGTCAACCGTCTGGTGTTTAAAGACACGGAAGTACAAAAGGCTAGCCATTCTCACGAGACCATCCATCCGAGGAAATATGGTTTTACCTAGGCCTGGACAGCAAACAACAAACCCAAAATAATTAATCAAGGGATTTCTGTGACTTCTTGACAAGTAAAGTTCATCAGAATAAATTTAGGCCTTATGTAGTTTGAATACTTGCATCATTTGAAAAGAAATTTGATGCTTGAAAGCCACAAGGTTGCTAGGGTGTTTTGTGTGGTTGTTAGTGTGTTGCTAGGTGGTAGGCAGATAAATATACAGACTTAGGGGCCGTTCACATATCGCGTCTTTTGCGCACGCATTTTCATTGCCAAAATGGAAGCGACGCGGCGTGCTCGTTTTTTCCAGGGGCGCCTGTGCCGCGGCGAGATGAAAACATCTCAACTTTTCAGAATGCCACAAGCGCACCGCAGGTCATGTGACAAGAACCATCCAATCAGCTTCGACCTTTCCATAACAAAACATCGAAATCTCAGCCGAACAGCTGATCATAGCTGTACAGGGGGGGGTTGTTATATCTCATCTCCATAAATATATCTAGTAGTAAAGCTAAAGCAAGGGCTAAAAATCAATTCATCCCTTCCTGAAACTTCGTCATGGTCGTGGAGAGCACAGTTCATGGTTGCATAACAACGACAGACGCTACAGAAACGCAAGCTCCCGAACGCTTGCACAAGCACTTGCAAAAGAAGGAGGAAGGGACGTGGCCGCGCTTTCCACGCTTTTTTAGGCGCGATATGTGAACGGCCTAAGGACAATGAGAGATTTAAAGTCTATGTCAGAGTTGACAAGGACCAGTTTGATAATCTTTTAAGAAAAATTGGCCCAAGCATCACCAAAAAGAGCTTCTGCCGTGAAACCATCTCTCCTGCACAGCGACTCTGCTTTTGTCTGAGGTAATTAGGCTACCGTTAGGGTAAGGGAAAGGGTCGATTGGATGGTTCTTGTCACATGACCTGCGGTGCGCTTGTGGCATTCTGAAAAGTTGAGATGTTTTCATCTCGCCACGGCACAGGCGCGCCTGGAAAAAACGAGCGCGACACAACCGCGTCACTTCCATTTTGCGCACGCTTTCCGCGCGCCTACATAGGAAATAATGAATATGCGCGCGCAAAAGACGCGATATGTGAACGGCCCCTTGCAGATTTTCTCTCTATTAATCATAGAATCCTGAAAATACACAATTTCCACAAAAATATTACGCATCATCACTGTTTTTAGCATTGATAATAAGAAATGTTTCTTTAGCTACAAATCATCATATTAGAAAGATTTCTGAAAGATCATGCAACATCAACAAAATAAATTACTTTTTCAAATATATCATTATAGAAAACAATTCATTTAAATAGTGATAACATTTCACTATACTACTGTTTTTACTGTATTTTTTGACCAAATAAATGTAGCCTTGGTGAGTATAAGACTTCTTTCAAAAACATTAAAAAATCTTTACAATTTGTTTTTTTTTTTTTAATTCAGATTGAGTCAGATGTTTTGAGGATTTTATAAGTAGTGTTGTTATGCACTGCAATTTACATAAAATAATTATATGTACATTGTATTTTATTTTGATGAGGTAGTACCAAACTTTTATTTTACAAGCATGATATTCCTACTTCATAACTTTTGGAAAATAATAATAATAAAGTTTTGGATGAGAATATATAGTTTTTAAATCAAGATTAAAATCAAACCTGACAAACATGGTACAAGTAATCTGATAATTAACCTATAATTACTAGCCCAGGCTGACTGATTTATATGGTCTATGACTCGTTTGGTCATAGTGCCAACTCTCCAGTACATTTAGCATCTGTTATGGGAGTTGCCCAACAGAAACCACAATCCTACACAGGTGTATCAAATTACAGAAATGAGAGGTGGAAAACAACACATTTACAGTGAACTACTAGGGTTGGGTGGTATGATGGTGTATTTTATAGAGAATTCACTGCTTTAGTTTACTGTTGGTAAGTTTTTTTTTGTTTTTTTGTTTTTTTAAAAGCAATTAATACTTTTATTCAGCAAAAACATGAGAAACTGACAGTAAAGTCACTTATAATGTTATAAGAGGTTTCTATTGAAGGGGTGGATTCTGGAATTCACTTTCCAATATCTTTCTAAATATTAATTATATGAATAACTTCAACTTGTATTAAAACATTTATTTATTTTCATTTTCAAACATTAGAAAATAATGATGTTATGATGTCTCACTGAGAGAAAAGTACAACTTATCAGTATGTTTTGGGAAAGTTTCCAGTTTAAAGCAGAGCTCAGATGAATTTCAGCCTTGAAGAAACTTTGAATCATGTGTATGTTTGTATGAGCACTGAGTGTTCTGTACAGGTCCTTTATGGGTACTGGTGGAAAACTGGCACTGTGAGACCTGCAGATACTTGGTCCTGATTTAACAGGACATCCTGTCCCTAAGTTCAGAGTCCTGAACAATTCAACTTTACCATCACATAAAATATATATAAAATATATTATAATATATTATATTAAATAGAAAAGTTATTTTCAATTGTAATACATTTTGTAATATTGTAGTAGATACACTGCATTTATGTAGCTATTATGTTCAGGGTAATGAGAAAATGCAGATGTAGACGTAAGCTAAAAAAAAGAGAAATTGTTTGTAAAACTTGCTTTGATTTTTATTGTTCAACATTACGACTTGAACTTACAGCACAAATAACAGTACATAATTTAAAATTAGTCACACCATGATGCAAAATTCTGTTGATACCATACACCCCAAAGTGTTAAGTACATACCTGTGGCCATATGCTCCAGTGATCCCATGACCAGGCTGTCGTAGATGTGACCCCTGATCCTGTTGGTCAGGCCTTGGCAACGCTGGGTGTCTTTGGCCACATGTACAAGGACCTGAGTAAATGTATATCCCCCTATGGAGAAAGCATGGACCAGTAGGGGACGCTGAGAGAAGCGCTCGCTTTCTAATACTTCCAGCACACGGCCACCATACTCCAACCCCCAGCGGGGCCACAAGAACTGGCTCACCTCGCTTTCCACGACGAGAACATCAAAGCCCGTGCGAAAGTAAATCTCACAATACTTTGCAATGGCTTGCGGTCTGGAGCCCAGCCACGGCAGTAACAGCAATATAGGTTTGGGGTGACCAGGTGAAAAGCTAGCCGTAGGAGTCTCGGCGACGTCACTGGCGAAGAAGGTGATCTGTTTACTGATCTTGTGTGCAGTGACCCCAGCCATGGGAACCGCTCTGGAAAGCATGACAGCAGGTCAACTAAAGAAAGAGCACAGTGGAAAGAACAGCAGTTCATTTTTATAAAACGTCACAGCTGTCTTCAACTTACTCACGTGTCCGCTGCCGCCTCAGAAATGCGCTCAAATACACTTTAAATCTAGAAATTGGCCACTTAAAGAAACCTCTAATCTTCTGGATGAACAACATGCTGTATTGCCTGAGTTCTTGCATTTGTCTGATTCGATTAAAACAGTGTATTTCACAGCCCTGCTCCTCTGACACTGCATATTTTGGATGTCTTCAAATCTGACCCAATTCAGACCATGGTGAAGAAACCCTCTCCCCTGGGAGACTTTTTACGAAATGCTAAATATTTAAGTGTTGCACCATTAAATTTGATCAAGTTTAAAAATGTAGCCTACCCCTGCATATTAACAAAAATTAAAGCTGAAGTATTTAACATTTTTATGTGAACACATTCTCTTAATCCAGTTTACCGTTCATTGACTACTATAGGTAGTCCCTATTGTGACGTATCGGATTGAAATGGCTTCTCAAACAAGAAAAAAATGCAGGGTGGAACTTGATTTTGTCCATCAGGGATTGATTGGATCATTGGATGGTTGTGGTTCGCTATTGCTGTGATCTCATGGGAGAGACTGGTAGGGATGTAACAATGCACCCAGAACTGGATGAAAATCGATTAAAATGTGACAATTCAAGTCGGTTGAGATGCTAAATGAATCGCGATGCATTAGGAGGTGGGGGTTTAAATGAATGTATATCTGAGGGGAACTGACTGTGTTCAGAAAAGTTTAGATATTTTTTTTCTTTTCATTTGACCTCTGTACAATGCATTTTAAAGTAGTGTTTGTAAGCGCACTGTGCTGCTTTGTTTACACCCGTAACCAAGGAAGTGCTGTATTGCCACTGTTCCATAAGCGCCACCTGCCGTCAGACAGTGAATTTGCATTTTCATCCAGCCCATCTGCTGTTTTATAGCATAATTACGCTATCGGGATCGTGATTAAAATGCAGTGGTTGCCTCTTAATTTAAATTGGCTACAGATAGTTCAGCCTGTAATAGAGCAAACATCTTTTTCACGTACTCATATGAAGATATTTCTTTTATCTGTATTCATTTATTTGAATTAGGATTTGTTTTAATTTTTCAATTTAGTTTTGTTATAAAGATATTTAAATTTCACACAGAAATATGCAGCATTTTTAAGTGCAGCGCAGAACGCAAACTAACATTAATGAGCGGCAATGCGTGTAAAAGTTTAAATTCTTTTAACTTGACACGGCGTCTTAAAAACGCGGCACTACAAAAGACAGGAGACGCGAGCGTAACGGTCACGCACATCAGTCTAGCGCGTTTACATAGAAAACAAAGGAAAAGTAGCGCATTGGAATAGAAAAACGTGTTCTGTGTGAACGGCCGCTAAGCGATTCAAACTCGCAGTGCTTTCAGATGGATTAGCATTTGGAGCCAAAAAAAAAAAAATCAACCATTGTGATTTCTTAATCGCACTAAGAATCGCGTTTAAGCGCGATTTCAATGTTATTTTTCGTATCGTCCGATAAATCGTGCAGCCCTAATTTTAATGGTTGTTCACTGAGATAATTTTTTTACCAAAAAAAAAAAAAACGATTACTCAATTACCAAAATAACAGATGAATCATTTACAATACATACTGCATTGTAAAAAAATAAAAAAAGTCAATTTTGTTTTCATGGTGACTTTAAGGCTGAGAGACAAAGTATTTGATAACATTGACATTTACACATTATGAGAGGACTTTATATTCAGCAATAAACTGATCTAAATGATGGATTTTCCTGTGTGTTGCATTGTCACTGTTACATGCAAAATTCCATCAATCTCAATTAAAATAAATAAATGTAATTTGTATGAATTCATATTTATATACTGTATACATTTTACGTTCAGTTCCTAATGTTACTAACATATTTAAATATGCCAATTATTTTATTAATATATAACCTGTTTAATTATACTTTAATATAAAAGTTGAATGAGAATTTCCTTCCTATAAAAATCTCATGTCATGGAGGACACCAAAAATGTATGGCAAATGGGGCCTCCAGCAGCAGGATTGAGAAATACGGGCTAACGTGTGATCAAAGGTCAAAGAACAAACACTTCAACATTAGGGAACAAACGAAGACGTGGATTTTGATGCATGTCAGAATGTTAGTGCCATGATTGTGTTCCATGATTCAAGCGGAAATGACCTTTCAACACAAGTGAGAGCAAAACACATACTCACACATGCTTTCACAAAGCAGAATCCAGCTACTTGACTTATTGATGCTTTCCATTCCACCTTAAAATGAAATGTCTAAATCTATACAGTGCTGATTCTGTCATTTTTTTAGTGCATTTAATATGTTAAAAAAATGCATTTCTGTACAGAAAGAGCCATCCAGTACCAAAAATTAGTGCAATAAAAAACAAATAATGAGTATAATACCCCAGTGTCATAATGCACTA
This sequence comes from Zacco platypus, assembly GCA_038088235.1. Taxonomy (NCBI): domain Eukaryota; kingdom Metazoa; phylum Chordata; class Actinopteri; order Cypriniformes; family Xenocyprididae; genus Zacco; species Zacco platypus. The sequence continues at coordinate 18,979,596 of CM076075.1, read as the reverse complement.
TTGAAAATGAACGAGAAACATCAACAGGAACTTGGCAGAAGGTTAAAAACATTGGAGCAGTTTTCAGTTCATTAAGACTGTATCATAACGCTTTTTCATTTTAATACATCTTTAAAAATAATCAAGAAAGACAAATGGCTCACTCTGTACTCATGTGGAAAAGCCAAATACCAGATATTGACTGTTATCTTGTAGTTACTATGCTTGGCAAAAGTCCAGGGAGAAGGTCAAGACTAGAAAGGATACAGCAACGGCCACTGGGCATGCGCACAAAAATAAATAAATATTAAATGACACAATATTAAATTTAATAACTGTTTTTGCAGTATTTTAAGGGTAGGTTTAAGGTTGGGGTAGGTGTAGATGTTATTAAAACACAATTTTATAAGTAGCACATTTAACTTACTATTATTTATCCTGAGGTTTTGCCTCAATTCCCTTCTAAACACAACCGAATGTCAGGTATGCATGTGGTACAAGGTGACCCAACATGACCTAGACAAAACCCCAGTCTCAAAATAAACCTGTCCTCCTCAGACCAGATCATCTACTGCAGTCTGATGACGACTTTATTTTACGCTGCAGAAAATCACATGAAATCGGGCTCATATAAAAATATGCTAACACAAATAGCCGCATTAGCCACATTATTGTTTTTTTTTTACAAATGTCAAAATACAAGTTTAGGAAAACGTTTGGAACATAAGCCTGGAAATCTGCTCCACTTTATTCTTATACATTGCGCTATTTAGAGCAGCCTGTAGTAGTTTAGGAGATTGTTACTTGTTGACATGACTAAGTTAGCTGTCAAGTTAGCAACGCCAAACTAAGGAATAATCTTCGGCTTTTCACTCATATAAACTGTCGTAGATCTCTACTGGTCAGCCTATGTGTAAAAAGATATTTCTTTTAACGCCAGTTACACAGATATGAGTGCGTTTCTTACCTGCTGCTAACAGGACTCGACCTGAGGCAGATTCTGACGTGCACGAGCACCGGTAGATCGGGGACGCCCTACGCGTGAAACTCTTGCGGGCGCGTGCAAGCGAGGAAATAAATAAACAGGATAAAACTAGTGCATATATACGCATATAAATATATTCTTATAAGGCTAGAGCATTGTTTGCGCAGTAAGGTGAAGTTATTAAATGGTGTGGTATTAGGGAAAACGGATGTGCTCCTTACTATTAATGTTCTTAATCTTCACCAACAGGTGGCGGAGTCAAGTCAACTCCCATTTATTCAAATAGCGCTTTTTACAATGCAGACTGTTTCAAAGCAGCTTTACAATAACAGAGATAATGCAACAAAGTTTGTAGGCAGTACAGCAACTCTAGAAGAAAATAGTGACATTGTCCAGCGTAGGTTTAGCATTGATTAATTTCCGTTGTAAAAATCATTAGTTATTAATTTAGTTAATTTATCTGCAATTCTGGAGAAAACAGTGATGTCATCGTCCATCTCAGTTCAGTTAAAAAAAACGCAGGCAGATCAGCAGCCTAAAATTGTTGAAAAAACCTTGGGAGAAACCAGGGTCCGTTGAGGAGTTTACCTCTGGAGGACTTGTAGTTTCTTAAAGGTGCACTATGTAACTTTTTTTTGCTGTTGTTGTTCAAAATTAACTAAATTTAAATAAGTAAATACACCAAAATGTGTTGTTGTTTGATTACACTGATTCACTATGATAAGCCTGTTATAACTAACGCGTTCCAGACTAGGTTGGTTGGAAGTGGGAATATCTCTAATTATTGTCCCACTTCAGAGTTCCAGGCATCAGAAACGTTCACTTTTTTTGCCACATGATGTCGCCACGAAACAACGAAAGCATATCGTGTTTCTGTGACAATTAGGCCATGCTAAACACAGAATAAAAACAGCATAAGATCGTTTTGAAAACAGCTTACAAAAAACAAAAACAAAGGTTATTATATAAACATGATGTCTAATTTTAAAGTTTGTTTTTTACGTTTATGATCATTGGAAGCAGGACTTGCCGCCATTTTGGAAGTGACACCGTCATGTTGGGGTTGATTGCTATACTCCGACTTTAAGTGGCGTTCCTGACCTTGGCTGTCTCTGAAATATTAAAAATCCCGCATTCACACCCGAATACAATGTTAGTTTCACTTCCTGTTTCCTGAGATACCTTTCTAATCTATTTTTGAAGGCAGCATAGATGTATCCTTCGCTGCTTTTGATTTCCCAGTTTTGACAGTTGAGCTAGAAAAATAAACATGGTGTCTGAAAGTTGCGTTTGCTAGTCAGTTTGCCTGTAAATGTACATTTTTGACTACGGATGTGAGGAAATTTTCTCACCGGTTAATTGACATATGACAACACCAGTAATACTGGTATCACCACACCAATGGCGGTTTTCCCATTTTGCCAACTCACTTTGCCAACATTCAGCTGTGTGCATTTTACCTTCACTTTCAAATTAGCTGCAATTGTGGGTGGCAATTGCTTGAATGGTGGGTTCATTATTGTTTTTAATGAAAAACACAACAACAAAATAGTACTATAACAAATTCGCTTATATTAAACATTGGACTATTTTCGCTTTGAAACCATATCTTCCGCCATCGTCTTGTCAGTCATCTTACTCTTGTCAGCTTGCCTCACTTTTGTCAAGTGATAAATGAAATCTGACTCCTGCAGCTGATCTGTGCTGTGCTCACGCTGAATTGAGCAGACTCGTTCAGTTTTTAACTGTCGTGTATAACTGAACTAAATCTCATTATGAAATAAATGTATTTCTCTAGTTCACGTTGACCACAATTATTGGCACCAAATCAATGTCCTTTTCCAAAGATAACAGCTCTGAGTCTTCTTATAGAATACCTGATGAGTTTGGAGAACACCTGACGAGAGATCAGAGACCATTCAGACAGAATCTCTCCAGATCCTCCAGATTTAGTGCTTCTTCTCTTCAGTTCACCTCACTCATTTTCTAGTGTTCAGGTCAGGAAACTGGGACGGCCATGGCAGAAACTTCATTTTGTGCTCAGCAACACATTTTTGTGTTCATTTTGATGTTTGTTTTGGATCATTGTCCTGATGGAAGATCCAACCACGGCCCATTATAAGATTTCTAGCAGAGGTGGGTTTGATTTTTTTTTTTTTTTTAATCCATTGGTATTTACTAGAATTCATGATAACATGTATCTGAACAAGATGTCCAGGACCTCCAGCAGAAAAAATAGGCCCACAACAAGATCCAGTAGTATATTTAACAGTAAGCATGGGGTTCTTTTTATCTCATTTTTTTATTTCTATTTTTTTTTCCTTTTTTTTTTTAGTTTCATCTGACCATAAAAACCAGATCCTTTTTGAAGTTCCAGTCGTGTCTGACAAATGAATATGCTGGAGATTGTTTAAGGAAGAGTGAGGATATTTTTCTTGAAACCCTTCCAAACAACCTGTGGAGATGTAGGTGCTGTTTGATCAATTTTTTAGGCTTTCTGACCTCAAGACAGCCGTTCTACAGCTGTGATCTTTGGAGAGTCTTTGGCCACACAAACTCTCAACTCTCCTCCTCACCGTGCATTAGGACGACATAGACATGTCCTCTTCCAGGCAGATTTGTAACATCTTTAGTTGATTGGAACTTCTTAATTTTCAATGCTTTAGCAAGTTTATTACAGCCACTTTCTATTTTATGGAGCTTAATCTTTTGCTGCACATCAGAACTATATTGTTTGGTTTTATTCCTTGTGATGAATGATCAAGGGAATTTGGCCTTTGTTTCCTCATTTTTATACTCCCTTTTTCACAGCCGCCTTTGCTCATATTTACCAAGGGTACCAGTATTAGTGAAGGGCACTGTAATCATAGAAAATCATCATACCCCTTTGAAATAGTTATTTTACTTGTTGTACAGCCTGAAATCAAAACGCATTCAAAAAACAGTTAGGAAACTAAAACTGAAAAACTAGAATAACAGGGTTGGAAAGTCATCGGTCCCATGATTTAAAACTTCAAAAGAGCCTTTCACACCAAAATTGTGGAATATTTGTCTTTGACAAATATACTTTGGCAGAATTAACCGCCTGTAAAAATTGGCGAACCCCAGAAATCGCTGGACCACTCTATGACTATCTGGGGTTGGCCAATCAGCCAGAAGATCAGAATGATGTCAAGGTAAACAAATGTACATGTCATTGAAGAGTGCCTGGAAGACCGCTGGGGAGTTAGAAAGCCCAAAAGGCATGAGTAAATATTCAAAGTGCACTGTAGGGGTGTTAAAGGCGGTCTTCCATTTGTCCCCCTTCCTAATCCAAACTAGGTGTTAAGCGTTGTGGAGGTCCAACTTCATAAAAATGGTCATCTCCTGCAAGAGCTCGAAGGCCGATGACATCAATGGCAAAGGATAGCTCCTGATAATCTATACAGGGGCACAGAGATCTATCTTTCTTCTCCATGAACAAGAACCCTGCCCCAACCAGAGAGGAAGAGGGCCAGATGATGCGATCTACTTAAGAATCGTGAATATACTTCTCCATGGCCTCCCTCTCAGGCCTGGAAAGAGAGTAAAGGCACCCCCTAGGTGAAGAAGTGCCAGGCAACAGGTCTATTGCACAGTCGTACAGGCGGTGTGGAGGAAGAGATGAAGCTCTGGTCTTACTGAAAACCATTCTCAAGTCATGGAAAGCCTCTGGTATATTCGCCAGGCTCACCGGTTCCACTTGCAACACAGAACAAGCCATTACAGGGAAAATGCAGAACTGTGATCACCAGAAAGGACTCCTAACCCTAACCCCAGTCAATGTGAGGGTTATGCTTGACCAGCCAGGTTTGTCCCAAAAACTTGACAAAGCTGCCAAATGCCCTGCTTCCCCACAGTAGAGACAGATATTGTTTGCCAAACAGTGGTGCTGCTCCATGACGCTCAGCCCGTCTCTCCCAATCTGCATGGGCTCTTCTGAGAATGCATGTCAGCCCCCGCTCCTAAGGCAGCGTTAGTAAAAAAACTTATGTGAAGACATGACTCTCCGATGCCGGGAACGGAGAGCTAACCAGTTATCAACGGATAGGCTCACCTGAGTATGGAGCAGGTGAATTAAGTCGAGGTTTGGAGCGATGGGGAACAGCCACATCGGGAGGAGGCGGGACAGTTGGAGCCACGCCAGGGTTGGTCCGCAACTGCTCAAGCCGTTCCATGAGCTGGTTTAGCTGGAGAGACTTTTCAGAGAAGACACCTCCTGTTCCTCCTCTTGCTGTCCCAGAAGGATGCTTATGCATTACTCCAGTCTTCAGTGTCGCATAATCCTTTAGAAATCATTCTAATATGCTGATTTGGTGCTCAACAAACATTTCTTAGTATCGCAATTGAAAACAATTGTACTGCTTAATATTTGTGTCAAAACCATATTTTTTATGATACTTTGATGAATAGAAAGTTAAAAAGACAGCATAAAAAAAGTAATAAATAAAAATGAGTAATACAAATATTAACATAAATATTAACTAAACAACCTATTTCCCATTTGAAATGACATTTTTTTTTTACCCCTTTATGAGAATTCAGTACTTGACGCAACTGCTTCGTAGTCATGCATACATTTGAACTATGTCTGCAGTATGTGTGCTGTGAATTGTTGCTGCTGTCTTGTTTGCAGAAGTCAGCATTGCTGGGTCCAACCCAACAAGCTCCCTTCTCAGCAGCACTGATGCAGATGATTGGTAGGGCAGTAAAAGCAGCCCCTAGCCTGGGGAGAACTGGCTGTGGGCCATGCTGATGTCATATGTTTGATCAGCTCATCTGGGTCATTGTTCTAGACCAAACCCCCCTTTAGTTCCAGCTCATTTGGTGCCTTCCGGTACACACAATGTGCAATGCTTTCAAAGTACATGTAAATATGTGATAACGAAATATTCCTGTAGAATCAATTCATAACAAAATGTGTGAATTCAGGGTTTGTTATCAAATCAAATTTTGAATCACATTGATGAATTGTGAGTGATTACTTTAATACCAGATATCATAATGTGTTCCTCAGCTAACGTATCCATTTATATTCCCTGAGCCCTAACTAGTCCTCTCACAACTAGCTTTTTATGGGACTGCCCCAGTTTGTGTTCTCTCGGGGGTCTGTTTTAATAAGGATTGATCTACATCCTGCTCATTCTGTCTGACCACACACACTAGTGCGTCCCAATGGACCATCCATCCTGGATTCACTGAAGGGGAAAGGCTTTAAATATGTATTGAGTGTTTATATGCTCTGAATATGGAAGTGGAGTGTTTGCCCAGCTATTACCACTCACTCATTTACCAACATAGATTTACATTCCATCAGGATCAGCTAATGAAAATGTGTTTAGCCATAATTCAAAAAACAAATTGTGAATTTTACTGTATGAACCGTTCAAAAGTTTGGGGTTAGTAAGATTTTTTTAGTTTTTTTAAAGAAGTCTCTAATGCTCTTCAAGGCCAAATTTATTTGATCAACGATACAGTAAAAACAGAAATATTGTGAAAAAAAACAAATAATATATATATATATATATATATATATATATATATATATATATCTTAGTAGAACAAGTATTTGATACACTGCCGTTACACTAAGTTTTTAAGCACACATTAGTTATTTCTGTGTTACAAATATTCAAATTATCACAGAAGTACTGAGGTATAAGTTTTAAGTTAGTATATAAACACTGATGTCAATGATAGTAATCAAAGTAGAGCAAACTACTTTTTGAAACGAACTTGGCACGTCAAATAACGGTTGTATCAATTTCATCTTATTCCACTAGGTGGCGACAAGTGACTGTTAAATTAATTTGTCATTGAATCATTCGTTCAGAAGATTCATTCAAAAACACTGATTCATCCAGTAATGAAACAAGTATTTATTAATGAGTCATTGAATTAATTCAAAACCATTTTTTAAATAATTAATTCAAACTTTTTCCAGCAATTGACCCTTCGCCGGCAGTTTGATTGACAGGCGATCTAACCAATCAACCCTGAATCCGACATTTTGTCCAACAAATTAGTCAGGAGAGTTAGTAGATTAACCTTAGTGAACTTGAACTTGAAAAATTGTGTGTACTCACGTCTTTCCGCGCTTGAATTAAATAACATTCCTTCTGATGTTTATTTGATGCTATAAATGAACTAGTATGAAGAGATGATCGGTTCACGAACCGCTTGAAGGAGCTACAGCGATCTGTCACGACACATTAAAGAGACTCTATACGGTATTTATTGTTTAAACTTCTTAAAAAAAATACAATATTTTAAATTTGAAACTGTTTTATATCAAAAGTAACCTGCTCTGTCTTGTCTGTCGACGTGTTGTCAGTGTCCTCTTTGCTCCGAGATGTATTTTTCACTGCATGAGAACATGTGTGGCACGAGAGCGCATGGCTTGTTGGACATAGCAGCAGTAACTAAAGAAATCTTTGTGAGGTCTTTGTGAAGGGTCAATTAGACTCCAGTAATTTATATTTTGTCTGAACCTCAAGTAAATTACATGTAATTTTGTTTGGTTATATATTCAGAATCGTTGGAGAATCGTGATCTCTATTTGAAACCAAAAAATATCATGATTCTCATTTTGTCCAGAATCGTGCAGCTCTACATGCTATGTACACATTTTAACTACTCTAACCAACTTGAAGTAAACATCCTTTCTGGCGAATCCGTGTTGAAATGTCCAATTTAGACCATAAGCATTAGTTTTCAAATTTGTTTGTACTGCTTAGTTCTGGTTTGGTGCTGGTCTAGCTGGTGGTTGAGCATTAGTTGTTTTGTGACTGAAGCTGGTTGACCAAGTTTCCTTGCTAGTTTAACTGATTACGAAGCCTGGCTGGGTTTTTCTTGGCAGAATGTTTTATCTGAATCCACCTTAATATAGTGCAGCAGTCACTCTTGCACACTTTTAGCACTCTCGTTTATTGCTGCAGATTGATTTCTGACTCTCTCTGTGGGATTCTGAAAATTACGTTCAATATTGTATATTGATTGGCTTAACTGGGAGGAGAGGTCCATCCTCTTGTATTTAAAGCTGTGAATACTGTACAAATGTTTTTTTTTTTTTTTTTTTTTCCTTTTCCTTTTTAGCAGCATCAATGCAGTAGAGGACCTGCTCTGATGCTCAGTGATGTAAGAGAAAGGAAGTCAAACACCTAACATGGCTAATCCAGCTCTGGCAACTAGACGCACAGCTTAACTGAATCAGAAGAGAAGGATCAGGCACCTGAAGAGAGAGCGGTGATGGGATACTAAAAGGGGGTGTGTCAAGCAGTGTGTGTGTGTGTGTGTGTGTGTGTCCATGCGGAAATTAGAGAGGTGTGTGTGTGTGTTTGAGAGAGAGAGAGAGAGCACTAAAACACACAGGCACGCGCAAGCACAGACAGAATCAAATCTTTCCGCAGCAGGACGGCAGGGAGAAGGATTACTCCCATTTAAGACTCTTCATCCATGCTTCCTGTGGTGAGCACATCTCTTCTGGCACAATTAAAGTTTGCGTCTATGCGAGTATGTTTATGTGAGTTCATTTGCTTTGGTGTGGAAATGTGTCACTGCATGCTGGTGCTGAAGAGAAGATCCATTGAACAGTGCTGCACTGGTTGGTAATGTAGACCAACATCCCCCTCTTTCTTTCTCTATTGCTCAGAAATTGTTGATAAATGCTGTATCCATAAAGTGGAAAGTGTTGAGAAATGAGTTAAAATGCAATTAAGCGAGAAAAAGGAAAGGTTAATGTGAGTTGAGTGTGCACTGCAGCAGCTGTCAGATCATTTGACATAAATCTAAGCAGTCTAATAGAATTGCAAACTGTTAGTCACAATATAGGCTACCTGCAATCTTAGTAATGTGAATTGATTCGTATAGAAAGTATTGCTGTGTGTTTGGTTGCTCTCCACTTTTGTGAGGTACATTTTTCTGAATTGGGTCACATGACTCGAGGGGATCGAATAAGACTGATGGTGTGTAAAATCTGCTCTGGCTGAAATACGCCACTCAACACTCAACGTTTAGCTTAGTGCCACTGTTGGAGGACAAAACACGTCCAGTTCCATGTGAAGATATTTATTTGCCATTAGAGATTTACAATATCATATATGTCACATTTCAGAACCATTCTGATCTAATCATATGATATCATACTTTTAATAAAATCACAGACTGTTAACATTATATCGTGGATCCCTAATTTCAATATTATTGGATTTTTATTGGGTATTTAAATATTTATCAGGGCAATACTGGACATTTAAATTACCTGTTGGTATTTAAATATTAACACAACACTAACACTATGCTTGATCATAAAGGATGTTTTATGTTATATTTTATTATTTTACCATAAAGAATGGATTTATAATAATTTACATCTTTTCATTTTATTGTATCTTATCATTTTGCAAAGAAGTGTACATTTATACATTTTGAATTTTTATTTATTTTATTGTATTTATTATTTTGCAAAGAAATATAGATTTTTAATAATTTATAAATATAATAATACTTTATTTTGCAAAGAATTATAGATTATATTAAATTATAATATTATATTATTTATTATATTCATAGATTTTTATTTTTTATTTTTTCAAATTAGTATCAATTTTTTATATTGTTGCATGCCTATTTGAAATCACTTCCAGGTTGAATCCAGTTACCCAGCTGTTCTTATCTTGAGCTTTTCTTTTTCATTTTCAGAACCTGCGCAGAATGTGAAAGTCAAATGGAGACAGCGTGGTGACATTGTGAGGTGTAACATCTTCACAGGAGTGTCAGCATGACCCCTCACAGTGAAGCTCTACTACTGGTCTTCAGTTTCTCACTGTGTGGTAGTCTGTATGCTGTATCTTTAAATAGAAATGACAGAGCTTGGGCCAGCACTAACCCAGAGCCAGCTAGCAGCTCACCGTGGACTTTCCTACCGAGACAAATGGACACAACTACTCCAGCCATCCTGAGTTTATCGCCAAATGCACTACATTCAGAGGTGACCAGCAGAGACCTTGAGGTAGAGCTTTCAGTTGAACAAAACCCCTATATCACAATGGAGGATCATTTGTCAAGACTTCCAGCCACAAGAACACCATGGATCAAATCTTTGACTTCCACTAAGACTGAAATTCCTTCAGACATCCAGAACGATGAAGAGGGAGCATCTGATTGGCCAAATTTTAGTAAGCAAGGAAATACTGACCAATCATTTAAATCTTCTGCACTGGCAACACTGCAGCCTTTTCCTTCTCAGGCCTGGAGTACAGAGTCAAAGACACCTATTGCTTGGAATACAGAGACAAATAAACCTCAGACTCCTGCTGAAACGAGATTTCGCACCTACCAGACACTGTGGAAGTCATCTAGTGCTACCCAAACACCATATGCCAGAGGAACCTTAGATGGCACCACTTTGCCAAGAGGGCTGATAGACTATCTGTGGCCATCTGAGGAAACTAAAGATTTGACAGATGCTCCTACAGGTAATCCAATTAATGATACATCAAAGCCAACTCTCCATGTCATGACAGAACTTGATAGCGTGTGAAAGTGTATCTATTCATAAAATACATGCAAAACGCATGCTATTTCAATTATCTGATTTTCTCTTTGTTAAAAAGACCAACTTAGACCGAGATGACTTTCATTGTTGGATCATAATGGTTCATGCTGATCTGGTGCTGATAACACAACATAGACATGCTTAAGTTAACTTGTGAGGGTGATATATAATTTTTAACTTCTAGTGAAGCTGAAAATAATAAGTCAGTCATATGTTGATTCATTAAGCATTCAGATGGATTCTGTTCAGTCACATTACACTATATTTATAACACTGTATGTTTGGTTCACAAACCTCATGAATGCTCATGAATCACTAAAAAGAATCGGCTCATGAGAGTCATTTGTTTGTGAATCGGACTACTGTGTTTGCATGGTATGTTTTTGATTCACTACAAAGATTTGGCTCGGAAGAGTCATTTGTATTTGAATCAGACTATAGGCTTCAAGGGCAACATTTTGTCATTATTTTGTTTTTAACACATCACTTTTAATGAAGACAGTAAATTCACTTTTACTCTGGTATGATATTATTAGCAGGGCAGTATCGCTGCTGAGAAATGATTATGACAAATTTTAAATTTAATAGAATGTGTAAATTTTGTAATAAAGGGATATAGGTATCATTGCACTTCTACTGCATCTATTTGGTAATGCTGCATTGGCATAAAAACTATAATGTCTGCATCAATGGTGCATCCACTTTTTGCTCTTAGCTGTTCCTCAAGCTGCAGTGAAAATATCAGTATTCCAGCAGCGAACAAGCCGTTCATCACTGCAGATGTGAGTGGGATACAAGCCCCCTAGTGACTCATTGGGAAACTGAATGCAATTTACAGCTTTTTTTTTTTTTTTTTTTTTTAATCTATTGGAATTAAAGTTTAGCTGAGGTTAATGGGTAAACAACAAAAACAGCAGGTTAAATGAATTGAGAAATGGTATGATAGCAGGTATGGTAGAACTAGCATTAGCTCCCAGTTCCTTTTTTTTTTTTTTTTAAGAACAGGTTTCTAATCTTCTCTTTCTCTCTCAGATAGTCTGACCAGAGCTGACCCCGAAAGACAGGAGCGTGAGGGTCTTGACCAAATGAAAAATGAACAAAATGGCCAATCAACCACCACTGTGATCAAGGTCACTGAAACCTATCCTGAAGCAGGTAGTGGAGCATTTATTGTCAGAATGACCTCTATTCTACCACATTATCTTTTACTGGGTGTGAGCAGAGTGTAATGGCTTTCCAGTGCTTTACAAAGCTTCTGAATTTACATGCATCTGGGAGGTTACAAGAATTGGTTTTGGAATAATTGAACTCAAGGTCTTCAGTATGCTCCTTTATCTGGGTTCATTTTTATAGAGTATGTAAAACCTGTCGTATCATTTTCACACGCACACACGCACTTACACACACAAACATACAATTTGGTGCTTGTAGTCCGATTCACACACAATTCTTTTTGCCGAATCAAAAACTTTTATATATTATTATAAACAGCAATAACTGATTTTAAAATTGATAATAATAAATGTTTCTTGAGCAACAAATCAGCATATTAGAATGATTTCTGAAGAATCGTGTGACACAAAAGACTGGAGTATTAATGGTGAAAATTCAGATTTACATCACAGGAATACTTTACATTTGAAAATATTTTAAAATACATTGAAACCGTTATTTTAAATTGTAATAATATTTCACAATATTACTGTTTTTACTGCATTTTTTTATCAAATAAATGCAGCCTTGGTGAGCATAAGAGACTTCTTTTAAAAACATTAATAAATGATAGAATTAATATAATTGTGTGTATATATATATATGTATGTATATGTATATATAATATACTGATGGACATTGGTTAACTAGGTAAATATAGCCTTCCCAAAAATGAAATTTCAGTCAATAATTACTCACCTTCATGTCGTTCCAAACCCGCAAGACCTTTGTTCATCTTTGGAAAACAAATTAAGATATTTTCGATGAAGAATAAGATTTTCAAACAAGAATACCTTTTTTTGTGACTTTATTCAACAATTTGACATAGTGAACACAGTGCAGGCTTCCGAACGCTGACTCATTATTGGCCGGCTCCTGTGTCAGCATCACACGCATGTGTCGTGCTGCTCACATGTACAGCGTTGGCCAATATCGAGCCACCATTCGGATGTAATCAAGGAAGCCTGCACTGCATTCACTACATCAATTGTGTATGACAACAGTTCTTTTTGTTGAATTAAGTTATTTTTGTTTTGTATTTTTTATCAAAAATATCTTAATTTGTCTTATGGGTTTGGGATGACATGATGGTGAGAAATTTCATTATTGGGTGAACTACCCCTTTAAATGACAATTTGTTTATATGACAAACAAATTTTCATGAGAAAATTACAAATTGGTGGTGGCATGAAATCTGTTCCTGTGAGCATTAGTCAATCATTTAATGTTTCGAGGGGAAAGTTAAGCCAGATCCTCTGACCTTAATTAACACATGCTAAAGGACTAATGCTGACTCCGAGTTGCAGCCCCAGTGTATTCTGGATCATTACTAACGTAGAAAAAATGACTAATAATCTATATTAATCAATTAACCCTGCAATAAATTTGTAAAAATGAGACCGTATTCAGAAACGCAAGCTTGAGAAGCCCCTTCTCACTTCCATGCGCAGGTATTTATGTGATGTAAAGTGATGAAAGTGTGTCAGTTTCTAGTTTTTAAATAGTCTCACACATGAGAACTCCAACAGGGTCAATGCCCTCTTATCTGTGCCGTATGTGAATGTGTGTCAGGGATGAAGTGCGACCCATTTACAACAGCCTACTTCCACATCTCTCCTAGCTAATGAACATAGTCATTGTTTTATGAACTTTATGGCTGATGGTGTATTGATGGTGTAAGATTCATGCCCCTGCCTTTCATACTGGAACACAATCAATCTACCTACCTCTAGTTTTAGATTTTTGATGCTTCGAGAATTGTTGTTGTTGTTGTTTGTTGTTTTCTCTGAGGTTTAAATACCTCTTGTGCTATTTCAAGTGTTCAACTTAATTATATGCGGCAAAAAAACAAACAAGAACTAAAGCTCAAAACTTCATAAGCTGCTTGTGGAGAACATTAGCTTTGTGTTTTGTGACTATAACCTCCTGAGTGCATAATCAGCTGGATTACATCATCAGATTCAATCTTAACAGTTATAATATGAAAATTAAACAGTATGAAATGGTTTCACTCTATATTGTTTTGCACATTAAAAAATTATTTACAGTTTTGAAAATGTTTTGTCACTATTGAAAAGCTTAAATATAATGCACATTAAATGCATCTTAAACTAAACTTTATGTTGTATTTCAGCATCTCCAGGTGGTGACTGGCGTGAGTCTTCCCCACTTCCGGACTGCAACCTGGTTGGCACTGGGACCTGTCAGTCACCTGACTCTTTGAAGAATCATGCTTCAACTAACAACACTCTGTCTACTTCACCTCCTGTTTATGAAACCACACCCCCTGGTGTCATAACCCCACCCCTCGAAGCCCCGAATCCACCTCTGTTAGTCCCACTACTGACTGACTGGAATGCTGCCATGGCAATGTGGGGCCTGGCATGGGAATTACAGGTATACGGGCTCGGGTGTGTGTTCTCGCTTGTGGCTGTGCTGTCTGTACTCAGCCTGATGTGTTTGCCGTTGCGCTGGCCCTCTGGTTGTGCCCATTTTAGCTTTCTCCACCTTCTCCAGCTACTGACAGGTTCCAGCCGGGCTCTGTGGCTCCTCTATGATCCATATGGCCAAAAAGATCGCCTTCCCGTAGTCTGGGCACGACTACTGCATGAAGCTGCCTATCCCTGTCTTACGGCGTCATTTGGCCTGCTGCTTCTTCTGCTAACTGCTCGCTCTTGTACCCAACTACTTTCGCAGAACACCCTGCAGCGCAGCACCTGCCTTTTGGCTGCCCTAGTACTGCTGCACGTAGCAATAGTGATGGCCTCCATGGCAATACTGCAACTTTTTCCCACCCTGCAAGTTGTGCCTCTAATACCACCTGCAGCCTTCGTCTTTATGTCCTCTCTTCTGTCATTCACATACCTGCTTCTCTACTGCTGTGCCCGGCCAGACAACAAGCACATTTACCGGCTGAACGAGAACTCTCCTGAGCGGCCATCGTGCCACGCCAGCAGGTGTCCGTTCACAGAGGCACAGATGTGGGAAAGGGCGGCCAGGGCTGGGGTGTTCTCTGCATTCTTTCTCTTAGCATGTGGCAGTCTCCGACTCTATGCCATGCTCAATGCTGGAGGGCTAACCGGTGGGGTCATGGTTGGCCTGATGCCCTGGCCCTGGTGGGGATTCCAGCTCAGTTGCAGAGTATGTGAAACAGGGGTATGTCTCACCCTCGCTCTTGTAATCACTCACCCCCTTCTCTGTTGCGGAGTGCCCCCTTCCAAACCTGGTGGTTGCTGTTGGTTCTTCAAAAAGCCACCTACAGAAGGAACCACACTGGGAAAACCCACCATCTTCTCAAGTAGGTGTGGCTGGTCACTACGGCCTGCAGAGAAGCTGGGGTTGTGTGAGGGAATAGTACGCCGGGAAAGCGAAAGTGTGCCACTCTACACCTTGGTGGAGCTTCCACACAGCGAATCTGATGGTTTGGACCTCCACTATCCCAGTACCCCTCAGCACGAGTCTTCCACACAGCTCTCCCAAACCGCAAAGAAAAGCAAAGGATCCCATGCGTCCTCCTTTGCCAGTTTGGATGCCGACTCCACAGCAGATCTGCGGCCCCCTTCGCCCATCGACCTGCGACGAAGCATCGACGAGGCCTTGAACAGCGAGGCCCTGTTCCAGCATAGCCTGTTCAGCTCCTCTAGGCTCTCTCTTAGCACGCGCGGACCCCCGGATGGACAACCCTGTTGGGGAAACTCCACTGAACCCAGCCTGTACCGCACTGCCTCCTGCGGGGATGTGGACCCCGCTACTGTAACCAATCGACCCAGGCAATGGAGCACTATATCTGGGAGACCAGCTCAGGTCTCGGTCCATTGCAGTGGGTTAAACTCTGCAGAACAGTCTCAGAACAGCCTACACAGGGGTTCTCAGTCTGGGCAGCGACTCCACAGACGGTGCACAGCCTTGGGCTCTACATCCTCCAGAGGGAGCGTGGATGTTGAGACAACGTCTCATGTTGATGAGCTTGCTGTTCAGGCTGAATTCATCAACGTCTGCAGGCAGATAGATGCCCTCAGTATCAGTAGTGATACGATTGATCTTTAGGGGAAGAAATCTCTGAATCATGTAGCCTAACACCCACAGTAATTTCAGCCCTAACTACTCCAATTTGCAGAACTTTTCTTAGGATAGATTTTCTAGAGAAGAATTTGCTGTTGAAGCATTCTGCTTGAATGGAAAGAATTGTTTTGTTTTAGAAGGAGACATGACAAGGACAAAATGGCAAACGGGCAGCCTCTGAAAGATCAATGTTCTTTATCAATGGTGAGAAATTCCCTGAAACCCACTTTCCTTTTTGGACAAATCACATATAATCTTGTTGAAAATGCTAGACTTAATCAAAAGACTTTAAAAGAATCAAGACAAAGCTTAAAAAAGAACATGAGGATTTTGTGTACCTTTCAGCAATAAAGCTAGCACTTCATGAACATTTTTTTATGAGTCTTCAGCTTTGCTATTACAGCATGGATCACCTAAACACTCATTGGTTACTATTGTATAGAGAGACATTCTTTAGAACTCATTTGCAGTTCATTGCAGGACTATCATAACCCAATTATTTGTGGCAGCTTTGTTACTTGGGTAACCTTTTGTTCTAGAGTGAGACCTAACGTACATGTTCTGTTGAAGCATAAACTTGTGGGGAAAATGTCATTAGCAAAAGGCTACATGAAGATGATCCCTGCAGTTTAATTTTAAATACTAAATGCACATCATGCACTCATATACATCATGTCGCATAATCTTATTGAAATGTTTATCTGCCAATTCACATGCAGTATATTGCATATTGTGGCTATGTTCGGAATAAAACGCTAGTATACTGCTTGAATTGTTTCTGTAGTATGTGAATTTTCTGTATGCATATAATACCCAAAGACACCCCATAACACTCTGTGTGACAACAATGTAGCAGAGCCTGCTACAGTAAGAATTTTTTAATTGTCGTATAATGCATATCTTTCACATATGTAAACTGCAGTCATATGCTAGTAGTCTATTTCGAACATAGCCTCCGTTTTTACAAAATCAAGTGCTTAATAGGCCTGAGATTCTGGTGCAGATGCTGCCCTCTGTTGGCCGTGAAGATGTAATAACAAGAAGTTGTGACAGCTTTTGGCTCTGCCAAATTTTTTAGTGCACATCTTTGTTATTGACAACAGGAGCTCAACACATGAAGCAAAAGATTAACAGACAGAGCATCTTATATTCTCTACGATTGTCTCACGGGTGACTTTTTTTTGTGCAAATGTTTAAGATATGCTTCTTCTCTCTGTGCTTAGTAAATGGCCCAGTCGCTGCCTCTCCTAAATGACAATTAAGTTTTCTGAATTCATTATGCTTCTGTCCTTATAAAGGGGTATATAAACATATTTAAATATACAATTTAAAATATTTAAGAAAAATATTATAAATGGAAACTGATACTACAGGAACACAATAAAAAAATACAGTCTATAAAACTCATTCTTTATTCTTTAAACCGTATTATTTTCAGAATGACAACACAACAGTCTTGGCAAACTACAAAATGGAGCCCAAAGTTGAAAGTGTCACTTTTATAGCCAATGTTTTTTTTTTTTGTCCTTCACTTCTGGCCTTGTAAAATCTCAATTGCTTACTTTTATATATTGTAAAATGTTTGATATATCTAAATGATGCGAATGTTTGAAACTATGAAATAAACTTTAAAAACTGAACATCTCTAATGTCTGTGTACATTATTGACTAGTGTAAGGCGAGTAACAGTACAGAATACCTGATTTTAAGGCTTATACTAATAATCTGATCCATAAAATAACATAGTTCTAGTGCTAAGTGACTATTTGGATAGCCTGAAAAGCATTGTGACACAATCAAGTCAGCAAACTTTCTCTTCTGGAAAAATAAAGAAAACAAATGCATTTCTCAGATTACATTTAACATCTCATAACACTCTAATGGCAATGTGATATGCACATGATTTTCTCATATATCATGACAAGTATTATTGCTAATAAACCAACAAACATTTTTAATTATGTTTTAAACAAGACAGTTTGACAAAACCACATACTGTATCAGAAATGTGACATTCTCTCACACATGTAGCATCCTCATATTTCAAATGGTGTAGTACATTCATAGCATTTTGAAAATAATCCCTCTATTGCCAAGTATAATTTGGAACAAAACAGTCCATAGTACTATACATTCAGTATTGTTGCTGGCTTTTATTACAATCAAACAGTTTTATTTTAATTTTTAATGTTTATCCAGAGTCAAGAGTCATCAGAAAAAAAATTTAGGAGACGAGGATAACAAGAGTCACATTTAGCTGCTGTGTTTGGTGACGGCTGGTGACGGGACATTGGGTCCTGTTCTCATGTGCCCCCTGCTGCCCGGCTCAATATAACCGCTTCTCATAACTGCCAGAAACGGAAAGAAACAACATTAATTTATGTTGTTATATTGTCCAAACATTCAAATTGATTGTAAAAACCCTTAATTTGGACTAAACATACCAGCACAGCCAATTAAAGTAAGTTTACCCCAAAAATGAAAATAAAAAGCACCATGGAAGTAACATAAAAGTTCCTTTGAGCAAGGAACAGACTAAAATTTAAATCGTTATTCAGCCTCAAAGATAATTTGTCCTTCCAAATATTTAAACTTGCATATTGCAATTGGTTATGATACACATGAGAACCACTGGCCTCATAGACATCACTTACAACGACTTAAATTTTGGTCTGTTCTTCACACAAAGTTATCATAAGGTTTCAGAAGATATTAAATATAACGCACAAGGCATATGGACCATTTATTTTTGAATACACTATCAAAATGTTGGGGTTAGTAAGATCAAATGACAATAAAGACATTTATAATGTTAAAAAACAATCCATTTCAAATAAATATATAGTATACAAAAATATTCCACAAAAATGTTAAGCAGCACAACTGTTTTCAGCAGTGATAATAATAAGAAATGATACTTGAAAATGTTACAAGAAAATATTTATTTTAAACTGTAATACTTTTACGGTTTATACTGATCAAATAAATGCAGCTGAGGTGAGACTTCTTTAAAAAAACATTAAAAAAAGAAATCTTACTAAACCCAAATTTTTGAACGCTAGTGTACTTTTCATGGCACTTTTCTATTTTTTTGAGCTTGCCACCATATGCACCCGTAGTATGGAAAAGAAAAGCTCTGAAATTCTTGATATCTCATAGGGGTGGTTAAATGATGACAGAATTGTCATTTTCGGGTAAAATATCCCTTTAAATGTAGGAGTGCGTTTCTTTCAAGATAACCTCTCTTTCAGTGTCAAGTCTCACAATTTGTTTTACAATTACACAACCACAGCAGGACACTGGGACAATAGACACTAGGTTTTTCTCTATGATACGGCAATAAGAGGAAACTAAAATGGTTTCAATGCCCACTAAAGAGTCCAGACCTTACCAGTGTCATACAACACAATCCCCCTCCACCAGAACTCAACGTTATTATAAGAGACATGAGGGCTGAGTACTTACATGGCACAAAAGAATATCTATGATGACGGCATAAGAGAAAGGAAGAGAAGACATTTTCACATGTAAACTCTACTTTTCCATGACAACGTAAGAAGGGATGGACTGAGGGACTCTGGGAGGAACTTAAAAAAAGAGAGGGAATTGCTAAACTGGTAGCACTTTATTTTACAGTCCTGTTCCGCATGTACAGTACATACTACATACTTGGTATAGCAATTACAATAACTAGGTTATAACTAGGTACTAACCCTAAACCTAACCTTAACCCATGCTGTTACCTTATATTACCAGTACTTGCTTGGGTAAGTACACTGAAAGTACACTGTACTGTAAAATAAAGTGTAACTGCTAAACTTTTAGTTTTATTTGAATGATAAGAATTCTAACAACATGAAATGTGTTTACAACCAGTCTTCTGAGGGCATGTGCTGCGAGGAAAGAGACACATGGGTGGGGCTAAGTAAGTGGGCGGAGACTTACGAATGCAGTCCATGAACTCCGCCCTCAACCTGAGCAGACATTGTCCTCTTCTCAAACTTCAGCTCTCCGGAGTACATCATCGATCTATATGTAACGCAGATGAGACTTAAACAGATGCACATAAAAACACACAAAATTCTTTTTTCGAAACATAGTAAAGAGCTTGTCCTTTTTTATATAGTAAGTAACCTTTGGCTAACATTACAGCCTGGCAAAATTAGATACCATGGATTAAAGCAATAAAGGCACTTTCAGAATGAAATGGTGTTTGAGAGAAAATACTTTGAAGAACATTGAAGGCACATAACTGAAGACACATGGTGAACCAGTTGCTACTAGCTACTACTAGTTGGATGTAGGTGATATTTATAATTTAAAAGAATATCATTTTTTTTTTAGTGCAGAATGAGTATGAATATTTTTAGTTTTTTTCCAGAAGATCTACTAAAGGTCCATTTGGGGCTAAAAAAGAAAGAAAGACTTGTGTAGGTGTATATCTGCTAAAAGTTAATTTTGTTAACTACCTGCTAGAGTATTCCTAAAAGTGACTAATATGTAGTGTATACTCACATATAGATGGCCTCAAAGCTAATAAACATGAATTAAAAGTCACAAAAGTCACTTTCTTCAAGCTCATCAGATGTCTATAAGGGAAAGTGCCACTCTTACCGCAGAATGCACAGGCTCTTCGCACCGATATCCTGACAGCCATGTTGAATTCCAGCAATGAGGTATGGAACAAACTTGTGTATTGAGCCTTTATCCTGTACTGAGCCAGAGACTCCCTGAGCTACCTTCACTTTATCACCTTCACTGGAAAACACACACACACACACAACACATTATACATTGCTTACAATACAAAAGTTTTAAATGCAAGAGATGATATGCATCTTATTGGGCTGTTTCTTCAACTACAGGAACTTTTTTGAAAACTAGAAACTTTTTTTATATGGTCACATTAAAATAATGCTTTCATAATTTATTTGTACTTTTTACTACATTGTGTATTTTGTTTAACCTTTGTTTCAGACCTAGACTGTAAAATATGAATTGTTACTATAAATTATAAGACAGTCTAAACAAAAATGTAACTAATAATAAACCATTTCAATATTTATTGCATGAAAACAAATTATAATAATCTTTCAAAAATGTTTTTATTTTGGCATCATTTCCTCCATAACAAAAATGTTGCCCCTGATAAAATCATTGAAGAGAGATGAAATATATTGCATGTGCTGTGTGAAGAAAATAAAGAAAATTTAAAGTAAATATCACTTATACTTATTTACAATTTATAATATGAATTGTTACTATAAATTATGACAATCTACACAAAGAGTGAAATAAACATAAACCATATCAATATTATATTAATATAAAAAAGATTGAATTTATTTTTAAAAAATCATGTACATCAGCTCATGTACAACAATTTCCAAAATAAACGCTTTTTCGAAAAGTGAAGAGCATACTTGAGATGAAATATGATACATGTGATGTGGAGAAAAAAAAAAAAAGAAATTCTAAGTGATTATGAATTTTCATGGACATTATTTTCAACCAAGCTGCAATTTTGTCAAATTATGCGGAAATGTTAACATTTTATTTAATTGTTTGTATTTAGGATAATTTAAATAAATCTTAGCAAGACAAAGTAGTTAAAAATGTAATTTCCATCACTCTCATTTCCACCAGAGGATGCTGTTAAACACAATACATTATTTGACACTATGATGAAAATGTTCACGACTTACAGAAAAAAAAAATTCTGTGCACAGAGCCAAAATCTACAGTTTTCATAATTGAAGAAACACTTTATCTATGTACACATACAGTCATCTGAGTGTAAGAGTGTTTACCTGAAGTAACGTTTCTGACTGCTGTTGTTTTTCTCCATAGCATCCAAAGAGCCCATACCACGGTACTTCTTCAGTCGTACGCCGTCTGAGAAAAAATACTCCCCGGGAGCTTCTGTGGTTGCCGCTAACAATGACCCCATCATCACTAAAACAAAACAGGTAGAGGGGAACGGCATGGTCACAGACATTAAAATGTAGGCAAACAAATCCCAGCCCATTAATAACAACGATCGTTCAGGCAAACACACACCTGTGGATGCTCCCAGCGCCAGGGCTTTGACAACATGCCCAACCGTCTGAATGCCACCGTCTGCAATGACTGGAACCCCGAAACGTCGGGCATACTCAGCCACCTTATACACAGATGTGCCCTGCGGTCTCCCACACGCCATCACTAATAATACACACACGTACATTGCTAAATAACTTCATTCATTTCTCGTTCCTAACAATAAAATAAAAGATAAAATAGAGGATTACCCTAAATTAATTTTTAGACATGAATAAAAGCACCATTTGTGTGTCCACATATTTGCATTGCTATACAAATAAGGTAATTCTTATTCATTTTTTCTAGCATAATTTGAAATAAAATAAAATGGATGAGAAATGTAATACCAAAAATCCTAAACCTAAAATAAAGCTTTTACCATTTTTAGACATGAATAAAAGCACTTTTTCACCCAAGCATGTCCACATATACACATTTGCACTGCTATATAAATAGGTAAATCTTAGTATTTTTTTTTCTTGTAATAAAATGAAATAAATAAAAAAATTTTTTTTTTTTGAAGTGAATAAAGGCAAATTTTTCCTAATAAAGTTCTTTAATATTTAGCAGAGATGTAACGATACCTTCATGTCACGAGTCGATACATATCACGATACTGAACTCACGATATGATATTACTGCAATATTTCAAGACATGATAAAAGTTTAACAAAAAATATATTTTTGATTAAAATTCTAAATTTGGTATTGCATTGGGGGTGGAAATGAATAGACTTGGTGCTAGTAACCCAATGCACATGACAATGTTGATACAACAGAATAAAAATACTCATGATTGTGATGCTGAAAATACAGAAAAATACAAATACGCTTGCACTTTGTCATTGACTAGATATATTTAAAATAATGTAGGCTACTTTTTACTGATAACACAAGATATTTTGCATTATCAGGACCCACAAATATTCCCCCATTGCATTATTATCCATTATATTCGACATTGTATGTAGTAGTTCAATGTATAACTGACACTAAAACTTAATTTAGGTGACCTATACACAATACATATTGTCACTATCCTCAATACATATTGTTGGATTTTTGTATTTTAATATATTGTGATATATTGTGCAAATATTAGCTAACTTCTGGGCACTCTGCACAGTAGTTTTGTCCTCTAAAATCAGTAAGAAACGCACACACACCTTCCTGTGTGATGCAGATGGATCCACAGCCCATGCCTACTCGTAAAGCATCAACACCGGCATCTATAAGATTCTTTGCTTGAGCAGCAGTTACCACTGTAGACAAGAGAAAGAGAATAAATTGGGAATAATATGCTATTACTTCATTTCAGTATGGGAAATTAAGTTTGTGCACAATCTTCATTATGTCTAATATCACTCTACTCAAAGCTACCCTCAGTTTATACAGAAAATGAAGGACCACAAAGAGCAGAAAAGCCTCACCGTTTCCTCCCACCACTTGTAGTTCTGGGTATTTCTGTTTGATGTAGTTGATCATACTAATCTGAAACACTGAGTTCCCTTGAGAAGAGTCCTGGGACAGAACAACAGAAAAACAGGGTTAAGAGCTAAGAGGTCAAACACTGTGTGTATGAATTTTGCCACAATTTTTCTGTCTGAGACCAATTTTGGAAATTCTATAAGATATATTTCGTCGTAGCATTATACAGTATCATTTTAGTTTTGGGTGTTACTCAAGGTATGAACGGTTTGGTTTAATCCTATCTTGTAGTCCTGAATTTGTTCAAATCGGAGACTCAGGAAGAAGTTACAACTTTTAGAATGCAACTGGACGTTTTTGAACGGTTGGTGGATACATTTATGTAGTTACTGTGGAGTTGATTCAACTCACCACTAGCATGTGCCGTCATGTTAATCTTTTGTTCAAAACCCGTATGGACGCCCACTATACATAGTGTATCTGTTAGCCAAACAGAGCAATACACAACAGGCTAACGTTTACGATTGCTATCAAATGCTGTGAATGGTCTAATATTTTTTCAAAAATATCACTCGGACAGAAACGTTCCTTTTTTAGCAATCGAGCTTGCCAGGGTCAACTTGCAGGCTATCCAAGCTAATGACTCGAGAATCTAAATAGAGTTCTGTGATCGTCTGTGCAGACAATGACAGAAGAATTAGTATGCTTTGCTCAATCTTTTGCCATTTCCTTAGAACTGGTACACCATTTCCGTTTGCGAAAACAAAATGACGGCACCGTGGGTGGAAACGTGCTTCCAGAGAAAGGCTGCCAAAACAAAGTAAGTAGTTTGCCCTTTTTCAATTTTCTGGATTGGTAGATGCACCGGGGACGCAATTATAGCACTTAAACATGGAAAAAGTCAGATTTTCATGATATGTCCTCTTTAAGTATATAAACCCTTACCTCAAACAACTTAACTGTAACAATTTCAGAAAGTGGTCCGAGTAAGGATCCCTTATAAAATACATTGTGAAAGCAAAGCACCCCAGGTTCACTTTAATTCTAATTCAAAATACTTTTGGCCCTACACATGCTAATGCTGTGTTCCCCTACCTGGCACATGGAACAATAGAAAGCTATTGTTAGCTTTGCAGGTGTTTGACTGTAAACAAAGTCTCCACTGCACATGCTCTTTAGACAGGGTCATTTACCATTTTTGACACATCCGTCTCTGCAAAAGTTTGCCAAACAGGTTTTTTGTCATCTAATCTTGGAAATTTGACTTGCTGATGCATTTTATTTGCTTAAAAGTGAATGTTTGTCATTAACTGTGTACATCTACTTGGGTGCTGCCAAGTTTATACTTCGGATGTACAAATTATGGATTTCTGCTTTAAAAATTGGAATTCTGATTTCAAGTTCTGTTGCAGTTGTCCGAATTTCAAGTTAAATGGAATGCAGCATATGTGCTGCAGGAAGCTAGATCTCCAGAAATAGAACACTGCTGAAGCTTAATGTCACCCTATTCCCCTTTGGACCCACCAGAACTATCACGTCCACTCCAGCCTGCATGAGCAGGTCCAGCCGGTACTTGTCGTCCTCTCGGGTGCCGATGGCTGCGCCGCACAGCAGCTGTTTGCGAGAGTCTTTGGAGGCTAGAGGATAGTCTCTGTTCTTCTTTAAATCGGTACGAGCTATTATAGCTACGAGCTCATCACTGTCATTCACTATAGGCAGTTTACCTGAAAAGGAAAAACAAGAAATGTGATCAGCTTATGCTGAACATCACAACATAAACAGGACTGAAGTTAACTCTCATACCTTTTTTACTGCGCTGTAAGATATCATTTGCTTCTTTTAACGTTACACCTGCTGGAGCAACCACTAAATCTTCACGTTTTGTCATTGCCTGTAGGATTGAAGATTCATAATTCAGAAACTATTATCATTCAAGGATATTAGAAGTATTCAGGGTGTTTTAAACACTATTATGAGTGTTTAAAGACAACATGAACTCAAAATTGAACCTGTTTATTTTCTTAATAAATGTACCTGTTTTATTGTGAACGATTCAGCTGTGATCAGTTATTTTACATTCTAGAATATTAAAAAATATAATCTTTTATATACACTACCATTCAAATGTTTGGGGGCAAGATGTTTTTAAAAGAAATCTCTTATGCTCACCACAAATCAAAAAAGTAAAAACAGTAATTTTGCGAAATATTATTACAAATAAAATATTTAAATATATTTTAAAATGTAATTTATTCTTGAGATGGCAAAACTGAATTTTTAGCATCAATTTAATGCATCCTTTCTGAATAAAATTAATTAAACATTTATTTAACATTAAATATTAATATTAAACAATTTAAACAAATACACAAATATTAATATTAAATAATTAAACATTAAAAAATAAGTGGCATAACGGCATGCAGAATCAGTTTCACTCAAGTGCCAGTTAAATAAATACTTACATTATGAAACATCACTTAAATTGGAATCCAACTTTAAATTAAAACTAAATTAGAATTTAGAGATTTTGAATCACAAACCTCCTCCAGTGGCCTATCGTAATCTTTCTCTGACAGGAAGTCGATGTCTCGTGATGTAATGATGCCCACCAGCTTGCTGCCCATCTTGCCGGTTTCGGTAACTGGGATGCCAGAGAAACCGTGCCGCACCTTTGCTTCAAACACATCACCGACAGTGTGCCGTGGACTCATCACTACAGGGTCCGTAATGAAGCCCTGCTCGAATTTCTGCCAGTATGACAGATACAAAAAATATGAATTATTGCCATTTCTAAGTATATCTTGAACCTAAAAATCAAATAAAACTGTATTATCATAGTCATAATATGTTACATCACCAATTGACCAGATTTACAAAATACAACTTTTACATATTGAATTTCTCCAACAGTGCATCTCTCAACAAACGTGTGACTGACCTTGACTTTCCGAACTTCGTTAGCCTGGAACTCAGGTGTGCAGTTGTGATGAATGATTCCAATTCCACCCATGAGCTATGGGACGAACCAGTGAACGAAATGAAAAGACAGTTTTTTTTTATTTTATTATATATATATAGTTTCTGTGAATGTTACTTACAGCCATAGCGATGGCCATGGAGGACTCTGTGACTGTGTCCATAGGAGAGGAAATGAGTGGCGTCTTCAGGGTTATCTTCCGGGTCAGGGCAGAGGTCAAATCCTGACATCATAACACATGACCATTACGAAAAATCTAAGGGGGCAAAGTGTCTATGTAAACCAAAGATGTTCAACTAAATTTATGATACCTTTGGACCTTGATATACGAACTGAACACTGAATTGTGCCTAGTTTTTCCCAGGGTTTTTGTCTCCATCATTTCTGTGGCAGAAATGGAGTTTTGGTTCCTCACTTAATATTTGGCAATATTATTGATTTGACTGCACTGACATAATGAGAACTATGGATGAGAACTGAACTGAGTTTTTTTCAGAGCTGCTTTAAAGAGGAATTACATAATAGATGAACTTTATACAGTCAGTGAACTGAATCAACACTGAAAAATGACTGTTTAATATTGTCTTGACTCTTTTTAGAGCTGTTTTACACCAGAATTGATTTCTGTTGGCCTTGATTCAATATTTTCCTGTTTATCACTGTAAAGCTGCTTTGAAACACTCTGTATTGTATAAAGCTATATATTAATAAAGGTGACTTTCTGTTACTTCATTGTATGTAAAAAAGACCTTTTGTGTTTCATGAGAGAGATAAAATCATACAGGTTTGGACCAGCATGAGGGTGCAAATAAGAACAAAATGCCATTTTTGGTAGAACAATTTCTTTAAAGAAAACATTTACAGTACAGGGATCTCAGAGAAGTGTTGTTATTGTAAACTAACTGAAACTATTAAAGAAATTCTTTAAGTGAAATAAAACTGAAATAAAATAAACTAAAAGTATTATATGAAAAACAAACTTAAAAAAATTAAATTGTCAAGAAATGTCAAGAAACTGAAATTAAATAAGTTGCAGTTGAAGTAACAAAATTACAAAAACTAAAACTGAAATAAAAATTAAAAGGCAAAATAGAAATAAAAACATGAATAAAACTGCACATAACAAAATTATTCAAACTTGAACTAAAATTAAATTTTTTTATGATCAATTTTTTTATTTTATTTTAAAAATAAAAGCTAATTCAAAATATTAATAAATACTGTAATAATATATAAGTAAAACTAAAATAACACTGACTCAAGAGAGACTCGCAAATTGATTTCATCAAATTGTGGACACTGCCATGTCTTATTTTTCTTCCTCTCTAACACCTGTGTCCCATCATTAGCCGTAGCTCAGCGTAATCTCAGAAGTGCTTAAAGAAATCACAAACAGCGTTGTGTATCTGCGTTCACATCAGCAGGAAGCGAACCTACCTGGCCTACTGGGAAAAATACAAAGACTTTAACTAGGCTCCTAAATTCCCAATTACACAAACTCAAAAGTGTGAAATAACACCACATGCATATGCCATTAACAAACAAACACACAAATATGTATTAGTCCTGCAAATATCCCTAAAAAATATAAACTGATCTTATAAGAAATGAGCTTTTCAACAAACAAAAATAATCCCTGTTTAACTTTTTTAAGTTATTCGCTAACAATCTATCACTGGAAAGTGAATTTTCAGCATTGTTAATTAAAAAGTGTGTTTAAAGTTGTGCTTCCAGGGGAATTGATTGATATTTGTTTCGTTCTGGTCTCTCTCTCTCTCTCACACACACACACACCTGAGCATCACTGCCTGTGACAACATGCCCAGCACACCAGGGACTATATGGATGCTAACACAGCCATGTTAACACATATTGTCCTTTGCAGGTCTTCCACCTCATTGATAGCTAAAGAGCTCTTTTTCCATTGACAGAGCACATGAGTTGACTCAGGTGAACAAAAATGATCCTTTGCACTAAAATGTCTACTAACACAAGTGCAACTTTTCATTAACCACTGCAAAACATTGGTACTCACCACTTCATCGGATGTGAAGTCAATGAAGCCAGGCAGTATCAGGAAATCACTGAATGAGGAAGGACAGATGGCAGAGTTAGGCAACAATGATCAGCAATTTATGAATCAGAACATTATCAAAATTACAGAAAGCTTATACAAACACTCAAATCTGTGTCAAAAACAGGAAGAACACTCTAAGGCCTGGTTAGACAGACAGGGCTCAGATTAAGCCAAGAGTAGGCCTGAGTTAAAAGTGCTTTAGAAAAAAAACCATTAATGGTGTGCATCTTGAGACAAAACAATGGCACTGACATATTTTAAAGGCACAATATGTAAATTTTTGTCGCTCCAGGTCGCTTATTCAAAACAAAGGTGTAGCTTGATGATGCCAAGATTCATGGGAGGTGTTGTCTTCACATCTACAGCTGGTGGAAAAGAATTAGGATGGTACTCGGACAGAAATCATGTTCATGGATGATATTATTAATGTTACTGTAGTATGAAGCAGAGCAGGGCCGAGTGCTGCATGTGCAGAAACGAAGCCGCTGGAGTGAGACGAGAGACAAACGTGAAACACGTTTCGAGAGCAGCGGATCTTATTATGCCACAGTTGCTTCTTCTGGTCAAGCATATGTGGGATAATGCAGCGCTGTTTTATCATATTAGATATATTTGTAAGTTGTTTTAGTGCTACTCTCCGTATCCATCCAAATAGTTACTCACCTGTCTAATAAACATATTAAAGCATCTTTGGTGTTACCATGGTTTCTACAAAATAAAACCGAAAACCGAGGGTATTATTTGTCTTATTTCTCTGGATTTAAACATTTTTGCAAACATTTGGCATAATGAAAAAAACATAAATCAACAAAATATATAACATTGTTCTAGTGGTTTTTGGATATTTAAATCTAAAAATATATTACATATTGTGCCTTTAAGATATGTCAGTGCAAGTTGCTTTGAGTTAAGACAGCTCAAACATGAGTTTTATTCTAGGACTAGGCTTAAGCCTTGTCTGTGACACCAGGCATAAAACAAACCAGGGTTGATTCAAAATTATGGCTAGATTATGCAAAATATGACAGCAATATGTGTGATCGCTATACACTACTATTTGAAAGCATAGAGTCAGTAAGATTTTTTTTCTTTTTAAATAAACTAACTTTTATTCTGCAAGGAAAATTAAATTGATCAAAAATGACAATAAAGACATTTATAATGTCTTTAGAATTATTAATATATAATAGATTTCTATTTCAACTTTTGAACTGTCTATTCATCAGAGAATCCTGAAAAAATGCATCATGGTTTCCACAATAATATTAAGCAGCACAACTGTTTTCATCCCTGATAATAAGAAGAAATGTTTCTTAAGCACCAAAAGAGCATACAAGACTTTTTCAAAAAATGTAAAAATCTTGACCGAGCCCAAACTTTGAATTTTTATTCATGAGTAAATGAATATTATGCGTGTTTACCTGTAGCATGAACATTTTGAGCATGCACTCGCCTGCGTACATCTCTGATCTTGTCAAGAGGAGTTATATAATCTACTTAAGGTGTGGCGTACAGAGACGTCCTGTTAATGTTCTTAACCGTGTCACCAATGTCACACGTAGCCTCTTTCTAAAGCGTATAGTATACTAAAAAGAGTATGCAAACTAAAAAGATAAGAGATTTAGGATATTCACACAAACACTACCATTGAAAAGTTTGGGATTGGTAATATTTTTTAATGTTTTTGAAAGTCTCTTACGCTCACCAAACGTTATTTGATTAAAAATACAGTAAAAACAGTCATATTGGGAATTATTATTACTTTACGGGCACTTTTGACAATTGAATGCATCATTACTAAATAAAAGTATTAATTCCTTTAAACATAATACTGATCTCAATACTGAAGTGGTACCCAGTGATACTTAATGTTATTAGTGTTGCTAGGATCTAACTTCGGTTAAAAGCACTGTGTATAATAGCTACTATTAGAAAGAGTTTAAAGCACAATGTTTTGATAGGGACTGGATTTATCCGTCTCAGGAGGATGTGTGAGAAGGCACAGTTCAGTGTCCCGCCCCATGTGGCCTAACACTCATAAAACCTCCATTAGACCAGATTAAACACTCCAGCCAGCATGATAAAAATAGACATGGAGACCACTGCTCTGCTAAAAAAGAGTTTTTAGAAGGCTGGGAATGAACATGCTCCTATTCACACGCTCATTTAATGCAGTGGTGTACAATATATAAAAAGGACCAATGTTCATAAAATCCCATGCTGCATTTCTAATTATAATAATTGCATTGTCCCATAAACATGGGCTGCATGTGCTGGGACTGAGCACTTGAGCTCCTCGTTGCTATGGAGATGCACAGAGGGTTGCCATGGAGCTGAGAGCCATCTCACTGACAGATGTCCAGAGAGATGCCTACCTAAAGTGCATGTGTGTGTGCTAGAGTGAAACTACACATGATAGGACCTGCTTTGATATTACGCTGTCCCTGTTTGTCTATCTGACTTACGTGTATGTGTCTGATCACAAGGCAGGGAAACTGAAGGGTTTTTGTGCACATGATCTTCATCTTTACATACTTGTATGTGAGACCATCACCGATGGAAAAGAGCTGCTGGGCAGTGAGTCCATCCTCTGGAACGTACCCAGTTCCCCCACTGATAAGGTAATCAGCCATGCTACACACAAAAGAGAGGTTGTAACACATGCAAATAAAATTTGACTTCAGCTTTGTCATAAGCTTATTGCACTGCCAACCATTCACTGACAAGACAAATCTCATACATACAAACCAGGACATGTCCCTCAGAAATAACAGTGTCCTGCAGTGTAGCATGCAATAATACAACACACACATATATCACAATCATTTTTTAACATGTGACGCAAATAAAACACAATAGAGGAACAATGCCTGGCTGATTTAGCGAGATTAGTGTCAGTAAGCAAGAATTCAAAATGACTAACTTCCAACTAACTTGCCGTTCATTCTCATCAATGCAGAAACACTCGGTTTGTAAGCGCGTTAGATAGAAAAACAAATATGAATCCACTTACAGGTTTGAGTTACTTTCTCTTTCGCACCACTGATATAAAAACACTTCCTTCTGCTGAATATTCACTCTCGTGTACAATATCTCACATGTTGACGGCTACAGCTATTAAAGTGCATTACATATCAATGCGGGGAACAGCAGTGTTTCATCCCGTGCAGAGGTTGTGAGGAGTGTGAAGCTGCTCTGGGTGGAGGGTCTCATGGTGAGACGCGCAGCCGTGTGTCCAGAGACCGTCAACCGAGGGAACTGAAGTCACATGTCACTGGACTCGCTCAGGTTGAGGAATGGAAGAGGAAGAGGAAGAGGAAAGGCTGGGTTGTTGTTGAACGCTACCCAAACCTGTTTTTGCACGTTCTCTGCACGAGTCAGTAAAATTCATTTTTTTTGAATATCTCCGAGTTTACATACGCCATTCTTGGTGTATCTTCAAGCGATTTTGGAGTCCAACGTATAAAATGTTCGTCACACATCACTGTCTTACTGGACTCAGACAGTAGAAAGACACACTTTAGTGAGTAGAATGAGTAAATTAGGGCTAAAATTATTTTAAAATATTTTTTACATTTTAAATAATAAATAGTTTAAAAAAAAAAATCATCTTTATTCATCTTTTTAAAAAATAAATAATTAAATAAATAAACCCACAACTAAAGGAGAGGGGGCTCTAACTCTGACGCTTCAGAGGCACAACTCGGAAAAGAGGCGGCAATAGGTAAGTTAGGCCTAAGATGTTTGTTTTTTGACTGTTGTATAGCAGTCGTTCATTATAAATTTTAAATGTAGAAGATATGTTACATACAACTGTATGGAATGTAGAGTATATGTTAGATATATAGACATTTAGAGGGACGCCCCAAAAAATAGAAATGGCCACATTGTCCCTCAATATTTGATATTGTTGATGCTGCTCTGTCTCAAGAGTCTAACAGCGAATGTCAAAATGAGTGAGATGGCCAATCAAATCAAAGAAGGCGGGTCTTACTGTTCACTGAAGATGAGTCTGGCATACGCATTAGTTTTATCTGTGAAAGAGTACATGGAAAGTAGCAGCTAAACATTAATATTTAACTGCTTTACAAGAGGAATGTTGAACGACCGATAGTAAAATCCAGGGATGCAAGCAACTCAACTTTTTAAGTTCTCGTCTTTTTACCAGTCGCCTGTAAATGGCTTCATATCCACGTTACCCTCGGTTTCCGGTTTTATTTTGTAGAAACCGTGGAAACACCTATTATTCTTTTATATATATATATATATATTCTTATATATATATATATATATATATATATATATATATATATATATATATATATATTACATTTGGGAACACTGACAAGGGAACATCTGTTTTGATACATTATAGACAGAAAACGAATTATTGTCATATAGCTCAACACGTTTAGTACCATGCTTTACCATGCCTCAGAGAAAAACATTTTTGTCATGTAGCTAACATTGCATAATCAGATGCAGCTTCATTTGAACAGTAATACAGAATTTTCTCCATCATACAATACGTTTTAAAATTAATTGCTTGCCATTTCTCAACACAAGCCATCCAGCATTTAATATGATATTCTGATATCGATCTATCTTACTGCAGTGTGCAAGAAGTGTCTCAGAGCAGCCGGCGAGTGAACGTACAGAGTAACGTTATAACATCATTTTCAACACACTCAAAAGTATCTAATATGATAAACAGAGCTGCGTTACCTCATACTCATGACCGGAAAAGAGGAAGCGGCGCCGGCGACTGTGGCATAATAAAAGTCCCGCTGCTTGCGAAGCGTGTCTCGCATTCGACTCTCATTAACATTCGCTCCAGCGGCCTAGTTCAGCTCCCAAAACACGCGATCCTGCTCTGGTTCATACTACAGTAACGTCAGTCTTAGTCATACTACAGTCCCATCCAGATTCTTTTCCACCGGCTGTGAGGTGAAGACCACATGTCCCAAGATTCCTGATCAAACTTGGTATCATCAGGCTTTTGCCTTTGTTTTGAATAGGCGACCTCTAGTGGATGATAAACTACTTAGTGCACCTTTAAATCTGACTAATTTTCAAATTGTTTGTCATAAATCAAAATCTCAGGAAAATGTTATGGTGTTTGATTGTTTCAAATCAAAATATGACTTTCTGTTATGAAACAGGACATGATTTCATACATGTCCACTGTAGAGGACACCAGAACTTAAATCATGTAGAAACCTAAAGATTTATATGTGATTTAAAAAAAAAATCCTGCTGGAGTCCTGGTGTCCTCTACAGAGGACATAGCATAACATATGATTAAAATATAATTTTACAAAAATGTTATTTTCCAATTTTTCTTATAAACAATGTGATGAAAAAAATACTAAATTCACAAAACCTTTTTCTGATAGTTTTTCTTGTGGGCAAAATTAGCAGTTAGATTCTGCACGGGTCCACCCTTAGGAAAAAGTAGTGACAAACTGGGTTTGTCATGACACCGGAATACTACTGGAAATAGTAGATCAGGGTTCGTCAAATCCGGTCCTAGAGGGCCACTGCCCAGCAGAGTTTAGTTCCAATCAAACACACCAGAACAAGTTAATAAAGGTCTTCAGAGTTACTAGAAAATTTTAGAAAGGTGAGTTTGATCAAGATCTGAACTAAACTCTGAAGGACAGTGGCCAGATATGTGGAACCCTGTAGTAGACCATCAGGGGATTTTTGGCAGGCTTTTGTATTTTCAACAAACTACTTTGTTGAAAATATTCTAATTCTAATCTCACATTAGGATGAATAGTATGCACATTGGGACGCAAGGATTGAACCACGAATGTCTGAAGTCCAAAGTTTTTTTTGTGCAAACCTGTGCACTGCCTTTTAATTTAATTTGTAAAAGGATGCAATATATTTTGTTGAGATGTAATATTTTATTTTATTAATATTTAAATGTATCTTTTTTATATTTGAATATTCAATCCTAATTGTACTATAATATGTCTGTACACTTGTGCATTTGCTTTTTTCATTCATGTAATTTTTTGTGATACCTTGGCAATTAAAAAAATCTTTGAAGCGAACTGATATATATAAAAAAATATTAAGATAAAAGAATATTTTATCTAAATGGCAATTTTTTTAATTAGGGGTATTTGGTATTGTATTCCCTGAGAGTGTTGCATTTTTTTATATTTAACAACACATGGGACTATAGTGGTTTGTATTATTCATTGCAAAATTGGCTTTAATGATAAATGAAGTCTTGATTATAACACAGGGTTTGTAATGCATTTTGCACTAGAGTTGCACTGTGCGTAACTGTACATAGAGTCTATAACCATTAAAAACCATTAAAGGCTTTTTGAACATATAGGCAGTGCCTAACACCCAAATGATTCTAAGTGGTTATGCGGACGGTTGAATCTCTCCCTGATGGACATTTAATCTTGCCCTCTCAACATACACAGACATGCTGTTCTTTCCTTGTGGGATTTATACTTTAAACTGCAGATTAGACCTAAAGAGTGCTCTATCAATGTAATCCTTCGTTAAAGTTCTCATCTCATCTGTTGAGAGACCACTTTAATGGGAAAGAGAAAAGATGTGGTGGAAAAATGACACGTTTCACAACTTCAAGACACAGTTAGTAGATAATATTTAGTAGTTTAGTAGTTAATATTTCAGATGATGCACAACATAGAAGATGTGAATGGTGTTTTGAAGAGTTTATACAGATATACTGTTGATTGTGTCATGTCTAACATTCTAAGATTCACACATGTCCCTTGCGGCCAAGCTAAGCTAAAGATTTGTAGTTCTGAGGGTTCTAAACCTCTGAGGGTTGAGATTTCAACCACAGAGGTGACTATGAGAGTGGGGGAAACCTTTGCTTGACCCTTTAGAGAAGCACCTGTGTCACAGGTGTCAGTGTCAAAGCTGGGATGTGGTAACAAGCTGTGATGCCAGATCCAGCTGAAAGCTCATGGGGTTTTTGAAAAGGTGTCTTGTATCCTAAGAGTCAAAACAACATCACAGACTGTTGCTGTGCAACTATTATTTTGAAATGTGATCTTGATTACACAGTTGGACCAAAAAGTACAATACTGAACTTAAAAATGCACACAATATAACAACAAAATATCAATCCAGTGGCATCTTTTGATGAGATTCAAAGTTCAAAACAATAAAAAATACTATATTATTTATATATATATATATATATATATATATATATAAACAGTTAGATGGACTGCCACCTGTCAGTATGTTTTTTATAGTTATGCAGCAAAAACACTTTACCATAACTAACATCAGTCAGCTAATTAATTGTTATGAATTGATTCATTTAATATTGGTCAATTTTTGTCAATTATTTTATTCAGTTTCAGTTTTGGGCTATTCAGAACCTACTGTAATG
This sequence comes from Zacco platypus, assembly GCA_038088235.1. Taxonomy (NCBI): domain Eukaryota; kingdom Metazoa; phylum Chordata; class Actinopteri; order Cypriniformes; family Xenocyprididae; genus Zacco; species Zacco platypus. The sequence goes on along the minus strand of CM076075.1, from coordinate 18,943,819 downwards.
CAACGACATTCATACATGTACAGCTTGTATAGAAATACACTACAAAAATCATAAACCATGATTTGATAAAATGCTTATTTTTTCACTAACATATCATTATATTGATGTATTTTGTATTTACATGTCATCTAATTCACTTGTTTTGAGTGGACAAAATAAAAGTCAAAACAGAGCCACCCCCTCCGCTTCCTCTCCCACTCACTCACAGCTGTTATATTTCTATTATTCCATATACATCGACATTAGATGAGTTATTCCGAAGACAGCATTGTTAATAGGACAAAACACAAAATAAAATAATACATATTTCCTATGCTGCATTTGTGTGTATTTAATGGGCATATATATATATATATATATATATATATATAGTATATTTGTGTTTATATGTCCCTCCTTATTTAATTCCTTCAAATATAATCAACAATAAAATAGATAAGAATTTTGAGAAAAAAGAAACCAAGACCTTCTCATTCATTCATTCATTCATTCATAGACCTGCGCTATGTTCTCACCTCTCTGGTTCATACCCTGCCTGTATCCGGGTGGCACTGTAGCGCTGGGCAGCCGTCTCGTGGCCATGCCCATGCCCATGTAGTGTATTATGGGTAAACGGGCCATGAAAGTGGTGATCCGAGTCTCGTAATGACATCCGTGGCCTGGCCGGCTCCATGTCCCCAACGATACGCCGGTAGTCAATCTGGTAGCTGTCCCTGTCCCCATCCACATAGCGGTCATACCCCTGCCCATCCATGTCAGCGAAATCCAGCTGGTCGTCCTCCACCGTGGCTCTGTTTGAGCCTGACCAACCCTTCTAAAAAACACCTAATTTTTGTGTCTCTCCCTCACCTGAGACCACCTCTAAGTCTCTGCTGTTTGCTCATACACCAGGTTGTACTTTGGATTCAAACTCTTCCACAAAGTTTAAAAGAATACAAAAAACAAACAAAATCAAAACAATAATAATAGAGCTGGATATGGGCGTCCTCAGTTAGATTTGTATCCAATTTGCATAAGCTATTAGCATATTCCAAACCACAGGCCGAAGTTGGAGAGTGATGTGAGTGCAAAGGAGTTTATCTGCAGCAATTCAGATTAAGTTGGAAAGATTCTGATCAGCAACTGACAATCCCAAAATTAAAATGTCCAGGATGAGATAAGACTGGCAGACTTCCCAAAAAGTTCTGGTGGGATGTGATTTTGTAGTCCCGATAATCAACCTGCAAGAAAAATCAGATCACAGAACCTCAGACAGGACCAAAACAGTAGTTAACCGGATGGCAGACAAGCAGAAATTGAATGAGCCTGTTTCTCTCTCTCCCTGTTTCACTTCAGCTAAGCTCTGTTTCTGACAGAAGCGCGTCACTTTCACAAAGAGGATTGCAGCATTAAGTGTGCATGTGTGTGTTTGTGTGTGTGCTTTAACAGGGGGAGGAACTTGTAATGCTTACATGGTGTTCAGTAATGGGGTGAAGGACAAGGGATGGGTTTTACATGCCCCACCTCTTGTTTCTTGAAACGTAACATTGTAGTGCGCATTTGAGAGTTTGTGTGGATATGAAAGGATGCATTTGTGTCTAATAAAAGTGTTAACAGTTTATTTGGGTATCATATTCATTCTTGTGTGTGTGTGTGTGTGCGCGCACACCTCTATCACTATGTGTATGCACAACCTGGAAACGGCTTTCTCACAAACAAAGTCAAATCCCAGTGTGCATTGATGGAGAGTGCTCAGCCCTGGAGAGGCTTCAGGTTGGAGCAATAGAAACAGCAGAGACAGAGAGAGAGGCTGCTCTTGACCGACTAATTACGCGCAGACGCTCTTCAAGAAGTGCTCTGGCAAAACCGTGGCTTGAACAAACAAGCCCTCTAGTATGTGTGCATAGTCAAATAAGCGTCCTTCCATACATCAGACACTTGTGTTTTGTATTTATTTTGAGGAAAAGGCAATTAGCTTGTGACTGAAGGTGTGTAGGGGTTTGTGTATGTCTGCGTGTTGTGGGAAGGTTCTGAAGGAGAAATGGGTTATGGGGACACAAATGTGTATATGTCGCAGGATGTTATGTTGTCAACAGGTCAGCCAGGTATTCAAATCCCCTTGACGTATGTGTGTGTCTCCCCATCACTAAGCAGGAAGAATTAACTGACTTACGTAAGTAAGGCAATTGTTCCTACACTGCCACCGTCTGGCAAACCTCCAGCAGAACAGGACAGGGTGTGTATTCATGGAAATTGATTAACTGTTGTTGGAAATCTTTTTCCTTGTCGAAGTAAAGACCAGGAGATCTTGGGATATCTTTTAAGCAGATGTTGCTCTTTATTGAGAGAACGTTGCGTTGCGTTGCTGTAGTCATCCAAGTCTCTCTAAGCTAGTGTTCATTGCAGTTTTAAATACATTCAACAGTATAGGTGGAGACAGTGGGTGGAGACAAGATGTCTGTTCCCGTCATTTCCCCAGCCTTGATTTAATCAGCATAACAGTGTCATTCAAAGGGGAGTGCTAATCAGATCAGTCTGAAGGGGGTGCTAATCAAATCACTCTGACAGGTATAGCCCATACCTTTAACATTATCATAGAGACAAAAGGGTTAGCTGTTCCTGAAACTCGTCATGCCAAATAAACAGGAAGATACCCACAGACCAAAGGTTAATGTCTGCCTGAATTAATCCCCTTAGACTGTAACACAAAATGTAAAATAAAACCACCATGTACATAACTTTTTATAAATTTGTAATCCCACAGTTCCCCCTTTGAGAGTTCTAATAGCTCTCACAAAATACAAATTTAGACACTTCAAAGTTTCATTCTTGTAACTTGTGATCGTTACAGGCACATTTGCTTGCTCTGTGTTGATTGTCTGTAGAGACGAAATGCATGTCGACACAGAAACAGACATGCAGCTAGGGTCCGTGTAGTTTTTACGGGTAATAGTCTTTTCTGGTTGGAACGGTCCTTTCCTCGCGATGGGAGTGGGTCATTTGTTGGGTGAAACATTTGATACTGTGGATACATAGATAGTACAGCAGTAATAACAACAACAGCAGCATTGCTATTTCCTTGATCCGCAGCCAAGGTTTACCTAACCAGTTTCCGAACCATGAAGAATTATCTTCAGTCATCTGGTGTAATTTTGCTGAGAGATCAAGAATGTCTTGTTGGATTTTGTTCAAGTTCTCTGTTGGATCCACTAATCCGGTACCGCACTCAGGTCCAATAGATGGGGTGTGCCACCCATGGCATTCCTGCTCCTACTGAAGGCGGGTGTGGCATGCAAACGTTCTTTCCAGCAAACAAGGCATTTCTTGACATATTCAGCAGCTCACAGAATATGTTGTTTCTGGTGTCTACACTTTGTGCAATGTCCATGACGATTACTAGTACGGCAATCTTGATCATGCTGACGGATGACTGAAGTTCCCGTATGTGATTCTCTGCGTTGTGTATTTTTTTCTTTTCGTGACAGTTGGCTCGGTAGTGGGTCTTGTTGTCTTTTAGAGGTTGTGGCTTCATACGCAGGTCAGGAGGTTGGTGCGTATGGGTCTTGGGACAGCCATCAAGTGGTATCTGCACAGAGTAAGAAAGAAAACAAAAGACAGCAGAGCAGTATTTGTTGTAAAAGACTGCAAACATTAGGGTTTTATCCTCTGTTCAATCTGAGTCTGCTATTGTTGTTCCTTCTTTCCCTATTTCTTAATTCCTGTGACACCTAAAGAACAGTGAGGTAAGGATGGACTAGTGAGTGGGGGAAGGCCTATGAGGGAATCTTCACCGTAGGATTGGCCCCCGAAGCTTATTGCATTCGGTTCTTTCCTGGGCTCCTCACTGGTCCGTGTGTCCTATCCTATCCCTGTAAGTGGAGGAACAATTTTACAGTGTGACACATGAGTCCAAGTTTTCCTTCCCTGACACAACACTGCAGCTGCTGTAATCAACATCACTTGATGTGGTCCGTGCCACTTAGGCTCTAACGGCTTGTTTCTGAATGACTTCATCATCACCCACTGACCTGGGATGATTGTGTGTCCACCTTCTGGTGGAATCTGCCAACACGACTCAACTCTCTGAAGTTAATTGGCAAACTTTACTGTGCTATCTCCATCTTCCAATGAAACATCAGTCGTAGCAGACATCATAACCCATAGAGGATGGATAAGTGAATGGAGTGCTGTAGTATGGCTTTTATGGCTGTGAGTGTACTTAAACAGTGTTTCCCCAAATGGTGGAAGTGACAGTCTTTTGTTCAGAATGAGTCTTTCAGCATTCTTGTAAATTACTGGGGAAATTAAGCACTCACAGCCCAAATGGTTAACATCTCAATAAGCTGCCCCACGTGTTTAATGACGAGGGGAGGGGCTGCTTCAGAGTTGCCAAAAGACTGTGTAGGAGCTGAGTGACATTGTTAATTTCTCTTAAGTTCTTTTTATTTTTCCTACAGTCTTTCAACCAATGTCCAGGCTTACCACAATAATGACAAATGCCCTCTCTCTTAGGACATTTCCATTTCTGTTGATTCTCAGTGTTGGCCTTAAAGGATGCTGCTGCAATCTTTACTCTTGCCTTGACATCAGCATCTCTTTCCCATGTATCTAACCGTTCTAGGTTACTTCTGACAGTTTTGTTAGACCAAGTTAGATCTAGGAATGGCAATGCTTTTCTGTACTCGGCTAAAAGGCCATCTGACCAGATGCGGACTAAGGGTCCCTTGTCATCTAGCACACATTCAGAATCCTCAACTATTCCACTGTAAGTTACAGCTAACTGACAAAACCTTTCAGTGTATTCACTCACAGATTCTTCTGTCCTTTGCATACAGTTAGTGACTCTGGACCAGTCTATTTTGGGCCCCAAGATATTCTTTAGAATTTTTACAACACCTTCTCTCAAATCGCCCTTACTGACATGTTGTAGTTCAGAAGTGACCGCAGATTCAAAACTGTTGAATTCAGATTCAGTTAGAATTTGTGACATCAGCTGTGTGACTTCTGTTAACGACATGTCATAGAGACGCATTTTACTGATCAATGCCCTTCTAAATTCAGAAAAATGTCTGTGTGCTGAGGGTAAACTCTGGGATAGTCTCTCTATATCTTCAGGTCCTAGCACTTTGGCAACATTTTGTACTTGGACAACAGAAGAGTTTGGAGGAACGCTTTCAATTCCCTGAGATCTTCTCCTAGCACCACATACCTTCACTGAATCTACAGGCACATCAGTTACTGATTGGATGGCTGTTTCTGTTTCAAAAAAAGCTTGTAAGTCAGGATAATTGTTATCAGGCTGACTAACTTCATCCACATCAATTTTTGCTGCAGCTTTGTTGCGATTCAACTTCTTAGTCAAAGAGGCTACTCTAGCACGGAGCTCTTTGTTCTGTTCCTCTAGCTCTGAGGTACGCTGAGACTGTTGTCTAGCTAGCACTAAACCAAATTCTCTATGGCAGCAGATAATGCCTTTCACGTCGTTCTTGCGAATACATGCTCCTAAAACCTTTTTACACTCATCTACAGACCAAGTCTTGTCTGGATGGATCTCATATTTCTGAGTTAGTTCTTGCCTAACTTTCTCAGTGACTATCATGTCCATTTGCACTCCTAACTTTGATTTGAATTCGCTGTCTGACCACAAAGGAGTCGCGAGACCACCTTTTTCAGTTGTAGGGGTCAGTCTAGCATTCTTTCTAAACATTTTGTGAGTTTCTTTTGTTACCACACAGTCAAAACACTAAACTTCTCTGAACAACAGAGGGTATACAGATCGACTATTGTTAACCTTCCTTGGCAAAACAGAGGACAACACAAAATTTTAGCACATGGTGCTAAACTTCCCTGCCTGAAAAAAACAGAGGCTAACTTATATTAGCATGTGATGCTAATCTTCCCTGCTTGAAAAACAGAGGCTAACTTATATTAGCACTTGATGCTAATCTTCCCTGCCTGAAAAAAAGACAGAGGATAACTCCTTCCCTAAAAGAATATTTTAGAGGATAACTTCTTCCCTAAAAGAATATTTTAGAGGATAACTTCTTCCCTAAAAGAATATTTTAGAGGATAACTTCTTCCCTAAAAGAATATTTTAGAGGATAACTTCTTCCCTAAAAGAATATTTTAGGGGATAACTTAGTTAACCAAACCCTACAGCTGTCTGTTAACTCTTCTCTGACGGCGCAGAGGATCACACAAATTTGTACTGGTCTTAAAGGTTCTTTTTGGATAGAGTGGAACTCACCAACCCTTGGTTGTACAGCAGAATTCAGTCTGGCTTGAAGTTTCACAGGATTCAAGTGAGGAACTCTATCCGGGTCACGGCAACAAAACTGTTGGAAATCTTTTTCCTTGTCGAAGTAAAGACCAGGAGATCTTGGGATATCTTTTAAGCAGATGTTGCTCTTTATTGAGAGAACGTTGCGTTGCTGCAGTCATCCAAGTCTCTCTAAGCGAGTGTTCATTGCAGTTTTAAATACATTCAACAGTATAGGTGGAGACAGTGGGTGGAGACAAGATGTCTGTTCCCGTCATTTCCCCAGCCTTGATTTAATCAGCATAACAGTGTCATTCAAAGGGGAGTGCTAATCAGATCAGTCTGAAGGGGGTGCTAATCAAATCACTCTGACAGGTATAGCCCATACCTTTAACATTATCATAGAGACAAAAGGGTTAGCTGTTCCTGAAACTCGTCATGCCAAATAAACAGGAAGATACCCACAGACCAAAGGTTAATGTCTGCCTGAATTAATCCCCTTAGACTGTAACACAAAATGTAAAATAAAACCACCATGTACATAACTTTTTATAAATTTGTAATCCCACACTGTTGATGATCTGTGTTCATGAGATGCCCTGTTGGGGCGTATAACTGCACACATACTGAACATTTTTTAACAAACAATGCACACAATGTTGGGTAGGTTTATGATTGTTGTGTTTTTGATTTCGGTTTTGTCTTTGCACCTGAAGTACACTGCAAAACAGCCTACTATCAATATCTTTACCCGAGCAGCAAAAGAGTTGATATTCTCTGCGAACAAGTTTTATGTTGCCTTCACGTGCTATCGAATTATAGTAAAGTTTCCTGGTGGGAAAACTGGACATGAATGCCCTCTCAAGCTGTATTTCCTACTGGGATCTCTAATAAAATTTTGATATTGTTTATATGGTTGTCAACTGTTACAACCCTTTATTTTGTCTTTTGGCTTCTTTCTTTTTTTTTTTTTTGGAAGTGTTTATGTCCAGGGATGGTGCTCATTGGTACCTGCAGGCTAATAAGTGGTCCGTAATTGGTTCAGTTGATTTCAGGCACACCTTAAGAAGCCCTGATGTCACTCCCTTTGGCAGAACATTATGTTGTTGTGAGGAGTGTAGGCTATTGTTGTTTTGGATGAGTGATTAAGAGTTCAGTGATCATTGTTTGTTCTCTGAGAGTTCATTAGAAATTGCAAGTAAGAAACTGATTAGTATTTTGACCCTGTTTACCTATGGTTTGCCCTATTAAGTTTCCTCTGGCTTGTTAATTGTGCTTTGTAAATAAATGCATTGTATACAATTCTGGTATACAATGTAAGGAGAGAGTAAGGAGATAGGCTAGATATCATGTTTGCTCACTTTATTCTTTGTTTTTGGATATACAGTCGTGGCCAAAAGTTTTGAGAATTACATAAATATTAGTTTTCACAAAGTTTGCTGCTAAACTGCTTTTAGATCTTTGTTTCAGTTGTTTCTGTGATGTACTGAAATATAATTACAAGCACTTCATACGTTTCAAAGGCTTTTATCGACAATTACATGACATTTATGCAAAGAGTCAGTATTTGCAGTGTTGGCCGTTCTTTTTCAGGACCTCTACAATTCGACTGGGCATGCTCTCAATCAACTTCTGGGCCAAATCCTGACTGATAGCAACCCATTCTTTCATAATCACTTCTTGGAGTTTGTCAGAATTAGTGGGTTTTTGTTTGTCCACCCGCCTCTTGAGGATTGACCACAAGTTCTCAATGGGATTAAGATCTGGGGAGTTTCCAGGCCATGGACCCAAAATTTCAACGTTCTGGTCCCCGAGCCACTTAGTTATCACTTTTGCCTTATGGCACGGTGCTCCATCGTGCTGGAAAATGCATTGTTCTTCACCAAACTGTTGTTGGATTGTTGGAAGAAGTTGCTGTTGGAGGGTGTTTTGGTACCATTCTTTATTCATGGCTGTGTTTTTGGGCAGAATTGTGAGTGAGCCCACTCCCTTGGATGAGAAGCAACCCCACACATGAATGATCTCAGGATGCTTTACTGTTGGCATGACACAGGACTGATGGTAGCGCTCACCTTTTCTTCTCCTGACAAGCCTTTTTCCAGATGCCCCAAACAATCGGAAAGGGGCTTCATCAGAGAATATGACTTTGCCCCAGTCCTCAGCAGTCCATTCATGATACTTTCTGCAGAAGATCAATCTGTCCCTGATGTTTTTTTTGGAGAGAAGTGGCTTCTTTGCTGCCCTTCTTGACACCAGGCCATCTTCCAAAAGTCTTCTCCTCACTGTGCGTGCAGATGCGCTCACACCTGCCTGCTGCCATTCCTGAGCAAGCTCTGCACTGGTGACACTCCGATCCCGCAGCTGAATCCTCTTTAGGAGACGATCCTGGCACTTGCTGGACTTTCTTGGACACCCTGAAGCCTTCTTTACAAGAATTGAACCTCTTTCCTTGAAGTTGCTGATGATCCTATAAATTGTTGATTTAGGTGCAATCTTAGTAGCCACAATATCCTTGCCTGTGAAGCCATTTTTATGCAACGCAGTGATGGCTGCACGCGTTTCTTTGCAGGTCACCATGGTTAACAATGGAAGAACAATGATTTCAAGCATCACCCTCCTTTTAACATGTCAAGTCTGCCATTCTAACCCAATCAGCCTGACATAATGATCTCCAGCCTTGTGCTCGTCAACATTCTCACCTGAGTTAACAAGACGATTACTGAAATGATCTCAGCAGGTCCTTTAATGACAGCAATGAAATGCAGTGGAAAGGTTTTTTTGGGATTAAGTTAATTTTCATGGCAAAGAAGGACTATGCAATTCATCTGATCACTCTTCATAACATTCTAGAGTATATGCAAATTGCTATTATAAAAACTTAAGCAGCACCTTTTCCAATTTCCAATATTTATGTAATTCTCAAAACTTTTGGCCACGACTGTAGCTGGGGAAGTTATTTTTTCTTTTCATTCAGCACTGTGAGGTTTCTAGGGTCTGTGCTAACTTCCACACTGAGTGCAATCTTTCATGGAAAGAACTCACATGGTGTGCATCTCAATCAGCTCATGAGTTCAATAGTGAGGGCAATCAATCAAGCAATCATGAATATGTTATGCAGGGTTCAGGCTACACAATATTTTTGTCGTTCACGATAGTCACTGTGTCAGATTATAAGTTTTTGACTCCTAAAATCTTGTCGTGTTGTGGACAAGAAACATGTCAGACTACACGTTGCTACCCGACCATTCATCGTGTGCCGTCTTTAACCGCATGTGTGCTGTTATCAAGAAGAAGGGACTATCGACCAACAGAAGGTGCCGTGAGCGTAAACAAACATATTTGGATTTCCTCCAAAGAGAACTGAGCCAACATACGTTTTATTTACATTTCTTCACTCTACCACAGTAACTTAGTCCCTCGAGGAAACATCAAAAACGTATTGTTGCTATAGCTCCACAAACATTTTCTCCATTGTAACTTCCACCTAGCAGGAAAGAGAACATTGTCTCTCTTTCGTTTCGACATGTTTGAAAGCATGTAGAAAGGTGCTTCTGTGCTTCTATTGGCCAGTGTCACACATGTGACAGAACTTGTCGTGGACGACGGAGAAAAAAATTAAACATACTAGTCTTTCTGTCATGATGTCGTGAAGCATCACATACCCAGCATTGATTGTAGTCCACTGTGACACACTACAAAAGCTAAAACGATCGAATCTTGCATCCCAATGCCCATTGTCATTTACCAATCCCCACGACACCCTACATCAAGCAAATCATGGCAAAATTGGGCTAAAATCATGTAGTCTGAACTGGGCATTTGACTGACAACGCTACGATTTGACTTGTGTCCACTCCGCACCTCTGCCAAACAGAAATACGAGCACTCGATGGAGAGAGAATGGCCAGGTTGAGCAGGGAGGGAAAGGGCATGGAAAAAGAAAGCACTCCGAGAAGAAGCAGCGAAATGTTGCAAAATTACTGACCTGTTCAGGGCTTCAAGTGCAGGTCAGTTTCATCGGTAAATACTGTACTATTTTCTTTGTTAACTTAGCTCTCTACATACCCTTAAAACTGTAGATGATAGGCACTAGACATGGGACATAAAATTAGATCCTTGATCTGACTAAATATTTTTTGGAATTATTTTGGAATTATCTGGAAAACAGAGTTCCAGTCATGCTTTTTCTTAAGACTCAACTTGCGCATATGTAACGATTGTCAGCCTAAGTGCCCGCTATAACCAGCAGAGGGCACTCCACCATGGACTCACTCACTCACTCTCTCACCCACCCACTCACTCACTCACTCACTCTCTCACTCATCCACCAAGGCAGACTTCATTTCCCAGAAGACCCGCACCCATCACTGATCACTCCACCAGCTGCAACACATTACCCAATCACTGATTACATCACCCAGCCATTGCACAAACACAGCCGTGCAAAGTTTTGATTTTGGTTATCCTGTCAGTTCCGAGAGTTTATTCCCTGTCTTGTTTTCTGCCTGTCTGTTCAGTTTCTTGATTGTTTGCTGCCGACCTTTTTGGATTTACTGCTCTGGATTACTGGACTATTGCTTGCCTGCCGCCTGCCTACGACCTACCCGCCTATGTACTGTTTACGTCTCTGCCTTATCTCCTACATCCCTGTTTGCTACCTGTTGACCCTGCCTGTTACACCATTCTGTGCTTTAATAAAGCCTGCATTTGGATCTCATTCGCTGACTCGCCCATTCATTACAGCATAAGTACACCATCATCTAGAAAGTAAGCAACTGGATGATCAGGTGGATGATCAACAATTTTATCCTTCACAGCAGTAAAAAAAAAGAACATTTCATGTTCATTTTCATGTTTCATGCCAATAGCCCTTAAGCAAGTCAAACTTCATCACAAATTTGACTTGACCAATGCAATCAATACAATCATCTATTTTATGAAGCGGAAAATAATTTGATTTAGTCAACTGGTTAACTTTACGGTAATCTGTGGATAAGTGTGAAGTTCCACCTGGTTTAGGTCTGGGACACAATGGACGATTTTCACATCTTAACCGATTTTAAAACTGTGGGAGACCACAGACATAATGACAGTTTCAACTGATTTTTAGTATTATAATCCTCTGAACGCACACTCTAGATAATTCAACCTTTTCATAGTTCTTAGAACTATTGGCTGAAGTACCGGGATTTTGCCGTGTTCGCACCGCAGGAACTAGGAACTCCTTTCGGGGGAACTATTTAGCTCCTACTTCAGAGTAGGGTCTAAACCAGCTCTATAGGAACTATCAGTGACGTAAGTGCATCCAGCATTTTTAAAAAGCTGTGTAAACCTACTTCACAAACACGGTATAACAGTATTTACCTGCTGTCTGCAGGTTTGTGTTCTTTTCTCACGTCAATACTGAAAGTTGCCATAGGAGATTTCGTCACATAGCTTATGCATTTACATTCCATCTTCGTTATCACGAAACCCACGACACAAAACGGTAAGGATGGATTTTTCCAAGTATGAACAAACAGCTCCGATCACGGCATCCTCCATTCACCGGTTTTTAACGTTTGTAAATGCCTCACTTAAAGACAGCGCTGTCAGCTGCTTCTGAGTTCCTATTCCCAGTGCGACATGGTCCATGGGATAACTTAGTCTACTAATTAGTCTTTATCCTAGTGGCTAGTTCCTATAACTGAGTTCCTGGAACTATTCATTGTGAAAGCCCCTATTCTCAATATTCCACTTTCATGCATGTTTATGGCTGCCAAGTTTCAGCTAAAGAAGCACGCAACATCCGTAGGTAACGCTTGTTCACTTTCATTGGTATCGCGGGTATCATGTCAGAGGCAGCCAGATCAAGAGTCGTTAATATCGTGTTTGACAAGTTGTAAACGTGTTTGATATTTACGATTTGAGATCGGGGACGCTTCATCTCGATCGGGAACAGTTAAATAATCGTAATGATACATTACAATAGAGGATTTCTTTGGAAAAAAAATGTTTCTTTTAAAATCTTCAAGTGTGTGGCCAGCCTTAGGAACTAAAAGGCATGGGGTCAAAATACCAAGCTGTTTCTATCTTACAATTTATAATTCACTCTCAGAGAACAAACACTGGTGACAGAACTCTTTAACACTAGCATTTTTGTCTAATCACACAGCCAAACCAACAATACACTCATAAAACACAATGTTCTGCCAAAGGGAGTGACATCAGTGCTTTTTAAGGTGTGCCTGGAATCGACTGAATCAATCGTGGACCACTTACTAGCCTGCAGGAGCCAAAGAGCACCATCCCTGGACATAAACACAAAAACAAAGAAAGAAGTAAGTCAAAATAAAGGGTTGGAACACAACGAATGGAACGCTACAGAACATTCTATTAAAAAAATAAACTTCTTCAATACATTTAGGCTTTAATAAGATTTCCCCAAGTAATAGGCAAGAATAAACCTGGTGTCGTCCATGATTTCTATTATTTCCAACAAGCTAAACCTCACTCCCATCCGGGTCACGGCACCAATGTAACCCTCCGGTCCTGAAATCATATAATCGTTTTGTGTGTGAGGAACAGACCAAAACTGAAGTTCTTATTATGTACTTCATGGTACTTTTATGGTGCTTTTTTGTCATGCAAGAGCTCAACAGCTTCTCATTTCATTATACTGAAAAGTAACTGTCCCACAGAAGAAAGAGAGTCATGTAGGTTTGGAATGACAAGAAGTTGAGTAATTGCTGATAGATTTGTTGTTTTTGAGTGAACAATTTAAAATTAGCTATTTTTCTTACCTTACAGACAGATATTTTACTGGAAACCAAGATAAATAAAAATACAAATGAATAAATTATTAAACCTAACCCTTGCTGATTTACATGCATTTTTAACTGGATCTAAAATGTCTTCACAAGTTGTTTTTATGATATTTCACAATATTTGTGAGGACATTTGGCCCTCAATAGTATAGCCAAACCAGAATACTCTCATTGACATCAACAAGGAGACAGTGTTGCTAAGGTTCTGATGAAAGGTCTCATCTGTAAGTGACAGAGTGCTTGTGACAGTTGCAAGGGATTGCGGTAGGAAAGCCTCTTATAAGTGACTGCAGCTTCCCAATGCTGCTGAGAGACTGCAAGGTTACTACACACACAAACACACACAGACACACACGAACACAAACACACACACACACACACACACACTCAGACACTGCCACTCCCCCTAAACCTACTCATCACAGAAAAATTTTCTGCATTTTTAGATTTTCAAAAAACATCACTTAGTATTATAATCTGTTTTTCTCTTGGGGACCAAAAATGTCCCCACAATTACAAGGATTTTGGATATTGCCATCATGGAGATATAATGTAGGGTTTACCAGGGCAACGCATGCACACACACACACACACACACACACACACAGAGAGAGATTGGCTGAATGTTTATAAATGAATAAGTCTGCTCAAAATCTTGGATCCAATATCAATGTTGTTCTTTTAATCTATCCACATTATCTTTGTTACTTTTGACAGAAGCATGCCTTATTAACTCTTAAGAAATAGGGTATGTCTATGTGTGTGTGGTCAATGGAAACATCAGTTTGTTGACTAAATATTCTAGTTAAAAATACAGTGTGATTTAGACCTGATCGCCTGATGGTATGACGAACTAATCCAGTTTAGTTTGCCACTGACGTCGAGGTGAAAGTGACTTTGAAAGAGACAATGTTTGGCAGTATTGTTGCTACAAATTGTCACGAATACGTGCAACTGCCTTTCCCGTTCGATAGGCAACATTTTCTCTGACAATCATTCAGCTTTCATTTATGTAGGACTATGTTAATCAGGACTAACGATTCCCTCCTCATGAATAAAATGTTTTGGGTCAGTTCTTTTAAATGAATCTGTTTGAATCTGTTCGTGGTTTTGAATCAAATGATTCGGTCAGCTCACTCACGCACTGAATCGTTTGGAGCAATTTTTCTCATCAAAAAAGTATCGCTATAGCCGCAGATAAAGCACAGGAATAAAAAAAGAGGGCTGGGTTAAGTGGATATTTACTTACAGTTAACTGAACCAAAACATTAAAAGCTTTTTATCATCTATCAGCGATGAAGACGGATTTCATACGGTCAACACCTGCACGTGCAACTTGTGAATGAATCTGTACTGCAGGTAAAAACATTCTTCAGTACCTGTATTACCAAGTTGTTCTATATATTTTGAAATGTACCTATTAAAGTACATTTGGACTACCTAAAATAATATTGTATGCGACTAAGCTTTAAGTGTAGTGACTTGTCTAACTAGTGTTGCGTCACCTGACGTTTATAGATAATTTGCTGTTGACAGTGTGTACCTTTGTAGCAGATGTGGATGCTGTATCTAGTAGCAGTACCAGACTGGACTGTGCAAACCAAGAATTGGTTATTGGTAACAATTGGTTATCGCTAGTCGTGTGTTACTGCGATGTGCAAGTCAATAGGCTTGTTAGAGGTGTATGGCGTTAAACATGATCACGTGAAGAGATCAAAGGCAGAGCAAATCCTAACAGTCCTTATAGCTTTCTTATTAGTACATACTGAAATTACATTTAAATAATTTTCCATTTATTTTAAGGAGAGAGAAAAGACAGTTGGAAAGGTTTACAGTTGGAAATTTGCTTAGGAAAAACATTAAATTGATAGCAAAACAGATATTTCCGTTTGTGGGGTCTGAACAATTCTTTATGCTTTTGAATCGCTTTCGCTGTACTTTGATGTCATACGCCGATCGGTCTGTGCAGCGCCGATTGTTTCTCGAACAAGCGCGTTGTGACTTTTGCTGGCTTCACGTGCTACCATAAATTTCGCACTTCCCATTTCTGAAGTAGTGATTAAGAGGTCATGGCATTCAACTTTAGACTTGCGAGGGCGTTCATCTGCAATTTTTATCAAGGAAACTCGTATTTATGATAATTCTGATAGCATGTGAATGCAGCATTATTTTCAATGGGAATGAAATGAGTTCTAGAAGTTCCAGAACTGTATGTTGTATTAAGCTCTTTTCCAGTAACCTTTTAACTGCTAGCTTATCAGTACCAGTATATGCGAATGTTGCCTATAATTATGCTATGCCTTTCTTTGTTGCTTAGCTTTGCTTGAATGACTAAGAATAAAGAGATATACCTTGACACTCACTGTACATGCAGTTAGTGTGTGAGATTTGACTTATCCAATCCAGCAGAGGGCACTGTTGTGTTGATTTATAGAATCTGCCTGCGTTTTAAAACATTGATTCCAGTCTAAAATAATAGAATTCCACATAAGAGAAATTACTGAGAAAAAAGGGTCGGGTCTTTTTTTGTTGTGTTTCATCAAAAGTTCTAGATTAAATTCCAAAATTACAAAAATGTAACAAAAATGCAAACGCGCAGACAAAGAATGCATTTGTAGGCTAGTTAATAGTATAAAAAACACACAGTATCCTTGTTTTGTTTTTTCATTTCCTGGTGCTTTTGTATCTGAACTTTGGCCATCTATATCAAAAAACATTATTATTATTATTATTAAAAGCAATTATTAATATCAATAATAAATAATTATTTGTGTCTGTTTAATGATATACATTAGAAAACTTAATTCGTATAATAGTAATAATATCAAAAATAGTAATAATAATACTTTATAATTATGGTGATACATTCATACAATTTAATATTACAATAATAAACAATACATTTTAGTAATTTCAAAAACTGTCAATTATACAATCGTAACATTACAAGATGGTCAGCCTGATTAAGATCAAATTCTGTAGTTGTTTTTTTTTTTTTAATCCTGAATTTTGAGGAGAAGGTCATGCATTATTGCTGCTAAGATGAGCTTTACTGAATGCACATTCAGGGCTCCACTTTGCACACGTGGAATTTTGAAAGCATGTCCTTCAGCAGCCACTCAAAATTTAAGCGCTTTGAGACACAATTCAACTTTATTGTGTGATTTTATTATTGAATTCTCACTTGAGCGCTGCATGCTTTATTAAATCAATAGGGCACAGAAAGCAAATCACTCTAGCACAGAGTTCTTTCTCTCCTCTATCGCTCTATCATGTTAAAAGTGATTTTAGGCTGAAGCTTCTCTGTTCATAGAAGTCCACAGTCTTTACAGTAAATCTGCTAGGAAAAACACAAACACTCTAAGAAAGAGTGTTTTCATTTCATACAATCTGAATTGGACTTTCAATATTTTTTCCCAAGCACAGAGAATCTAAAAGCATGACCCAACTTTCCCACCTTCACAGTTTCTGTCTGAAAACCAGAAGAAAGAAGTATTGACCTATTCTTTTGATAATGACGCATTAATTCATTCATTTATCAGTTAATGATGCATTAGTCTCCAAACGGTTATTCATACCCCAAATAGGTTCAAACATGCTATTATGTGGCTAGGTGTGAATGATTTATTTGTCTGGCGACACGATCAATACAGATCTGGCTACAAATGGCGACATGATGGACCTTTAAATGCTCTTCTCTCATAGCTGACAAAGAAGTTAGATTGTGTTGTGAGAACATATTGCATTCTTTTAATGTAGTTTATTGTGATAGTCTGCATCATATTGCAATGCATTGCCATTAATGAATCTTGTTATATTTGACTGCAGTATGACTCATTTGGCAATCCATAACACAATTCACTTATCTAATTAAGGTATCTAGCAGCTTTGCATTATGTTAAAAGTAAAAAAAATAAACGAATCATAAATTGCTACGCAAAAATAATAATTAAAATCGATACTTGGCATGTGTGTATTGATTCAGTATTGTGATAAAATCTTATTGCTGTACTAGACAGTATTGATTTTCTTCCCACTTGTAGTTTTCACAGATCCCAAGGGAGATACTTTATATTCTCAGCAGGTTTAGGTTGATTTAATTTAAGTATTTACTTCAATTTGAGTTATTTATTTGCTTTGTTTATGTTAAAGATTTTTTAAATTTTTTTTAACAGCAGCTGACATGCATTTTGCTCTGATTACTTTTCACAGATATATATATATATATATATATATATATACACACACTCACCTAAAGGACTATTAGGAACACCATACTAATACTGTGTTTGACCCCCTTTCGCCTTCAGAACTGCCTTAATTCTACGTGGCATTGATTCAACAAGGTGCTGAAAGCATTCTTTAGAAATGTTGGCCCATATTGATAGGATAGTATATTGCAGTTGATGGAGATTTATGGGATGCACATCCAGGGCACGAAGCTCCCGTTCCACCACATCCCAAAGATGCTCTATTGGGTTGAGATCTGGTGACTGTGGGGGCCATTTTAGTGCAGTGAACTCATTGTCATGTTCAAGAAACCAATTTGAAATTATTCGAGCTTTGTGACATGGTGCATTATCCTGCTGGAAGTAGCCATCAGAGGATGGGTACATGGTGGTCATAAAGGGATGGACATGGTCAGAATCAATGCTCAGGTAGGCCGTGGCATTTAAACGATGCCCAATTGGTACTAAGGGGCCTAAAGTGTGCCAAGAAAACATTCCCCACACCATTACACCACCACCACCAGCCTGCACAGTGGTAACAAGGCATGATGGATCCATGTTCTCATTCTGTTTACGCCAAATTCTGACTCTACCATCTGAATGTCTCAACAGAAATCGAGCCTCATCAGACCAGGCAACATTTTTCCAGTCTTCAACTGTCCAATTTTGGTGAGCTCGTGCAAATTGTAGCCTCTTTTTCCTATTTGTAGTGGAGATGAGTGGTACCCGGTGGGGTCTTCTGCTGTTGTAGCCCATCCGCCTCAAGGTTGTGCGTGTTGTGGCTTCACAAATGCTTTGCTGCATATCTTGGTTGTAACGAGTGGTTATTTCAGTCAAAGTTGCTCTTCTATCAGCTTGAATCAGTCGGCCCATTCTCCTCTGACCTCTAGCATCAACAAGGCATTTTCGCCCACAGGACTGCCGCATACTGGATGTTTTTCCCTTTTCACACCATTCTTTGTAAACCCTAGAAATGATTGTGCATGAAAATCCCAGTAACTGAGCAGATTGTGAAATACTCAGACCGGCCCATCTGGCAACAACAACCAAGCCACGCTCAAAATTGCTTAAATCACCTTTCTTTCCCATTCTGATATTCAGTTTGGAGTTCAGGAGATTGTCTTGACCAGGACCACACTCCTAAATGCATTGAAGCAACTGCCATGTGATTGGTTGATTAGATAATTGCATAAATGAGAAATTGAACAGGTGTTCCTAATAATCCTTTAGGTGAGTGTATATATATATTTACTTATTCTGTGTGTAGCGATTTGTACAGTTAAAAACGCAAATACATTTTTGTCAGCATAAAACCCGTCCAAAATAATTTTTTAAAAAGTAATTGCACAATCTGAGAGGTGTCATTCAGGCAGCAGATACATTTATGGTGAGTAAAATTATAGTCTAAACAGTGAAATCAGATGCCAAAACTCATTTATAGAAGATGAATTGTTTATGTAAATGAGACCTTTTCCATTCATGTATCTGACATATCTTGTTTATTTTCCTGACAGTTTAAAACTCCAACAGGATTTGACTTCAAGCATATCAAGATTGGCCTTTGCCCTCTTCTAGTTGCGATTTTAGATCTTTTCTTTATCTGACATTTAAAACCCCCACAGAGAGGAGATATGGAGGCAAAAGGACAGAACATTCCCAGAGGTCTTCAACAGGATAGCTCTTACCTGAACTACACACTGTAAAAGTTCCGAGTGATATGTGACACTGGAGTAATGGTTGCTGAAAATTCAGCTTTACCATCACAGGGATAAATTACATTTAAAATAAAAAACAGCTATTTAAGGGCTAAGCAATAAAAGTGTGCACCTTTTTATCATTACTAAAGAAAAAAAAGGGAATCATTTGTGTTCTTCTTCCTCTTTCTCTCGAGTCTATGGGATCCATATAACCGAATGGTAAAAAATTTTGGCACACAGATAGAGGACAGTCTTAACATTTCTGGACAATTTTGGAGTCTCTAAATCAATCCCTGTAAGTGTCCAAATTTGCACTCATGTTTATGCTAATAACCTTTTAACTGTAAGAGCTAGAAACAATTTCTCTGATTCCTTGCTTCAAGATGAATCGATTGCATGACGTCATTTTCCGTCATTAGATTTCTTTTCCGCCATTTTGAAATATACGAAAAAACTACTTTTTCGAACTCCTATCATTTGTCCAATTTTCATGAAAATCGAGTCAGATCATCTTCAGATCATGCCGAAACAAAAACATGAAAATCAAGTTGTTTAGTCAAACTCTTTTCAAATAACTCTCAAACAAATTCTACGAAGAGCATGCCGAAGCATACGTGAAGCTATATCTCCACAACGCTTTAGCATATTCAGACCAAACTTGGTGTGTGTTATGACAACCATGACCTGAGGGTACCTGCTCAGTTTCTGCACAGTGCCACCTAGTGATCAGGAGATATGAAAAATGTAGATATTTGCTTATAACTTTTATAATACGCAACCTTGGTGAACATAAAAGACTTCTTTCAAAAACAAATCAAATTAAAAAATCGAACCAAGTGACGGTACTATACAGTAATCTGTTTTGATATGTTTTTTGAAATACAATACAGGATGGACTGCACAAGACTATGAATATCGTGCTTATTGCCCAAAAAGTAACAGGGATGAGCATAGAAAGTAAAAAACATGCAGTAGGTAGCTTAGCATATAGTTAGCGTTTGATCTTTTTGGACTAGACTGGAACTAGGTAGTGAACTGAATGCTTTTATTTCAAAAGAACAAAGAGAATTTTATTCCTCAAAATCTGTTCCATTAAAATAAGACTAGAAAATATGACCACAGTACTGCTGTCTCATGAATTAAATCTCCGTATGTTTTGGTAGAGCTAATGCAAAAGGAATAATGTACATTGGTTTTGATTTTGTTGTGACGACAGACCCTAGGCTCTGCCACACCCGAACGCCCCCACCCTGATGTCTCGAGTCAGTCAGTCAGACCGCGAGTGTGACTTCATTTATCTTTGTTAGTCCACTGCTGCTCTGGAGGGCTAATTAGTCCTGTGTGGGTTAGAAGAACCAGCCAAGGAGAAACTGTATGTGTATGGAGAGAGAGAGAGAGAGAGAGAGAGAGGAAGAGAGAGACCCAGGTGTGTGAGCCTCAGTAAAACTACACAAAGCAAATCCTTTCAAAGGGAAAGAGCTTTTAACCCTTCTGAGGTAGTGTCACATGGGACGAGATCCCATAAGGAAAAGCAGACTCTAAAAAAGTGCTGCCTTCTCACCTTGTGGATTGTGTATATGTGTGAAAAAGAGAGGGGGAGTCGCTATATATAATCATATGTTTGGGGAAAGTATGTTAGGTCCCCCGAGGCTCCTCTCACTAGCTCTTTCTTTCTTTTTTTCCCTCACACATTCATTCATTCATTGGAACAAGAACAAAAGCACAGATAAGAACTAGATATTTACGGTTTCTGAAGAAAATGTGGTGCTTCCAGATAGATAGATAGATAGATAGCTAGCTAGATAGATAGATAGACAGACAGACAGATAGATAGATAGATAGATAGATAGATAGATAGATAGATAGATAGATAGATCTATTAATGTTAATAAATGTTAAATTATAGAAAACTGTAATTGAAAAAAATTGTTTTGTCTAAATATAAAACACTAAAATCTAAAATTTAATCTTGTTACTATTAATATAATTTATATTAAATTAATAGTGTTTATAAATATTATAGGTTTTATAGGTTTATTATAGGGTTTTAGCATGATGCTATGCCGTTATTAGGTTATTCTGCACTGTAAAAATTATATGATCAATAAGTCATGACAACATATGTTTTTACATAACTTTAACTCATCAAAATAAGTTAATTTATAAGAAATTTAAATTTTCTTAAATATAAGAAAATAAGAAATTTTCAGGTTTTTTTTTATAAATTATACAAAATTCAATTCATATTTTAAAGTCAGTTTAGTATAATTTAATTTACTTAGCCAAGTTGACTGTACTTAATTTTAAGGAAACAAGTTTTTTGTTTGCTTGTTTGTTAAAGTGTGTTTGGTTGCTAGTTGAATTATAAATGTAAGTAATACTTTTCTCAGTTTCCTGACTAAAAGTTATCTCCATGGTGTTGTGGGTTGTACCAAGGTGTTTCATGTCTATGCTCAGTAAAACAATATTTTGTTTTATTAACTTGTATTCACTAATGTTGTTCAGATAACATACTATTTTGAGTTTCTGTTGATTAAACTAGTCTCTTTCTTTGAATTAACTAAATTGTAATTTGAATTTAAAATTAAGACAACCAGATTCCTCTTTTCTCAGTGAAATGTAGGGTTTCTGATGGATCTTTAAGCTTGTTGCTTTGCAGTTGCTAAGGTGGTTAGGTGGTTGCTTATGTGCAAAAGTCACTACCGTGATGCTAGGGTGTTATAGGTGGTTGCCAGGGTGTTGCTAAGATAGCATGTTGCTATGTAGTTGTTAGATTGTTCTGGGTGGTTGTTTAGAGACTGCTTACAGGCTTACCTGCACTCAAAAGTCTTTGATATTCTAGCCTAGATATGCCTCGGGTCCATCTTTCAATGTAAATCTGTCCAAATTGTAAGTCTGATCGCATAGAAAACTACCATACCCCGGTTTGAAGCACAAATGAAATGTTGAATGAAATGCTGGTTAATGGTTTGTTCAAAACCTTTACATTAAGTATAAACAATAGTAGTACAGTAGCAAACACCACTTATTCTACTTTTGCATTATTCATTTTTTTCTTTTCATTTAGGCAAAGTGATCCTAGTAACTTGTCTACTGGCACTTACAAATCAATCCTTTTAGAGAAAGGGAAGGTGTGTGTGTGTGTGTGTTTGCTTGTATCCTAAGTGGCCTCATGGTACTTGATATGATTTCTGTGTTCATTGATGGGTGGGCTCTCTCTCTCTCTCTCTCTCTCTCTCTCTCTCTCATTGCCGTGTTTGGTTGTATCAGTCGGATTTGTGAACGTGAGAGCGCGTGTGTGTCTGCAGTGCTGCTTGGTCATTTGAAACGGCAGTCTCTGCCTCCTCTCAGACCGTATGTGTGTGCGAGTGTGTGCATGTGTGTGTCCGTCCTCAGGGAGGAGGGAGTCTAACAGGCTGTTGGAGATCAAAGAAGAGACATTTCATTCGGATCAAGGACGGAGCTTGAACTGTGCTTTGGGATTTCTGAACGGAAGGGAAGACGAGGAGTGAAGTGGGGAGCGTACGGGAACGGGAAACTGTTGTACAGTGTCCTGTGAAAGAGTAGACGATTCGTTTCTTCAGCAACTAAACATTGCCTGTTTGGTGGTGTTGTAGAGCGTGACGATTGCCTTTAGGGTTTTGGCACGCTACTTAAACATTACTTAAACGTTTGTTTGCAGTAAAGACATCATGGCTGTGCAACTGATGCCTGAATCTGCCGTCTGCCTGCTTATGGTGAGTACGGTGTTCATTGAGCCAACTCTAACACATGCACACACTTAAACACACCCTCGGGATCTAGTTTTATGAACTATCTGTCACATTTGACCTGATGGGTTTGATTGGTGCTCAGCCTTTCTTTTTTTATTTTACACACACACACACAAAAGCAAGAGCACGTGCTCTCTGCAGCACCGCCACCAAACGCTGACCGAATTGCAGCACACCACACTAACATTGCAGCGAAAAAACCCCTGACAGGTGCCCTGACATCAGCATCTAGGAAAAAAACCCTCGCCATATGTCATCTCTAGTACTACTGCCTCTGCTTTGAGAGAAAGCCAGAGTTCGGCGGACGCACATTTGCAGAGAGTGTGCTTTTCGAACACTGGGGTCTCATTACTGCATGATGGGCTTCTTTTTATTAGTACTGATTTTTGTTTCGCTGACTTTGTATGTGTGCGCACTCTGCCTGTTTGGCTGAATAAGGAGTTTGGCCTCTTTTTTTTCAGTCTGTGAATTGTGTGAAATCAGATGGATGATGAGTATTGATTGTGTGCACCTGTTTTAACACCGTTGAGTTTGTCTATTGTGCGTTTGAAAGGTGTAGAGAAAGGTTGTGAAGCTGAAAGAAAGGTGGTGTGGGATAGACTGGTGTAGAATCACCTCTGGAAAGACAAGGAGAAAGCATGTCACTGCCTCACCCCTCTGCCCTACCTGTAACAGCTGTCTGTCTCCATGGTGATAGGCCACGGTTATGTTGAGAGGAAGGAGGTGAGACAGACAGGGAGAGAGAAAATGAGAGAGCAAAGTGCTCAGCAAATAAGCTTTCATCTTCTATTTCTCATTTTCTTTTATCCGCTGCTACCACCTTTGACACTGGAGTTCAGAATACCTTGGAATCAAATCCAAATCTACAATTGCTTTGGAAGATCCATCCAGGGATGCAGTGATGTTGGAATTTGAGCTATTACTGATATGAGATGCACAAATAGATTAACTGCTGTTTTTATGTTGTTTATACTATAATTAAAATGCTATAATGTACAGTAAAAAAAAAAAAAAGATAATTGTGGATAACTGTGTACTATTATTTCATGTTGGCATAGAATAAGTTTGCTGAATTAAAAAATCTCAACGATATCTCCATACATGATCAATTATTGCTAATGTTAGAGTTTATGATTATGATATTGATTAATTTTTTTTTTGTGAAATTATATATATAATTGTGCGTGATTTTTCATTTAAATAAAGCTTGCCGTCATCTAATGCTCACTTAAAGTTCTTTAAATACACTAAATATTTAATATAAAGCAAGTAATCCAATAAAAATCAATACATATCTATTTATAAAAATAATTTTGTTATGCCTGAATTCACTTGTAGCTTTTTAAATGATTTATTTTAGTTTTTAGTGTTTATATTTTGTTTAGTTTTACAAAATAGTATAGAATATTAATATTTTTAAATGTATATTTATTTTTGTTTATTTTCTATTTAAGTTTTGTTAGTTCGTTTGTTCCATCCATCCTTCCTTTCTGCTTGCCTTCCATCCCTCCATCCATCCATCCATCCATCCTTCCTTTCTGCTTGTCTTCCATCCCTCCATCCATCCATCCATCCATCCTTCCTTTCTGCTTGTCTTCCATCCCTCCATCCATCCATCCATCCTTCCTGCCCCTGCCATCCATCCATCCATCCTTCCTTCCTTCCTGCCCCTGCCATCCATCCATCCATCCATCCATCCATCCATCCATCCTTCCTTTCTGCTTGTCTTCCATCCCTCCATCCATCCATCCATCCTTCCTGCCCCTGCCATCCATCCATCCATCCTTCCTTCCTTCCTGCCCCTGCCATCCATCCATCCATCCATCCATCCATCCATCGAGAGAGATAGAGATGCTTATGCAGTATAAATATATATCATCAGTTCTCCTTGTTCTTGTGATGTTCTCTCTCTCTCTGTTTCTCATGATTCAGACATGTTGCCAGGACAGTTAGATGATTCACACATGCACATTCACACATGCATATAAACCCCATTCCAAATATAGACAGCTGAACGTGTTGAGTATTCCTAAAGGCTCTTTATCGTTCCTTGTTTTTAGGCGGAGATGATTGTATTTCCTTCATATAATTTATTCATTATATTGCCTCAGTTGCTGTATGTTTTTTAAAACCAGAGTGCACATTCAAGTACACACTTTATCATGTTAAATCTTTGGTAACACGTGAAATATTAACATGAGTTTGGGCTGCCTTTGGATGAATATTAATGATGTATCTGCAGTGAGCATTAATATTTCAGCCAGAACGTTAATTAAGATGCTTGACATTTGTAAGAGGCAACAAACCACAATAAAACACAAGGATGAATCCATGGGAAACGCTGTGGCTGTGTCAATCTCATTCTGTCTCTCTCTGAGGGAGACATCTGAGGGTAAATGCCTGCCAGCCTGGCTGATGAAGGGCTCTCGTTCCTCTCGCTCTCATTAGTCTTCCAATAAAAGCAGCAAACACTTCATATTTTCATTCATCTCCTGCATTTCTCTGAGACGCTCAGACATGATTCAATGTCACGGTGACATCACAGCACACATCGTTTTCCTTTGAAGCCCAAAAACCTAGACGGTAAAATATGATCAAAGTTATCGGTCGATCTGGGGGGACGCTGCAATTTATGCAAACGGTATGAACAGAAAACTGCCTCTTTTTTCACTGTTTACGATTTCCAAGTATCAGGGGACTGTAGTACTGTAGAATACTGAAGTATTCATAAATTTAAAAAGTCAAACTGTACCTCTTTAGCTGTTTTTTCTTTTTCAGTAGATCTGCTGGGACGTTGCATTCAATTTGAGCAGTAAACTGGATTCTTTTGTTTGTCGCTTATAATTTGAATACATCATGGGAAATTTGTGGGTTATTCTGTACACACACACACACATATATATATATATATACATATAAATATAATAAATATGTAAAATAAATGTAAATAAATAAATATAATATAATAGATATAATATAATATAATTAATATAGTATGAATATCGTATGAATATATAGTATGAATATCAGAAATCGTTCCAATATGCTGAGTTGCTGCACAAGAAACATTTCGCATTGTTGACAACATTTTTGTGGAAACCGTAATACATTTTTCATGATTTTAAATGCAAATGTTTTGTAACATTATAAACATCTTTACTGTCAATTTTGATCAACTTTAATGCATCTTTACTAAATAAAAGTATTAATTTCTGTAATACTCTGAATAGATTTTTTTGTGAAGAAGTTGACATCTAATTAGCATCTGTTTGTCTTATACAATTGAATATCAATATTAATAGCACTTAGCACATCACCTGCTTGTGATAATGCAGAATTAATGGATTTATGACACACTGTCTGATGATTCTCAGATGGTGACACACCCTGACACCCCTCACAGCATGCGATTCCTGTACTGACCCATCTGTTTGATCGCCATGGTTACAGAATGGTATACGACCCTACCTATCAGCTCCTCCTGAGCCATCTTGCAAACATCAAACTAAATCAATCTACAGAAACTGTGTGTGACTGAAGATGTTCACTTAATAGACTCATATCTTCTGCTTTGTCAAAATATTTTATTTATTGTTGTTTACACACTTTTATAGTGGCTCTGACAATTACTCATCACACGCCTCGCTTTTCTGATGAATACTTCATTAGTTTCAGGATCCTGCTGTCATACCATGTTATTACCAGCACAGTGTATTCAGCTTAACAATGCAAGCTTTCATTCTGGGAAAATCTGGTCCTAATGGGAAATGCATGTGCACATCTGCGTGCACTGTGCTCCATCTTCATCCCGTATCTCTAGCTCCGTACTATTTGTGTCTAGATCAATAGCCTTATCTCTCTGAGATCCTCTGGGATGTTTAGTACAGCTCTGCGACCATCAGAATCTCATTACGACTGCAGATAGTGGCTTTTAATGCATTCTGGTATTGGGCTGGTATTTTTGTTTGTGTTGTGTGACTAGCGTTACTCTACAGTGTGTGTGTTACTCTACATCTGCCTGTAGCAGCATGTAAACGTAAGTGAATTGTTCAAAGAAGCAATGAATTAGCATAAATGATAAGGGCCATTTAGGATATTTGGTAAGCAGGTAAAATAATTAAAAACTTTTATCAGAATGTCTAAAACAACTTCATTTTATCTGTGGCTTCAAATGTCTGATGATCAAACTAGTGTTTTGTTTTTTAGTTTTATAAATTATTTCTAAGTGATTTATTCTTAAAGGAGAGGTTGAAGCTGCCTAAATATGGATTTTGGACAGTTAAATGAGTAGTTCATGTTAAAATGAATATTTCCCAAAGATTTACTCACCCTCAAGCCATCCTAGGTGTATCTGACTTTCTGATGAACACCATCGGAGTTATATTAATAAATATCCTGACATGTCCAATCTTTATAATGGCACTGAATATCTAGCTTCCGCCAGACTGACTTCCGTATTCAACTTACGAAAAATTATGTTAAATACGGAAGGCGTAGGATGTGGCGTAGGATGTAGCGCACACGTTTTGAACTGCGAGAGGCTTTACACTCTTCAGAAGTTGAAAATGGAAGGCGGTCTGATGGAAGGTAGATATTTTACTTAATAACTTGTTAAATATGTATATTTCTCTTATGCAAACGCATCACTTCACTTCAGAAGGCATTTATTAACCCCTTGTGTGGAGCTGTGTGGAGTGTGTTTATGATGGATGGATGCACTTCCTTGAGCTTCATACTCATTGGTCCCATTCACTGACATTATAAAGCATGAATGTGTCAGGATATTATTAATATATAAAATACACCTCCTCAAAAACCTTCATTTCTCTTCGGCAGAGGAAAGTCATATACATCTTCTTGGATGCTTAGGGTGATTTTAAATTTTTATTGTGAATTATATATTTAAGTTTAAATTGAATCTTGCATAATAATACATTATAGTAATGTTGCAAATGTTTCAGGGCGAACATGGCTGTTCTTTGCAAAGTTGCATATTGGGATTGTTGTATTCGCTCTGACAGTCACTGCAGGACAATGCGCAAATGTTAAAGAGATTAGACTCAAATGTAGCAGAGAACCCCCCAAAATCTCTCTTTCTCATTCCCATTCCCGTTCTTTCATTTCCTCTCTCTAGCCTTCTGTCATTAAAGATCAGCTGCATACATTACAGCAAAGAGTTTCGTGCTGGCCATTGGAGAATGCTGAGAGTATTTCACCATTTAAAAGGCTTCTTGCACATGAGTAGCATTTTGAATATTTGGCCCAGAATTGGAGTGGCAAAGGTGATGAGATAAGCAAATTCTGCCAAGGAAAAAAATCACATGCAGAGTGAAAAACATACCAGTGTTAAACTAAGGAACTCAGATTCCCATGAAATCTTAATTATTTGAACACGGTCTTTTAGCTTTTATTTTGTATTAAAATATAATTTTATAAAGTATAACCGTTTCCTCTGTCATGTTCTTAAATTTTTTCTTAATGTCGGTTTTAGAAAAAAATCAGGTTCACTCATTTTGAATTGGGTATATATAAATAACAATAGTAACTAATTTTTTTGGCTGAAACTACAGTGTCCATTGTAAGTTTGTAAAGGGTAGCAGTGAACGCACATGCTCTACCTGCTCAGGTGTTTGGACACCATGGGCTTGAGCACTGTCTGCTGAGACTCTTCTGAGAGAAGCAATTATATGGTCCACAGGGAGCTGTTAGGATGAGCGAGCATTTACTTTTATCTCTCGTGTTTATCATTTTATAACCTCTTTTGTGTCTTGTCGGCTTTAGTGCAGCTCCGAAGAGACACCATCCTTCACTGAAACATTTCTACAAGTGGTTCACTTATACAAGAGGTTTACTTGTTATAAAATAACCGCAGATGCTGGGAAAAGTGTGTCAGCCGCTCTATAACACAACGCTTCCTCAAACTGGCTCAGTGAGTGTAAAGAATGGCCTTGCTTTGGAGACTTTCTAACTTTATCATTTTCAGAACGTGTAAAGCTAGTCTCAGCCTCAGACAGCGCGCCCACAGACCGCCTACAGTCCGTTCACAGAACACAACAATGTCCAGAGCTGGATGAACTCACAGCTCTGATTCTGATTGGTTGACTATCCAAAGGTTTTGTATCAGTCTTGTATCTGGAAACAAAGTTGTTTTAAGATACCTGGTTGCAAAAATGAGTATACTTTGAGGAAGATCTGGTCATTAATTAAGACATTTTGAAATATGTTCAAGCAAAACCTATTCTAATTTGTTTGGAGTTTTGGACTTGGCCAGTTTTTTGACCATTGGCTTTAAGTTTGCTCCACTTTGGATCTATGCGAGACTATTGCGTTGCAGTTTTTATTACTGAGAGATACATTTTCATGCTATTTATCTACATTTAATCATTCGTATCCTCATTTATTTTGGTAGAAAATCATTACAAAGTCAACATGATATCAAAATTATGGCTGCACAAAATATTGAAAAAAAATTGCATGGGTTAATGCGACAGTCAGATTGTGAAGGTTGCAATTAATATAAATATGTAAACCAACAGTGCATTTATTTATTTGCCGGCAATCCAACAAAATAAAAGCTTGATGGTTAAATTGAATGGTTCAAAAACAGTGGGAATGTGGCATATGAAAACTCAAGCAGATAACTGACCCTTTACAAACAGTTTGATTGACAGGCGATCTGACCAATAATAACCCAGAATCCGCCATTTTGTCTGACAAAGCAGTCAGGGGAGTTAGTAGATTAACTTTGGTGAACTTGAACTTTCCGCGCTTGAAACAACATTCCTTCTGATGTTCATTCATGTTTATTTGATCCTATAAATGAACTAGTATGAAGAGATGATCGGTTCACGAGCCGCTTGAAGGAGCTACAGTGATCTGTCACGACACATTAAAGAGCCACTATACGTATTTACTGTTTATTTATTGTATTTGTTGTTTAAACTTCTTTAAAAAACAATGATTTTTAAATATGAAACGGTTTCATATGTCTGTCGACACACTGTCAGTGTCCTCTCTGCTCAGCGATGAATTTTTCTGAAAGAGGGTTGAGTACATATAAGAGTATAACCAAGTGTGAACAGTCACATTTTTCCCAAATTGTTCATCCATAAAATTATGGTTTACACAAAAAAAACGAAACGAAATGTTATATATTTTTTAAATCAAGTTTCTTGACCTCCTGAAACAAATTTGCTTTTTGGCTGACATCACCAGTCCATCTAATTTTACAACCTCTCCTTTCCAACCATCTATCTCCATTTTGAAATGTATTGCCCATATTTCATAGTCCAGTCTATTCCCGTTGGATAAAATCAAGTCCCTATCTACTATTTCTCTCATAGAATATCCTATTTTACTCTGAAAATTATTTGATTACTCAACTTAAATGGGTTGTGAACATGTTCATGTTGACTGCAATATATGTAACATTATTATTATTATTATGAAAAAAAATATAATTTACTCTTTTACTTGTTATCTGTCTGATGATGTCACCTGTACATTAGGTCTGTTGTATATTATACACAGTACTTTAAATGTAATCTGCCCTTGATTAAAGTGGCACAGAGCGCTTCATTTTAGCAGTAGGCAGTCTGTTCACACACTGAGCTAATGGAGAGGAATGGATCATCTCTCTCACTCTTACAGAACAGCCCTTGAATCTGCACTAACCTCATTAGACTGCCTGCATACGGGACATGAATGGAAAAATTAGGTTTGAGATGCACACATGCGAGATCAGAGCCGCACATACACACCAGATGTCTCTGCCACGTTCACTTTTAATCACGTTAGAGCTTATTACTGCGCTGGCCTTCCGTTGTTTGGCTTTATCGATGATGTCACCCCTGTGTGTATGTGAGTGTGTGTGTGTTCACACATATCTGATATATTGAGGTCAGTGGAGCACAACACCTCTCAAACAGGACATCCATCACTGTGTACTTCACCAAGAGAAGTATGTACAATCCTGTTAGTCCGACGGCAGCAGTGAAAATTTTTTGTCAGTTAACCTAAAAAAATGTATTTTATATGATAATGTCTAAGTAATTGACTTTATTCAAGCTGAGGAAATGATTTAAATGTATATTTTACTCCATAATACTGTGTATTCTGGTCCATATGATTCATGTTCTATATTCACAGTCATACAAACAGTTTGTGACAAACACATCTGAAGCTCTTGCATTACTGTCGTTCCCAAATATTATTCATGTATATTTAAAAATGAAATTAAATGCTAATGTACGCTAATGTGCATTTTCAGCTAGTAACAGTTTAACAGTTATCTTTTTATTGGCCAAAGCATATGGCTTTAAAAGACAAATGCACAAGTTTTCTTATTATTAACTAAAACTAATAAAAATCGTTTTCAGTTTTCAAAATGAAGATGAAGTAAAATGAAATATAAATGTTACATAATTTTATAGTATATAAAAATTACAAAAGCCCTAAACTTAAACTAAAATTAAAACTAAAAATATAAAAATAAAAGCTAATTCAAAATACAAATGTATTGTCTAACAGTATATTACACTGCAAGTCATATGTCGTTTTCTCGACAGCCTCCATCGCATTTATAGTAAAGTTGAAAATCCATATAATTCTACAAAACTTATTTTGTTTTCCACTGAATAAATAGTCATACAGGTTTGGAGTAACATGAGGATTAGTATATATTGATTTTTCCTAATTTGTGGCTGAACTATCCCTTTAAATATGACTGAATCAATGTGACAACATTAGGTTACCAGTGACATTACGTCTGATTTTTAGAGTAGATTGCAGTTCCATAATAAACATTAGGGGCTTTAAGAAAAAACATCAGAAACACAAATAACTTTACAGTAATTTTTTAGCGATAAGATTAAGTAGAAACGGCTCCTAAAGCTTACAAATGCACATGTTTCTGGTGTTTCTGAGAGTCCTGGTCCTGACCTGGGTGTGTGTGTATTACTTGATATTCTGCAGAATGACATCATCCAGAGGGACTAAGTGAAAAGAAAGAGAGAGAGAGAGAGAGAGAGAGAGAGAGAGAGAGAGTGAGAGAGAGAGAGAGAGAGAGAGAGAGAGAGGGAGGATGATTTATAACTGTACTGGGAAGTATACCCCCCTTCTTTACACACACAGCTACAAGACTGCTGAGAGACCCCATGCTGCTGTGAACCAAATAAAACTTCCTCCTTATTAAAATGTATAAACTGTGCATATAATTAATGATTCCATCCTGTAATAAAACTGCCAGTCTCTGTATTCAGTCGTCAGCTCATATCCCATGAGCAAATCCA
Organism: Zacco platypus; assembly: GCA_038088235.1. Taxonomy (NCBI): domain Eukaryota; kingdom Metazoa; phylum Chordata; class Actinopteri; order Cypriniformes; family Xenocyprididae; genus Zacco; species Zacco platypus. The sequence goes on along the minus strand of CM076075.1, from coordinate 18,911,786 downwards.
TCCAGGATGTGCCACTTTTCAATAAGACTGAGGTTATGATATTGCTGCAGGATCACTAGAGGCTGTTGATCTCTGAGCAATGATCAATATTAATCTGTGTGCATAAAGCAGCAGAGACTGTGGATTAAATATCACTACCCGTAATTGAGATGATCAATGGGGTGCTGTTTCCTGTGACTCTCTATTTATATAGCTTATAGATTTCCTCCCTGCTCTATGGAGCTCAACCTCTCACCTCATGCGGCGGTGTGTCCTGTCCTGCTGTGTTTGAGTGTTGGAGGGAAGATGGTGAGTTAATGTGGAAAAGAAAGGAAGAGGAATGGATAGAGTGTGTGTGTATTGTTTGAAATGTTTGTTACTGATTTTGGAATATATAAAACTTATTTTGTGTATTTGTTTTATTTGCACAGTACTTGTGGAATAAAATGCGTTATTCTACAGTTTTTTTAGTTATTGATTTTTGTAAAATTAAACTATAAATTCGCTGCCACAATGAGGAATTGTTGTGCAGCTGCTAAGGCATTACTAGGGTTTTTTGTGTTTGCTAGGTGGTTGCATTTACATTTTATTTATTAATGTAGCAGACGGGTTTGTCCAAAATGGCTTACAATTGAGGAATAGACAGGTTAGACACCATATTGAATTTATCACGGATAAAAACGAGACTGGCCTTACAGTCTTTACAATGGTATGCACTGTATAAAGGTCCTAGATCATGTCATATTCACAACTCGCAACTGTTTCATCGAGATTTTGTCTACTGAATGTTTTTTATTATTATTATTATTTTTTTTCTGAAAGACATTTCATGAACAATCGGTCCAATTCATTTAATACACTGTATTCTAT